>LR738711.1:891159873-891182519 GCA_902687465.1 Secale cereale | reverse complement strand
TTGTTGTTGTTGCTGTTGTTGTTGTTGTTGTTGTTGTTGCTGTTGTTGTTGTTGTTGTTGTTGTTGTTGTTGTTGTTGTTGTTGTTCTGATTCTAGACAAGGAGTTTCGTCAAACTGTTCTGCAACTGGATCAACTGGGTGAGCTCAGGGGGAAACTCAAATCCGGGCTCACGTCTCGGAGGCATCTGATTGGTTTAGAGGGGAGAGATTAGAATATAATGAGGTCTAGGGGGAAAATCACTACCCATATGCACAATCAATTTCAAGAAAGGGCATACAAAAGGTCTAGAACTAACATTACAAAAGTGCTCGTCTACTATATGGGGAAAACTACTATTCATAGGGGGTCATCTAAATTTTTTGATCGGTGGAAGATTCCATGATATCTGCTCCAGCTTCGTCTTCATAGTAATCATCACTATCATCAGGGTCGGAGTCAGTGTCGTCGATGATGATGTAGTCCTCAGAACGAATCTCTGTGAGTTTATCGTCTTCTCCTCCTGGCGCGGGGTCTCCCATGAATACTCCTAGCTTCCTTGTGAGGTCGTCATTCTTCTCCACAAGTATTGCGATTTCCTCCACACATCCGCCTCATGAAAACTTGAGTTCCTCTTCTAGCTTCATGTTCCTGGTTAACGCCTTCTTCAAGTCTATCATGCCTGCGCACATCTGGTGCTCCTATCGACAAATGTGCTAGTTTAACTCTTGGATGAACGCTGCAATGGACCTGTCCTTACTGGTACTGATCATATCCCATTGCTCATCTCGGCACCCACATATCTGGTAGATAGTGTCCTTCATCTCCTGTTTGTAGACTTCTCCAATTTGTCCCATAGCAGTGTGGGCTGCCATACTCTTACCTAGGCTCCAGGTTGGTGCATCAAAGGAAAACTCTATGGGCTTGGTGACTGGCATGAATGTCCTCCCAGGAGTTTGAACGTGAATAATCCATCGCTCCTCTTCTAGTAAAGTGGCGGTGTAGGTCCCGGTGAAGCTTGGTATTCCGATGTTCAAGTACCTAGTGACTTCCTTCAAGTGTCGTTCAAAAGGTGTGTCTTCATCTGGTTGGGTAAACTTGTTCCTTGAGTCCACCATCCTAAAGAGTAGAAAATGGAAAGGAGTCAGAAATGAGTAGAGAAGAGTGACCTATGGCTCATCTTAGTGGTCGTGTCCTACATTCAGCGTGTGCTCTGATACCATCTTGTAGCGACCACGATCCGAATGGACCGAAGTCTCTGTGCTCTGTGTCATCCCTGGATCGGTAATGCTAACACACACAATACTTGAAGGATATAACAGAGTGGCAATCACACACTTATTACATCAAATGTTTCAAAAGAGAACTTATTACAAAATATATGGCATAAGGCCATCTAACACGATAACATCGGAAGGCTTGGAAGATAAAGTGAGTCCATCAACTCCAACGACATAGCTGAGTGCATGACAAACGACCTAGCGCATCTTACTCTTCTTCTGACAAGTCTGCAACATGATATGTTGCAGCCCGAAACGGGTCAGCACATGGAATATGCTGGCAAGATAACACATAAAGCAAGTAACAGATAAATGCTATCATTACATGCATATATGGCTGGTGGAGGCTCTAAGGTTATAATGTTTTTGCATAAAGCCAATTTTTCCCTACAACAAAGGAATACATTTTATTTTAACTATCATGGTAGTTGAAACATCATTGAGAAGGTTCCTCCAATTCAATCCCAATTAAAGCCATCATTATTAACCCAACAGTGTAGTTTTAGAGTGATGAGATCAATCCAATAATTCAAGTACCAGATACTCAAGAAGTCCATAACCGGGGACACGGCTAATCATGACTAGTTTGTACACCCTGTAGAGGTTTGTGCACTTTTCCCCACAAAACTCGATCTCCTCCGTTGGATTTCTCGCACTGCATGGTGTTTGAGAAATGGATGACCGAGACACAGTCTTTCAGAAGCATTTACTCTTTACCCCGGGTGGACCCGTACACCTACTTTCCCCTACATCATCTAGTCCACCACTGAAAGATCTCACACAACATACTCAACTATGCCAGAGCCCGTAATGGCATTATGGCTGCACACGGAAGTTTCTAGCATGAATAGTCTTATGATCCCTTTGAGCCTGGGTGGCATTCCATAGGATAATCACACGGGTCCTCCGGGATATCCTAGAACAACACTGGATTCTCCAGGTGCCCTGCAACCAATCCACCCATATGTGTATTAAAGTTGCCACCTTAAGTTGAACCATTAATTAACAATCTCACATCTTTCATGGATACTCTCAAACCCAATCCACGTCTAAGAGCATAGCATGGCAACCTAAGCATAATGTAGAAGTAACTCCCAGTGGTTTGATAATAAAACATTTAATAGGTTCTACCACAACATCTACTTCCCAGACACACATGTTAAGAGTTCCTACTCATGCAATGTGTGAGGGTTGAAACTAATGCATAAAAACTGGGTAATAAAGGGGTATGATCAATGTGTTACTTGCCTTGCTGACGATTCACAAAACATAGGGACTCGTAGTAGCACGCTTTGCACTCCGGGAATTCTATCGCAAACAAACAATAGCATACATAAGCAATCAAGCAAAGATGCATGGGTAAAACTGAAATAAGAAGATCTAACCAGAAAGTTCAACTGAAGAACTCCGGGTTGTAAAAAGAATCAAATCAAACGGAGCAACGAAACTCAAACCACGAAAGAAACAAGATCCATTTACTAAATTGTACAAAAGTCAGATCTTTAAAGTACCAAAATCTTGTTCAAGTTGGTTAAAAAGAAAGAGGGATTCGAGACGATGATCTAGGCGCTTGTTTCACCTGATTCCAACTAGCGAGCGAAAAGTTAAACTAAAAAGAAGATCAGGGCAGAAATTGTGATCGAAAATAATCGCGGAAAAACCCTGAAAAAAAGAACGAGACGAATAGGCTAACGAACGAACGTTCGCTGTCTGTAACTAAAAGACGAAAAGCGTCCGTTAAAACAAACGAATGGACGAATGTCCGCTAAGTAACTAAACCGAGAAAAACCGAACCGATCTAACGAAAAAAAACAAAACCGATCTAGGGTTTTACCTAAACCGAAAAAAACGGCGGCAGATGGATTGGCGGCGGCGGCGGCTCTGGCGGCTACTCCGGCGGCGGTGGCGGCGGCTGCGGCGCGGCGGCGCTAGGATTTGGGGCGCGCGGCGGCTGGGCCTCGGCGGCTGCGGCGACTGCGGGGCCTCGGCTTATAAAGCCGGCCCGACAGGAGTCCGGGTCGTACACGGCTCGGTAGGTCGGTTGATTTTTTTTTAAAATAGCCCTGATGCAGAAAACAAATAAAAGACATACTAAACGGAGTCGAAAAATTCCGAAATAAATTTTCACCGTCATCTAATAATATTTAGGACAAAGTGAACATGTTTCCCGGACCTAAATGCAATTTTGAAAAACGCGTATTTTTCCCAATTTGTATAAAATTGCAATAAAATTCAATTAAAAATAAAATATTTGATTTTAATAGTTTCCTCCAATATTTCATTTATTTTGGAGAAGTCATATTATCTCCTCTCATATATTTTAATATGAAATATTTTCGGAGAGAAAAATAATTAAATTGGCACAAAACTATTGCCTCCCACATATTAGCATCTCTATATCGCAAAACTGTTGCAAGGAATCAAACATATCATATTCAACGATCTACAAGTTTTATGTAGGATTTTATTACTAACCATGTGAATGACCAATCCCTGTCAACTCTCTAAATAGATATAAGTGAAGCAAGAGATTTTTAATTCTTTCTACAAAAGATATGCCCACGCTCTAATAAATATAAGTAAAGCAAAAGAGCATTCTACAAATTGCGGGTTTCTATATGAGGAGAAACAGGCAATCCAAAATTCAAATGATATAAGTGAAACACACGAAACATTCTATAAAGCCATACTCAAAAGATATAAGTGAAGTGCAAAGAGCATTCTATAAATCAACCAAGGACTATCTCATACCGGTATGGTGCATCATTAAAATAAAAATAAAAAGCACATGATGCTCCAAGATTGACGCATATCATGTGATGAATAAAAATATAGCTCCAAGTAAAATTCCCGATGATCGTTAGGAAAAAGATGGGATACCTTCCGGGGCATCCCCAAGCTTAGTTGCTTGGGAGTCCATGAATATTACCTTGGGGTGCCTCAGGCATCCCCAAGCTTAGGCTCTTTCCACTCCTTATGTAACGCCCCAGATGTAACAATTCCATTTATGGCAATATATTCATCGTTGACTTAATCAATTCCATTCTGGGCTCCTCCTTCATTTTGGGTTTCTGCGTTTTTGCTTTGAGCATGGGTTGCATATCACCATGTCATTTCCATCATGTGCATTGCATTGGCATAGTCTCACTTGCATCCGTGTGTAGTTGCATTGTCTCCATCCTCTCTGTTACCCGTTTCAGATTCTGCCTCTCTCACATGGCACCGTCGCACCTCTCTAGCCTTGTTTCGTGAGCGGGATAAAAACATCCTCGGAATGGGCCAAGAGTTGTCGGGTGTGTCGGTGTCAAAACCGGTGGATCTAGGGCAGGGGGTCCCGAACTATTCGTCTGAGGATTGATGTTAACAGGAGGCAGGGGACACGATGTTTACCTAGGTTCAGGCCCTCTCGATTGGGGTAAAACCCTACTTCCTGTTATATTAATATGGATGAATATGTGTACAAGAGTTGATCTACCTCGAGATCGTAAAGGCTAAAACCCTAAGTTTCAGCCTATGAGGATTGAATGATTCTCTATTATCCTCTATGGACTAAACCCTCCGGTTTATATACACACCGGAGGGGCCTAGGGTTTGTACATATCATCTTGCAGAGGAAGGAAAATCTAGACCCGAGCCTAAACTTGCCATTATAGGAATTCAGGAGTCCTATCCGGATACGAGAGATGATCTTATATAGTAATCTTCATGGCCCACCAGGAGTTTGTCCGACCACATGAGGACCCCCCGATCCAGGACTCCCTAAGTAGCCCCTGAACCTGTCTTCGATGACGACGAGTTCGGCTTCCGTATTGTCTTTGGCATTGTAAGGCGGGTTCCTCCTCCCGAATATATCTTCTGCAAATTGATGGATTGTGTTCGGCTCTACAAGATTAGTACAACCCTTAGCCTCGAAGGCAAGGCTTTTAAAGAAAATGAATAATGTGTCTTTACTGATAGCTTTTGGGTGAGACGTCACGTCCAACCCACTAACACATCGAACGTTTGGTCCTAGTTTCACGTTTCAAGGCATATCCTCATCGACACGTCCCATTAGAATAGAGATCATGCCTGCTTATTGTGGGATTCTCATCATGTGACGTGAGCACCCACGCCGCGCATTACACACGACTGCTTTGGGAACCGACGAGTTTTATGGCTGAGGTGGGGGGACGCTCTGTATTCGCAACGTTATAAAAGGACACCAATCCCTTTCATCAACCCCACGCCTTCCTCAAGCTCGAGCTCTCCAATCTCCCTTGCTCCCGTACTCTCATCTCCTGTGCCCACAACTCCTTGTCCCTCAACCACTACTCCCCTTCCCAGCAATGGCTGGATCTGGTGCCAGAGGCAAGTGGGAGGCTTCTACGGTCACCGAAAAGACCGTGAAGGATCTACACAGTGCGGGGTATCTCGCCGACGACATCGCACACCGAGTCCCCCCTAGGGGCCAGGTGACTCCCGTCCCAAAGGCGGGCGAGAGGGTATTATTCACCTCTCATTTTGTTAGGTGGGCTAGGGTTCCCACTCCACCCATTCGTTCGGGGTCTTTTGTTTTTCTACGGGCTAGATTTCCACGATCTAGTTCCGAACTCAATCCTTCACATATCCACATTCATAGTGATGTGTGAAGCTTTTCTCTGCGTCCCCCACACTTCGGCCTGTGGCTTAAGACCTTCAACGTGAAGCCGAAGGTGGTGAACGGGGAACACGCAGAGTGCGGTGCGCTATGATTAGTAAGCTCCCGAACGCAACTTGGCCCAAGGGCTCATTTGTGGAGACGAACAAAGTCTGGCAGCAGGAGTGGTTATATATCACCGAACCCCGCGACACCAACTAGGCGGCGGAGCCTGCATTCAGATCCGAACCCCCAGAGAGGCTAACCTCCTCGACCAAAAAGGGTCTAGATTGGTGGTCGCCCACTGAGGTGACGACTCTCGTGGGCCGTGTGCCCGGCGTGATCTCCAAGGGGCATCTGCTATCCTCCGTGGTCTAGGTGATGCTGACCCGTCTTGTTCTCCCTTGCCAAAGCCGGGATTCCTCCCTATGGGAGTTCAATCTGGCAGGAGACAAGCCGCTAAAGCATCTCGTCGGCTCCACACACAAAGAGATCTGGAAGCACCTCTTCAAGAGCCAGGAGGAATGGCCCGAAGAGAATGAGGATGCGGGCTTCAGTACTGAAGTTTCCGCCACTGAGGTAATAATGATCTCTGCCGAACACTTGTCCTTTCCTATTACTTAATGACAATAGGAGTTAGAATTTTTATGTGATACATAGGCTAGGACGAAGAAGGCAACCCGGATCAAGTGTCCGACACCTCTGCCCGAAGACCCAACGTTGCCTCAATTGACGACAATGCTGGTTCCGGTGCCGTACAAGGCGCCGACCAAGAAGCCCAAGAAGACAAAGGGCAAGGGTGCTGGAAACAGCCCCCTATTGGGGATAGTTGCAGAAAATCAAAAAATTTCCTACACATCACCAAGATCTATCTATGGAGTCTACTAGCAACAAGAGGGGAGTGCATCTTCATACCTTTGAAGATCGCGATGCGAAGCGTTACAAGAACGCAGTCGGTGGAGTCGTACACGAAGCGATTCAGATCGCAGCCAAATCCGATCTAAGCACCGAACAACGGTGCCTCCGCGTTCGACACACGTGCAGCCCGGTGACGTCTCCCGCGCCTTGATCCCGCAAGGAGAGAGGGAGAGGTTGGGGAAGACTCCGTCCAGCAGCAGCACGACGGCGTGGTGGTGATGGAGGAGCGTGGCAATCCTGCAGGGCTTCGCCAAGCACCGCGGGAGAGGAGGAGTAGTAGGGAGAGGGGGAGGGCTGCGCCAGGACTTGGGTTCGGCTGCCCTCCCTCCCCCCACATATATATAGGGGCCAGGGAGAGGGGGGCCGGCCCCCTGAGATTGGATCTGAGGAGGGGGCGGCTGCCAGGGGGGTGCCTTGCCCCCCAAGGCAAGGGGCGCGCCCCCTCTTTAGGGTTCCCCCAAACCCTAGGCGCCTTGGGCCCTTGGGGGGGGGCCCACCAGCCCACGAGGGGCTAGTTTCCACCCTTTACTTGGTCCACTTGGCCCACCGAGTAGGTGGCCCCACCGGGTGGACCCCCGGACACCTTCCGTTGGCCCCGGTACAATACCGGTAACCCCAGAAATCATTCCGGTGACCAAAACATGACTTCCCATATATAAATCTTTACCTCCGGACAATTCCGGAACTCCTCGTGACATCCTGGATCTCATCCGCGACTCCGAACAACATTCGGTAACCACGTACTACATTCCCTATATTCCTAGCGTCATCGAACCTTAAGTGTGTAGACCCTACGGGTTCGGGAACCATGCGGACATGACCGAGACATCTCTCCGACCAATAACCAACAACGGGATCTGGATACCAATGTTGATTCCCACATGTTCCACGATGATCTCATCGGATGAACCACGATGTCAAGGATTCAATCAATCCCGTATTCAATTCCCTTTGTCTATCGGTATAGTACTTGCCCGAGATTCGATCGTCGGTATACCAATACCTTGTTCAATCTCGTTACCGGCAAGTCTCTTTACTCGTTCCAGTCTTACTGAGTGGGCCCAGAGATACCTCTCCGTCATACGGAGTGACAAATCCCAGTCTCGATTCGTGCCAACCCAACAGATACTTTTGGGGATACCCATAGTGTACATTTATAGCCACCCAGTTACGTTGTGACGTTTGGCACACCCAAAGCACTCCTACGGTATCCGGGAGTTGCACAATCTCATGGTCTAAGGAAAGGATACTTGACATTGGAAAAGCTTTAGCATACAAACTACACGATCTTGTGCTAGGCTTAGGATTGGGTCTTGTCCATCACATCATTTTCCTAGTGATGTGATCCCGTTATCAATGACATCCAATGTCCATGGTCAGGAAACTGTAACCATCTATTGATCGACGAGCTAGTCAACTAGAGGCTTACTAGGGACATGTTGTGGTCTATGAATTCACGCATGCATTACTGTTTCCGAATAATACAATTAAAGCATGAACAATAGACAATTATCATGAACAAGGAAATATAATAATAACCATTTTATTATTGCCTCTAGGGCATATTTCCAACAGTTTCCCACTTGCACTAGAGTCAATAATCTAGTTACATTGTGATGAATCGAACACCCATAGAGTTCTGGTGTTGATCATGTTTTGCTCGTGGAAGAGGTTTAGTCAACGGATCCACGACATTCAGATCCGTATGCACTTTACAAATATCTATGTCCCCATCTTGAATATAATTCCGGATGGAGTTGAAACGACGCTTGATGTGCTTGGTCTTCTTGTGAAACCTGGGCTCCTTGGCAATGGCAATAGCTCCAATGTTGTCACAGAAGAGAGTCATTAGACCCGACGCGCTTGGAATAAATCCTAGGTCGATGATGAACTCCTTCATCCAGACTCCTTCCTGCGTTGCTTCGGAAGTAGCTATGTACTCCGCTTCACATGTAAATGCCGCCACGACGCTTTGCTTGCAACTGCACCAGCTAACTGCCCCACCATTCAAAATATACACGTATCCGGTTTGTGACTTGGAGTCATCCAGATCTGTGTCTAAGCTAGCATCGACGTAACCCTTTACGACGAGCTCTTCATCACCTCCATGAACGAGAAACATATCCTTAGTCCTTTTCAGGTACATTAGGATGTTTTTGACCGCTGTCCAGTGCTCCATATCGGGATCACTTTGGTACCTCCCCACCAAACTTATGGCAAGGTTCACATCAGGTCTGGTACACAACATGGCATACATAATAGAACCTATGGCCGAGGCATAGGGGATGACACTCATCTTTTCTCTATCTTCTGCCGTGGTCGGGCATTAAGCTGTGCTCAATCTCATACCTTGCAATACATGCAAGAACCCTTTCTTGGACTGATCCATATTGAACTTCTTCAATATCTTGTCAAGGTATGTACTTTGTGAAAGACCAATGAGGCGTCTCGATCTATCTCTATAGATCTTGATGCCTAATATGTAAGCATCTTCTCCAAGGTCCTTCATTGAAAAACACTTATTCAAGTAGGCCTTTATGCTTTCCAAGAGTTCTACATCATTTCCCATTAGCAATATGTCATCCACATATAATATGAGAAATGCCACAGAGCTCCCAGTCACTTTCTCGTAAATGCAGGCTTCTCCCCAAGTCTGTATAAACCCAAACGCTTTGATCACCTCATCAAGGCGAATGTTCCAACTCCGAGATGCTTGCACCAGCCCATAGATGGAGCGCTGGAGCTTGCATACCTTGTTAGCATTCTTAGGATCGACAAAACCTTCCGGCTGCATCATATACAGTTCTTCCTTGAGGAAGCCATTAAGGAATGTCGTTTTGACGTCCATTTGCCATATCTAATAATCATAGAATGCATCAATTGCTAACATGATTCGGACGGACTTCAACATCGCCACGGGAGAGAAAGTCTCGTCATAGTCAATTCCTTAAACTTGTCGATAACCTTTAGTGACAAGCCGAGCCTTATAGATGGTCACATTACCATCCGCGTCAGTCTTCTTCTTAAAGATCCATTTATTTTCTATGGCTTACCAATCATCGGGCAAGTAAACCAAAGTCCATACTTTGTTATCATACATGGATCCTATCTCGGATTTCATGGCTTCAAGACATTTGTTGGAATCCGGGCCCGCCATCACTTTTTCATAGATTGAAGGTTCACCGTTGTCTAACAACATGATTTCCAGGATAGGGTTGCCGTACCACTCTGGTGCGGAACGTGTCCTTGTGGAACTACGAAGTTCAGCAGTAACTTTATCTGAAGCTTCATGATCATTATCATTAACTTCCTCTCTGGTCGGTGCAGGCACCACAGAAACATCTTCCTGCGCTGCGCTACTTTCCGGTTCGGAAGGGGTGACAATCACCTCATCAAGTTCCACTTTCCTCCCACTTACTTCTTTCGAGAGAAACTCTTTCTCTAGAAAGGATCCATTCTTGGCAACAAAGATCTTGCCTTCGGATCTGAGGTAGAAGGTATACCCAATAGTGTCCTTAGGGTATCCTATGAAGACGCATTTTTCCGATTTGGGTTCGAGCTTTTCAGGTTGAAGTAAGTGAGGGGAGTTAGGATGGGCCTAGGGGAGGTTAGTGGGCTGTGTAGGAGGGGCTGGGGAGAGAAGAGAAGAAGCCCGCGGAGGTTTTCGGAGACCGAAAACGTCCGACGTTTAAACCGGCGACTAGTGCCGCTATCTATATCCGTTGGGCTATCAAACGAGCTCCGAATGCGATGAAATTTGGCAGGCGGCCTGTCTACACTATAATAAGACCACACGCCAAGTTTCAACCCATTCCGAGAACGTTTTTCGGCCACTCATAAAATAAAAATTCAGAGGCGCCGCGGGTGCGTGTGAGTGTGTCTGGGCTCAGAACGGACAACAGAAAGGACGGGCGAACTCGGGCGGATGCAAGTTTTGAAAACATGATGATGCAACACACGCGATGACAAGGCAAATATGCAACACGCAAGTATATGACATGGCACTGACAATGAATAACTAGCTGACACCTGGCGCACCGGTCTCGGGGTGTCACAACACTCCCCTACTAACAAGAGATCTCGTCCCGAGATCTTAGGAACGAGACGGAAGGGAAAAGGAAGAACAAAGGAAGAACTCAAGTTCTTCGAGGACAAAAGAGTGAAACCAAAGATTCTTGAGAGGTTGAACAACGGAAAGAAAAGGATACAACAGGGATGAACGAAGTTGCAAAGACTTCGTTAGACAAGAGGAAGAAGTAATACGACGAGAACCGAAAGGTTGAAGGATATGACGCACGAGTTGAAGGAATAAGAATGAATTCAAAACCACTCCGGTTAGCAAGAGATAGAAAAGAATCTCCACGAAGGAATACGAGCAGCACTCCGGCTGAAACTGAAAGAAATAGCACACCGTCTGAACATGAATGGAATGGAACAAGAACTTGAGAAGATGGAACAAAGCATGACAAAATGAACAAGACAATGCCTCCGAAAGAATTGAAAAATGGAATGAAAGAACCGAGAAGAAGATGAGAAATATCACCAGGAAAGAATTTGAAAGAGAATCGTCAAGAGAAAGGCTTGAACGGAGTTGTTGAGAAAATCAACAACAAAAGAATAAGCTTGTTGTTGACTTAAGAAAACATCTCAAAACTTGAGGTGAATTATGCCGCAACCAAAATATTGAATAGATGAGAATGAAGAAAGAAATGCAAAACTCCACTTCAAAAGAATACGGAGAATTATTTGCACTCGAGAGGCAAAAGAATAAGAATGCTTGAGCTGCTCCAGAAGAATTAGATGAATATAGAAGAATGAATTAAATGACGAAGAACCACCATGAAGAACTCCGGTAAAAAGAAAGGATGATGATATAGGATTGACGGACGAAAAGAATAAGATTAGAGCCTTGCGATGATTAGTCGGGGTTCCGACGAGATGGCCGAGGAAACTATGAACTCCGGAAAAAAAGTGATGAAGGCACTTGGAACTAGAATTTATTCATGAAGAATAAACTCCGAAGGATGGAATTAAATCAACTTGATGAAAAGAATAAGATTTATGTTATGCTTATCCTTCACCAATTAAATTGATGAGAAGCAATGGATTTGCATACTACTTATTCCCGTTGAAATGATTAAAGAGGGATATATCGCGAACTTGCGAAAATCTTCATGAAACACTGATATGATTGGAATAAAAAGAATGGATTGATATGATGACACCGGAAAAGAACTCTTGAGCGAACCACCATAAATAATTGAAACCGAGTGAAGAAAGAACGACCCATCGTGAAGAATTAAAATCGAGTGAAGAACGAGAATGACCACCGTAAGGAATGAAATTGAACGATGCAAGAGGACAAGCCACCGTGAAGAATTGAAATTGAGTGAACACAAGAGAATGAATCACCGGGAAAAGGATGAGTACTTGAGAAAATTGAATGATGAGAACGACGAGATCGTGATACTTGAACAAGCACCGGAAGAATGTGAGATGAACGAAGAGGCATCAATAAAGAATATTTGGAGGACGAAGTTGAAAACTAAGAACGAAGAAATCTTCTGACATGATGGCCTCCGGAGGAACACAATGAAAAGAATTCAAGAACTACTCCGGATGAATGAAAAGAAGAAAGGTTGAACCAACGATGAAAATAATTAAAAATGATCTTGGAGAAGGCATATGACTGATGGAATCCATACTTACGTCACACTTAAAAAGAATTTCGGAATACTCTGGAAAATTAGAAGAGTCAGGTAAGATCCTGGGAAAAAACCTGTGGGTTATGAGCCCACCGAAGAGAAAACACCATTGAAAATGATTGAGAAGGAGATGATGCATCGGAACAACTGAAAGACTCGAATGAGGTGATAGCCTCAAATTAATCGGAACACAGACAATCTCGTGAGATATTTTCGGAACTCCGGAATAATAAAATGCCGAGAGGTAAACGAGCAAAGTGAAGCAATTGAGCCGAGGAAAAAGAATATGATGAACACCGAATACTAATAGAATTGGAACCACCGGAAAGAAAAGAGATGAATAATATCAAACGAGAGGAGAATTCACCGGAGAATAAAGGAGATGAATGATGACGAACTGGATGAGAATTCACCGGTTGAAAAAAACCCGAGGAAAGAATGCAAAGGATTCACACAAGTAGGATGGATACTCGAATAAGGACTCCGGCTCCGAGAAGCAAAAGGGTGGGCGGGTGGGAAAAGAAAGAACACAACGGACGAGAAAAAACACCGTTGGAAGGAAAAGAACTGAGGATTGAACTTGCAAAGAAGAACGGGGTTGAATCCACTTGATGAGAGATGCACCAGATGAAAGAACTAACAACGCAACGAACGAAAACTAACCACGTGATGAAGGGGAAGAGGAGCAATTCAAAATACCTACATCAGGATTCCTCACCAGAGCGACGAAGGGGCAGAGGAGTAAAAAGAATTCCTACTCTCCGATATAACTAGACTCCGAAAAAGTTTTCTGCTAGACTCAACAACAGCCAAACTACGATCAATCAAGGGGGCTCCTATGGTTGGTCGAGGCTCTGATACCAACTTGTCAGGCCCAAGATGCGATTCTATCCCGATCACGTGACACTTACGTGATTGGGGCACAACAGCATTTCGGGCGCTTAGCAAGATGTATATCATTACATCGTACCATTACATACATACATGGGGGGATACAAAAATACATACAAATCACATGAATACAACAATATCAATACAAGTATCCGACTACGGATATAAACATGAAAAGAACAACGACATCCATCTGCTATCCCAGGCTGCCGACCCGGAACCTAACCCAAGTCTGAAGAAGAAGAACTCCAACAAAAGAACAACACTCTCACATCAAGACATCGGAAACCTGCACCTGCAACTGTTGTTGTAGTATCTGTGAGCCACGAGGACCCAGCAATCCCATAGCCATGGGTAACAAGACTATCAAAGCTTAATAGGTAGGAAGAGGTAAAGTGGTGAGGTTGCAGCAGCGGCTAAGCAATATGTATGGTGGCTAACTTACGAGTACAAGAATAAGATGAGCATCTACGCAAACGGTCGCAAACTAGTAATGATCGCTAAAGATCCTGAACTACCTATGAGTCAAACATAACCCCACCGTGTTCTCTTCTCAAAGTGAAAAGAGACAGTCACGGTTACTCACACAGTTGTGTGTTTTACTTCGGATCCTCTATCAAGTTTTCTACAACCGGACATTAACGAGTTCCAATCTGCCACATAACTGCGGGCATGGCTTTTGAAAGATCATAACCCTGCAGGGGTGTCCCAACTTAGCCCATCACAAGCTCTCACGATCAGCTGAAGTGATAAATATAATATCATCACCCCTTATCTTAGGGAAATCCGATCAGGCTCGGCATCCCGGTGCACAAGACATTTCGACAATGGTAAAACAAGTCCAGCAAGACCTCCCGGCGTGCTGACACCCTGATGGTAGCCGCGTGCATCTCGTCTCAGGCCACGTCCGGATGAGCACTACGTACATCAACCGAAGACCCCAGATAACTGGGTGGCACCGCAAGTGGCTCTAGTTTGGGACCAACACCATCAGCACTGCCCCCCTGCTATGTAGAAAAGAATGTCCAAGGAGCGTCCCCCTTATGCAATTTAATTAATGAATTAAGTTATTATTATGAGGCAAATTAAGACCAATGTTGGGCCTTGCTGGAGGAGTTTTATTCAAAGATGAAGTGTCAAGGGGTCCCCATATACCCAACCGTATAAGGAACACAAAATCAAGGAACATAATGTCGGTTTATCGGTGCCTAAGGTGGCATGAGTGGAACAAAACACCGAGCAAAAGGCCAAGCCTTCCACCCATGCCCACTATATAGGTGTGTTATTATATATATAACATATTGTGATATTCCAACAACAAGTTCCCACCTGGAACGATCTTCATCTTCACCTGCAACTAGCAACGCTATAAGAGGGTCTAAGCAAGCGGGTAACATAGCCAAACAATGGTTTTGCTAGGAAGGTTTCAAAGGTTAGAGGTTTCATGGCAACAAGGAGAGGGGCTGACAATAAGATGGGTAGCGCGACATGTAATGATAGCATCGACACTACTAAGCATGACAATGATAGTAAAGGTATCCAAGGGTATGATCATCTTGCCTAAGATCCCGCAAGGAAGAAGAACGGATCCGTGAAGAAGACGAAGAAGAAGCCTTGAAGAAGAACCACGGGTAGACGAACGAATCGTCACGAACGCAACGGAACAAGCACTAACGAGAAGAAGCAAGCAACACGGTAAACACACCACACGAGACATGACAATATGCTCAACCAAGTATGATGCAAGACAGTTCTATATAGGAAGCACTACAAGTCTATACAGGAAGCAAAACATGGCAAGGTAGGAAGCACAGAAAAACATCACAAGTTTTTATATGATGCAATACATGGCAAGGTATGATGCAAGACAAGTCTATACAGGAAGCAATTCATGGCAAGGTAGGAAGCACAGAAAAAACAACAAAAGTTTATATATTATGCAATACATGGCAAGGTATGATGCAAGACAAGTCTATACAGGAAGCAATTCATGGCAAGGTAGGAAGCATAGGAAAACAACACAAGTTTATATATGATGCAATACATGGCAAGGTATGATGCAAGACAAGTCTATATATGATGCAATACATGGCAAGGCAGGAAGCACACAATAACAACACAAGTCAACAAGTTTAAATGAGGCCGGAAACTACATATATCAAACCCGATAAGTCCTCATATGCATAGTTTGAAATTAGTCCATATCTGAACAAACCTTAAGTTCAAGTTGTTAAACAGCAAGTTAACATGCACCATGATGATCTACACGAAAATCTAGTCAAGTTTCATATAAAGTTTGTTTAATTCGGAGCTACGACCTAGAAGATATGAGCAAAACAAGACAAGCATGGCAACGGTGCAAGATGCACCCAAACATCAAGCAAACTCACTCCAAACATGAAACCAATATGATATTAGGATTATACATGCAAAATCACACAAGTTTCATATAAGGAACACTCAAAACGGAGCAACGGGCTAAAAGATACACCCGAAACAAGAAACAATGCAAAGCTGAAACTAACAGCCACATAGCAACTTTGGAGCAAGAAATATATACTCTACAACACTCAAACACGGTGACAAGAAGCATGGACATGAAGTAGACATATCCTACAGCAAACAACTCCATTGGAGCATCTCCATAGGAGGCATGGATCAATAGCAACAAGCTACGACATTTTGATCATGACAATAAAAACCTGACAGCAATATTTTATAGCAACTTGGGAGCAAGATTTAAATAAGCTACAACAAGCCAAAAGAGCAAGTAAGGGCATGAATGGATAGACAACAACATATACAGCAATGAATGATCAATGGCCACCCAAAACTAACATGGATTTGCCTAGGACATCAAGCAAACATAGCATCAGGATATTACAGATTCCAGACTTAGTGAAATTTCACTAAGTGTTAAAACAGTTAAGTTGGCATGGCATATGTACAAGCATGTTTAAGTCAACACAAGGCATATCATGGAAAGTTAAATGCACCACATCAAAGAACACATGATGGGGAATCTAAAACATATGGGCATGTGACATGGGGTCAAACACATCAATAGCAACGAGCTCCTCAACTAGGCATCTCGTAACAAGTTACAAAACCTAACAGCCACAGACACTTTTGCAACCAAGTTTAACATGACAATATAAACTCTAACATGCATGCTATAGCAACCAACATGTAGAGCATCTCATGATGACCATTTTGACATATCATTTGCATCATTTGGATAAACATGCACCAAGATATCACACCTCAAACATGGCAACAAAATAACAAGTAGCAGCAGTTTATAACAAGTAGCACCCTTGCAACAGATATTAGAGCATCTAGATGAACTCAAACAAGCATGTCACAATGGAACAAAGTGTAGAGCATATCACCACGATCATTTTGACATATTATTCACTCAAAACGGATAAGCACACAAAAAGTTATCACCATGCAAACATAGCAACATTATATGCATTTTCTGGGACTTAGAGAAAAAAGGGACAACCTCGGGGAAACGGACATGTCCGAAGTGGGGCGGACACTTCTGGCGGCTGGGGTCCACGGGCAGCGTCACAGCGGAACGAAGTGGATCGGGCGATGTGGATCCGGGTCCACTGGCAGTGAGAGGGTCAACATGGAGCGGGCCGCGGAGGCGGATCCGGCCCGATCCATAGGAGGACGGGAGGCCGGCGGCGGCGGGGCTCCGATCCGGCCGGAGGAGGAGCTCCGGTGAGCTGCTGGGGCGGTTACCGGCGGCGGAGGCCGATGAGGCGACGGCGGTGAGCTCGTGGAAGACTCCGGCGGCGGCGGTGCTTGGCGACGCGGAGAGGCGACGGTGGCGACCTCGTGGAAGGCGCCGGCGGCGGAGGAAGCTATCGGTGGCGGGGTCAACGCGCTCGGCCTCCCACCGGACCAGATCGAGCGGGCGAGGGAGCGTAGACGGGGGGCTCGGGGCGCAGGAGCGCAGACGCGGCGGCGCACTCGCGGCCTGGGCGGGCCTGGCACGGGTTCCAGAGGGCCGCCGCGGCGGGGGCTCTGGGGATGACTTGGCGGTGCCACATGGCGCACATCCACTGGCTGCGGGCGGCCTGCGGCTGAAGTGGACCTATGGCAGCGCGACAAGTGGCGGGAGGCGACCAGCCGACGGCGGATTTCGAGGGGAGAGGCACTGGAAGGCTCAGGTGGCGGCAGGACTGATTGGGTGGCGCGGAAAAAGAGGAGAAGGGGGGTAGGAGCGAGATTAGGAAGGTCTAGCCTTCCTTTTATAGGCAGGGTTAGGGTTTGAGGGGTTAGGAGGGGTTTTTGGACCCTCCGATCGCGATCTGACGGATCCGATCGCGAGGGGAGTTAGGATGGGCCTAGGGGAGGTTAGTGGGCTGTGTAGGAGGGGTTGGGGAGAGAAGAGAAGAAGCCCGCGGAGGTTTTGAGAGACCGAAAACGTCCGACGTTTAAACCGGCGACTAGTGCCGCTATCTATATCCGTTGGGCTATCAAACGAGCTCCGAATGCGACGAAATTTGGCAGGCGGCCTGTCTACACTATAATAAGACCAGACGCCAAGTTTCAACCCATTCCGAGAATGTTTTTCGGCCACTCATAAAATAAAAATTCGGAGGCGCCGCGGGCGCGTGTGAGTGTGTCTGGGCTCAGAACGAACAACGGAAAGGACGGGCGAACTCGGGCGGATGCAAGTTTTGAAAACATGATGATGCAACACACACGATGACAAGGCAAAGATGCAACACGCAAGCAGATGACATGGCACTGACAACGAATAACTGGCTGACACCTGGCGCACCGGTCTCGGGGTGTCACAGACGGCCCCCATGGAGACCGAAGATGTGTGGCCCCAACAGTCCGGGGCCCGACTGAACACCATCCCGGAGCCTAGCGCGGCTCCACGGTTTGAAGATCCCACTCCTCAAGCGGAGGAGGATACGGCGGCGGCCGGAGTGAATCCGGAGGCGCCAGATTCTATGGAGGGAGCACTGCGTAGTGCTCTCGTCATTGAAGAACACCGCACCATGATGGGTACGATGATGAAGAAGATTCAGTCCATCAAGAGCGGACCGAATGAAGCCTTCAACAGCCTTTTAACATGCTTTGAGGTAAGCCATGTAATGCTTTTAAGAAATTTTATTCGTCTTAAGTGCACATATATAGCCAGTAGCCCCTGATGCTTTGTGTGATTCTGAAAGGAATCAGATGAAATATCCATAGAGTAGCATATTTACAGAGCTGAATTGTCGTGCAGGCTTCTTTAGTTACAGCGACTGTGCGAGACGCAGAGGTCGCCGAACTAAATTGGAAGCTTGAGGTAGCCAATGCAGACCTCGACCGCATCAACCGGCGTTTTGATGAAACGCAAGGTATGCAGATTTTTATTAAAATGTTAATAAGACTTAAGTTATTAAGTATGAGTACAAACTTTAACATTGTATTCTGTATTACACAGTTGGTGCCGCTGAGCTCGAGGCCCTCAAGGGCGAGGTTGCTAGGGACAAGGAGGAGGCCAAGGCAAACAAGGCGGCCGCTGATAAAGTGGCTGCTGATTTAGAGGCCGAAAAGGCGGAGTGCGAGAAGCACAAGTCTCGGGTGTCCGAAGTCGAGGTCGAGCTTCAAGACGCCATCCGTAAGTGCGAGGCATAGGAGAAGACGGCTTTGGAATAGGCGACCGAGCTGTCTGCGACAGTAAAGTCTGCCCAGGACGTGCGAGGGGAGACGCGCAGTGCTCGTCAAGAGATCGAGCAGGCATGACAGATAGCATATGGTAAGACATTTCTCTTACAGAGCATCTTCGGAGGGCGGAAGTATATTGGGCTGACACGATTGTGGAGTTCTCCAGGCGTGTTTGCTGATCTTCCAAGGAGCAGCACAGACGCTGCCCAATATTTCCGTGCCCTAGAGGGGAACAACACGAAGAAGCTGTTTTGGTCACAGTTTGAGGCGCCAAAACACCCGATGCCCCTTAGCGACCAGATGAAGCAGCTGGTCGAGGTGCACAACATGGCGGGTTCAGCCATGAAGGACTTAATAGTCCGACTATGGCCTGCTAAGCCAATCCCAAGTAGTTACTTTGGATTGGTGAACTGGCTCGTCGAGGCGAGTCCGCGGGTCGACGCACTAACACGTTCGGCCTGAATAGAGGGTGCTTGGATGGCCTTCGCTCGCGTCAAAGTGCACTGGGCGAAGATGAATGCAGTGCATATAGCCACTGTTGGCCCGCCCACAGGCAAGGAGCACCGCAAGCCGGAGAAGTACTTCGAGGACGTCATCGACGGTGCCTGCCTTGTAGAAGGCCAGTGTTCGAAAGATGTTATTTTCGATTAATTGTATCCGGATGTAAAGACTATGCTTATGAATTCAGTGCATATAACTTTTGCGCTATTTATAATATCAACGTCTTTTTTTACCTCCTATGTGACTGTTTATCCAAATATGAAAGTTTCCAGCCGTCGGCTTCAGCCCCCAGGTACATAGTACTGGGGTGTTCGGTCATATGCAAATACACACTTTATCCAACGTCTTGGTCCGTATAGGAGGTGTATGCGGAGCGAACCAGGCAATCAGACTATGCGGCGTTATTCCTTTCACTTTGTCGTAGGAGTTTGACAAGTGGGGCTAGGTACTAGCCCCTGGTGCGGATGAAGTATCCAATTGCACGTGGTTGGGCGAAAAAACCAACCCTTCGTATAACACGGGGTAGATCTCTATCGATTGCAGTGTAAAACTAAGTCACTAGATTGCAGACCAGGTTCTCGCTTACCATGATAGTCAGTTTTCGGCTTTCTCTACTGAGGTACT
Organism: Secale cereale; assembly: GCA_902687465.1. Classification (NCBI taxonomy): domain Eukaryota; kingdom Viridiplantae; phylum Streptophyta; class Magnoliopsida; order Poales; family Poaceae; genus Secale; species Secale cereale. Next base: position 891,162,326 of record LR738711.1, on the reverse strand, counting down.
TGACCGGACTAGCCAGAAGTACTATCGTAGTAGTTCTCCCTTTACACCCTAGCCAAACAATCGGGAACGTAGGGGTAAGCATAGGAGTCGGCAAACTGAAGTATTGACCGAAGACATGATTCGGAACTGATGCATATAATGCAAACATCCAGGATGCCGAACACTCCCTATAGGTGTTCGGTCTTTTCAGCATATACCAGGACTGAATGCAGCCCCTGGTAGTAAACCTTTATTGACAAGGCACATATGGCAGTCTGATGCGAGAAGAGAACATTCCATGGTGAGTCAATTAAACTCCAAATATGACATGGATAAAATTGTTCTATTAATATCCCTCTATAGTACGGCGAGCCGCAAACTTTACAGATAATGCCGATGACCTTTTTTGGACATTTACATGCCAAAAAGGTATATAACAAGAAAGAGAAAAAAGGTTTACACACGGTCTTAATCTAAAAAAGAAACCTTAGTGCAGGTCCCTGCTGCACGTCTGCGCCGTTTTCTCCTCTGTAATGTGTCCTTGAAGGTATGAGTATGATGGCCATCTGTAGAAAGAAATAAAACCTGGAAACGAAGGAGTCAATCCAGTGTGGCCGAAGTAAGTCTGGTTCGTTTTAATGAACCAAGAGAAGATATGTTTAAAGTCTGAATAGGGTCTAGCCGAACTACGGACTATATGCGGGTGCCCCTCGTCGCCGCCCAAGGAATTTTTATGGCATAATTATGTACTCGAGGCACATATGCTATCACCTTGTGGGGCGGTCGACGGGGGCATAGCTGTCAATCTTGCTCAAGTTCATCTGAGCTGCCGCACTGAGGCGTGTGCCGGACACGTTTAGATGTGTCCGCTATTGCTACATTATCTGGCTTGAATAGGATGAATTGTACTTTGGCTGCTAAGGCCGCAGTATCTTCCTCCGTACGGAGAGAGCGCTCCGTATTTTCCATTGATCGTGATAACACCACGTGGTCCAAGCATCTTGAGCTTTAAATAGGCATAATGCGGGAATGCATTAAAGTGGGCGACGGTCGTTCTTTCGAGTAGGGCGTGATAGCCACTTTGGAATGGAGCTATATCGAAGACCAGTTCTTCGCTTCGAAAGCTGTCGGGGGAACCGAATACAACCTCCAGTGTTAAGGAGCCTGTGCAGCGAGCTTCAACGCCCGATATCACTCCTTTAAAGGTCGTGCTGCTTGGCTTGATTCTTGATGAGTCGATCCCCATCTTGCGGACAATGTCCTGTGACGACCCACAAGTATAGGGGATGATCGTAGTCCTTTCGATACGTACGAGTGTCGAACCCAACGAGGAGCAGAAGGAAATGATAGGCAGTTTTTAGTATGGTATTTTTTGCAAGCACTGAAATTATCGGTAACAGATAGTTTTGTGATAAGGTAATTGGTGGCAAGTGACAAAATGTAAAAGTAAATAAGGTGCAGCAAGATGGACCAATCCTTTTTGTAGCAAAGGACAAGCCTGGACAAACTCTTATATGGAGGAAAGCGCTCCCAAGGACACATGGGAGTTATCGTCAAGCTAGTTTTCATCACGATCATCTGATTCACGTTCGGTACTTTGATAATTTGGTATGTGGGTGGACCGATGCTTGGATGCCGTCCTTACTTGGACAAGCCTACCACTTATGATTAACCTCTAATGCAAGCATCCGCAACTACAAAAGAAGTTTTAAGGTAAACCTAACCATAGCATGAAACAAATGGATCCAAATCAACCCCTTACGAAGCAACGCATAAACTAGGGTTTAAGCTTCTGTCACTCTAGCAACCCATCATCTACTTATTACTTCGCAATGCCTTCCTATAGGCCCAAATAATGGTGAAGTGTCATGTAGTCGACGTTCACATGACACCACTAGAGGAGAGACAACATACATCTCATCAAAATATCAAACGAATACCAAATTCACATGACTACTAATAGCAAGACTTCTCCCATGTCCTCAGGAACAAAAGTAACTACTCACAAGACATAATATTGTTCATGATCAGAGGGGTATTAATATGCATAATGGATCTGAACATATGATCTTCCACCAAATAAACCAACTAGCATCAACTACAAGGAGTAATCAACACTACTAGCAACCCGCAGGTACCAATCTGAGGTTTGGGTACAAAGATTGGATACAAGAGATGAACTAGGGTTTGAGAGGAGATGGTGCTGGTGAAGATGTTGATGAAGATAGCCCTCCCCAAGATGGGAGAGTTGTTGGTGATGACAACGGTGACGATTTCCCCCTCCCGGAGGGATGTATCCCCGACAGAACAGTTCTGTCGGAGCCCTAGATTGGTTTCCGCCAAGGTTCTGCCTCGAGACGGCGGCGTCTGGTCCCGAAAGCCTCCTTCTGATTTTTCACCTCATATAGGAGAAGATGGGCATCGGGGGGCCATCGAGGCAGGGGGCGCGCCCAGAGAGGGGGGGGGGGGGGCGC
>LR738711.1:891010656-891159761 GCA_902687465.1 Secale cereale | reverse complement strand
CGCCCCCACCCTCGTGGACAGGTGGTGGCCCCCCTGGTGATCTTCTTTCGCCTGATATTTTTTATGTTTTCTGAAACGGTGTCCTGTGAAGTTTCGTAGCTTTTTGAGTTGTCTAGAATAGGTTTCCAGAGTTTGCTTATTTTCCAGCCCAGAATTCCAGCTGCCGGCATTCTCCCTCTTTATCTAAACCTTGTAAAATAAGAGAGAAAAGGCATTAGTATTGTGACATAACGTGTAATAACAGCCCATAGTGCAATAAATATCAACATAAAAGCATGATGCAAAATGGACGTATCAACTCCCCCAAGCTTAGACCTCGCTTGTCCTCAAGCGAAAGCCGATATCGAAAAATATGTCCACATGTTTAGAGATAGAGGTGTCGATAAAAATAAAATACGGACATGAGGGCATCATGATCATTCTCATAACAACAACATATATATTGTCATATGATTCTTATGCCAAAGTAACAATTCATTCACGATACCGAGAATGAATCATAAACTTCATTCAAAACCAACAAACTATGAGCTTGGTCATTTAAGCAATTGCAATTTATCGTAACATCGGAAAGAGTCAACATAAGAGCTTTTCAGCAAGCCTACATGCTCAACTATCATATAGTCTTTCACAATTTCTCACACTCACGCAATACTTATGGTTATGGAGTTTTAATTGGACACAGGGAAAGATAGGGGCTTATGGTGTTGCCTCCAAACCTTTTACCTCAAGGGTAATGTCAACAGTAATAGACCATGAAAACTTACATCCAAGTGGGTATATATGTCAGGATCTTTCCAACACAATGTGCTTGTCAAAGGATAAAATGTAAAAAGGAAAGGTGAATTTCACCTTGACTCTTATAAGGCATAGATAAAAGATAGGCCCTTCGCAGAGGGAAGCAGAGGTTGTCATGTGCTTTTATGGTTGGATGCACAAAGTCTTAGCGCAAAAGAACGTCACTTTATATTGCCACTTGTGATAAGGACCTTTATTATGCAGTTTGTCGCTTTTATTACTTCCATATCACAAGATCGTATAAAGCTTATTTCCTCCACACTAATAAATCATACATATTTTAGCGAGTTTGCAACATGACAACTTACTTGGAAGGATCTTACTTAATCCATAGGTAGGTATGGTGGACTCTCATGGCAAAACTGGGTTTAAGGATGTATGGAAGCACAAGTAGTATCTCTACGTGGTGCGAGGAGTTTTGGCTAGCATGAGGGGGAAAGGCAAGCTCAACATGTTGGATGATCCATGACAATATACTTTATTTCAGATATAAGAAAACATAACCCATTATGTTGTCTTCCTTGTCCAACATCAACTCTTTAGCATGTCATATTTTAATGAGTGCTCACAATCATAAAAGATGTCCAAGATAGTATATTTGGATGTGAAGCCTCACTTTCTTTATCACTTCCTATTAATTGCAACGATGACCAAGACTATGTTTGTCAACTCCCAACAACTTTTATTCATCATACTCTTGCTATGTGAAGTCATTACTTCCATAAGATCAATATGATCTCTTTGATACTTTTTATATTTTCTTTTATTCTATCACGACTAAGGTGAGGAAATCAAGCCCTTGACTCAACACTAATCTTTATTATATAGCTCACGGACTCAATTACAAAGGGTAAAGATCATAAAACAAAAGCTCACAAATTGATCATGCTAACTTTATTTTACTAGATCAAGCTACTACCAAAAGGATCGAACTAAGAAAAACGGTAAAGATAGAAGTGATGGTGATAAGATACCGGGGTCACTCCCCCAAGCTGGGCAGTTGCCAAGGGGAGTGCCCATACCCATGTGATTATGTCTCCTTCTTCGAGGGTGGTGATGTAGGCTTCTTCCTTAGCTTGCGCTTAAGGACAAATTTTTTCTCCTTTATATCATTGATCTCTTGCTCAAGATTTAATATCTTCTTGCATAGTGCCTGCTTGTTTTCCTGCAAGAGGTTAAAAGGGATAAATTCGATCTTAGGTTTCTTTACTCTCTCAGGGAGGCTTGACTTTTTGAACTCCACATGCATGTCCCCAGGTTGAGGTAGTGGGACTTCGTCTTCATCTGAGCTGGTCCAATCCTTTCCCTTGGGATCATGGTCCTCTTCTTCCTCCATGGTCCAACCATAATGCTCCCAGTCCCCATAGACCTTAGGGTCAGCAAGGAAATCCGCCACATAGCTTTCTCCCTCCGAATCCTGGGACGTGCTACTTCTCGAGCTTGCGTTGTATCCCCTTGAAGAGGAAAGGGAATAGCAGCACAGTAGCGTAAGTATTTCCCTCAGTTTTTGAGAACCAAGGTATCAATCCAATAGGAGACCACGCGCGAGTCCCTTGCACCTGCACAAAAAAATAAGAACTTTGCAGCCAATGCGCTAAGGGGTTGTCCATCCCTTTACGGTCACTTACGAAAGTGAGATATGATAGATATGATAGTTTGATATTTTTGGTATTTTTGATTATAAGAACAAAAAGTAAAAGCGGAAAAGTAAAGTAGATTGTAGATTGATATGTTGAGAATAGACCCGGGGGACATAGTGTTCTCTAGTGGCTTCTCTCATGATAGCGATATTCTACGACGGGTAAACAAATTACTGTCGAGCAATTGATAGAAAAGCGAATAATTATGAGACTATCTAGGCATGATCATTATATATAGGCATCACGTCTGAGACAAGTAGACCGAAACGATTCTGCATCTACTACTATTACTCCACACATCGATCGCTATCCAACATGCATCTAGTGTATTAAGCTCATAAGAACAGAGTAACGCCTGAAGCAAGATGACATGATGTAGAGGGATAAACTCAAACTTAGTGATATAAACCCCATCTTTTTATCCCCGATGGCAACAATACAATACATTCCTTTCTGCCCCTACTGTCACTGGGAAAGGACACCGCAAGATTGAACCCAAAGCCAAGCACTTCTCCCATTGCAAGAACTATAGATCTAGTAGGCCAAACCAAACCAATAATTCGAAGAGACTTGCAAGGATATTATAATCATACATAAAGAGTCCAGAGAAGAACCAAATATTTCTCATAGATAATCTTGATCATAAACCCACAATTCATCGGATCTCAAGAAACACACCACAAAAAGAGATTACATCGAATAGATCTCCTCGAAGACCAAGGAGAACTTTGTATTGAGATCCAAAGAGAGAGAAGAAGCCATCTAGATACTAGCTATGGACCCGAAGGGTCTGTGGTAAACTACTCACAACTCATGGTGAGGCGATGATGATGATGTAGAAGCACTCCATGGAAGATCCCCCCTCCTGAAGAGCTCCGGAACAGGCCCCAAGATGGGATCTCACGGGAACAGAAGGTTGCGGCGGTGGAACTAGGGTTTTCTCTGTTGTTCGGATAGTTTCGGTATACGTAGGTATATATAGGAGGAAGGAGGGCACCGGGGCCAAACGTGGGGCCCACAAGGCAGGGGGCGCGCCTTATAGGGGGTGGGGCGCCCCCACCCTCGTGCGCGCCACGTGTGCCCTACTCCGTGGTTCTCAAGTCTCCCGTGCGTAATGTTCTCCAAAAATATCTCTCCCGAAGGTTTCATTCCGTTTGGACTGCGTTTGATATTCCTTTTCTGTAAAACCCTGAAACAGGCAAAAAACAGCAATCTGGACTGGGCCTTTGGGTTAGTAGGTTAGTCGCAAAAATAATATAAAAGTGTATAACAAATCCCATTAAACATCCAAAACATCATAAATAATAGCATGGAACAATAAAAAAATATAGATACGTTGGAGACGTATCAAGCATCCCCAAGCTTAATTCCTGCTCGTCCTCGAGTAGGTAGATGATAAAAACAGAATTTTTATGTGGAATGCTAACCAACATAGTTTTTCAATGTAATTCTCTTAATTGTGGCATGAATGTTCAGATCTGAAAGATTCAAGACAAAAGTCTATATTGACATAAGAAATAATAATACTTTAAGCATACCAACAAAGCAATCATGTCATCTCAAAATACTATGGCTAAAGAAAGTTATCCCTACAAAATCATATAGTCTGGCTATGCTCCCTCTTCACCACACAAAATATTCATATCATGCACAACCCCGATTTCAGCCAAGAACTTGTTTTCATACTCTATTCTTTCAAACCTTTCAACTTTCACGCAATACATGAGCGTGAGCCATGGACATAGCACTATGGGTGGAATAGAGAGGTGGTTGTGGAGAAGACAAAAAGGAGGGAGATAGTCTCACATCGACTAGGCGTATCAACGGGCTATGGAGATGCCCATCAATAGATATCAATGTGAGTGAGTAGGGATTGCCATGCAACGGATGCAGTAGAGCTAAAAATGTATGAAAGCTCAACAAAAGAAACTAGTGGGTGTGTATCCAACTTGCTTGCTCACGAAGACCTAGGGCATTTGAGGAAGCCCATCGTTGGAATATACAAGCCAAGTTCTATAGTGAAAATTCCCACTTGTATATGAAAGTCACTAAACATGAGACTCTCTATCATGAAGAACATGGTGCTACTTTGAAGCACAAGTGGAAAAAGATAGTAGCAAATGTCCCTTTTTTTTTCTTTTTTTTTCTTCTTTTTTTGGGCCTTCCCTTTTTTTCTTTGGCCTTTTTTCCTTTTTTTGGAGGGGCTTTATTGATTTAGACTTTCCTCACATGGGACAATGCTCTAATAATGATGATCATCACACTTTCATGGAATTACAACTCGATACTAGAACAAGTATGACTCTATATGAATGCTTCTGGCGGTGTACCGGGATGTGCAATGAATCAAGAGTGACATGTATGAAAAATTATGCATGGTGGCTTTGCCACAAATACGATGTCAACTACATGATCATGCATGGCAATATGACAATATGAAGCGTGTCATATGAACGGAATGGTGGAAAGTTGCATGTCAATATATCTTGGAATGGCTATGGAAATGCCATGATAGGTAGGTATGGTGGCTGTTTTGAGGAAAATATATGGTGGCTATTTTGAGGAAGGATATATATTGGGTGTATGGTACCGGCGAAAGTTGCGCGGTACAAGAGAGGCTAGCAATGGTGGAAGGGTGAGAGTGCGTATAATCCATGGAGTCAACATTAGTCATAAAGAACTCATATACTTATTGCAAAAATCTACGAGTCATCAAAACAAAGCAATCAACGCATGCTCCTAGGGGGGAGGGTGGTAGGAGTTAACCATCGCGCGCCCCCGACCTCCACACAAAGGTTGACACTTTACAAATACCTCATGCTCTAACTTCGTCACATAGCGGTTCACCATACGTGCATGCTACGGGAATCATTAACCTTAACACAAGCATTTCTCAATTTCATAAATACTCCATTAGCATGACTCTAATATCACTATCCTCATATCTCAAAACAATATCAAGCATCCAACTTCTCATCATATTCAATGCACTTAGTGTGAAAGTTTTTACTATATTGATACTGGATGTCTATCATGTGAAGACTTGTTTTATAGCCCAAGCACATTACCATGCTGTTTTAATAGACTCTCAAAAGGATATAAGTGAAGCATGAGAGTTCAACAATTTCTTCAAAATATTATGCTCTAAAAGATATAAGTGAAGCACTAGAGCAAAAACTAATCAACTCAAAAGATACAAGTGAAGCACATGGAGTGTTCTATCAATTCCTAGGCCATATTTAACTCTCTCAAATAGGTGTGTCCAGCAAGGATAATTGTGGCAAACTAACAAGCAAAGACTCAAATTATACAGGACGCTCCAAGTAAAACACATATCATGTGGTGAATAAAAATATAGCTCCGAGTATAGTTACCGATGGATGAAGACGAAAGAGGGGATGCCTTCCCGGGGCATCCCCAAGCTTAGGCTTTTGGTTGTACTTGAATTTTACCTTGGGGGTGCCATGGGCATACCCAAGCTTAGGCTCTTGTCACTCTTTATTCCATAGTCCATCAAAGCAATACTCAAAATTTGAAAACTTCACAACATAAAACTTAGACAAAAATCTCGCGAGCTCCGTTAGTATAAGAAATCAGACCACTACTCAAAGGTACTGCAATGAATTCATTCTTTGTTTATATTGGTGTTAAACCTACTGTATTCCAACTTCTCTATGGTTCATACTTCCCAATACTACTCATAGATGCATTGAAATAAGCAAACAACACACGAAAAACAGAATCTGTCAAAAACAGAACAGTCTGTAGTAATCTGCAGTTTTCACATACTTCTGTAACTCCAAAAAAATCAAACTAAATTGGTAAACATGAGGAATTTGTTTATTAATCATCTGCAAACAGAATCAACTAAATTGCACGCTCCAGTAAAATCTGGTGACCATTCTAGCAAGCGCTAACGATTCTGTTTTTCACAGCAAGATCATATAAACTTCACACAAGTCTTCCCAAAGGTTCTACTTGGCACAAACACTAAACAAAACATAAAACCACATCTAAACAGAATCTAGATGCAATATTTATTCCTAAACAGAAGCAAAAACAAAATAAATAAATATAAAATTGGGTTGCCTCCCAACAAGCGCTATCGTTTTACGCCCCTAGCTAGGCACGATACATGGATAGATCTAGGTATTGCCATTTTTGGAAGGCAATCCATAAGTGGCTCTCATAATTGATTCATATGGTAATTTCATTTTCTTTCTAGGAAAGTGTTCCATGCCTTTCCTTAAAGGAAATTGGAATCTAATATTTCCTTCCTTCATATCAATAATTGCACCAATCGTTCTAAGGAAAGGTCTACCAAGAATAATATGACATGAAGGATTGTAATCTATATCAAGAACAATGAAATATACGGGCACATAATTCCTATTGTCAACAATAAGAACATCATTAATCCTTCCCATAGGTTTCTTAATAGTGGAATTTGCAAGATGCAAATTCAAAGAACAATCATCAAGCTCATGGAATCCTAGCAAATCACACAAAGTTTTTGGGATAGTGGAGACACTTGCACCCAAATCACACAAAGCATAACATTCATGATCTTTATTTTTTATTTTGATAGTAGGTTCCCACTCATCATAAAGCTTTCTAGGGATAGAAACCTCTAACTCAAGTTTTTCTTCATGAGATTACATCAAAGCATAAACTATGTATTTGGTAAAAGCTTTATTTTGACTATAAGCATGCGGAGAGTTTAGTACGGATTGCAACAAGGAATTACAATCAATCAAAGAGCAATTATCATAATTGAATCCCTTGAAATCCAAAGTAGTGGGTTCATCACTATGCAAAGTTTTAATCTCTTCACTCCCACTTTTAACAATTTTAGCATCAAGATCTTAAAACTCCGAATCATTGGGACACTTTAAAGTAGAATCATCTCCAATCCTATCTTCATAAAGATTTATACTAGAAAACAAGGATCTAATAGGAGACACATCAATAACTTTCAGATCTTCATCTTTATTTTCATGCTCTTCCGGTTTAGCAGCCATCTTATTGATCAAGGTGGACTGTTTGTCCGAAATTTGGGCTATTAAGTTCTCAAGATGGGCAAACTGAGATTTCAAACCATAAAATTCCTTAGACATATCATAAAGGTCTTTACTCATATATTCCATAATTTTTCTATTCTTTATGCTCGCTTTTGAAAAAAATCATTATGCTCAAATTATATAGTCATAAAATGGCTAACATTGTTTTCGATCGCCTCCAGCCTCTTGAGGTGAGGATCAACACTGATAGGGAGAGCCATAGTGACAAGCAAGCAAGCAACACACAAGCAAACAAGAAGCAAGCGAACGATAAACACACGGCAGAAGAAGGGCAAATAAAACTTCAAGGGTGAAGTGGGGAGAGGAAAACAATAGGCAAGTAAATCTAATGCGAAGGATAAGGGTTTGTGATAGGTACTTGGTATATGACTTTTCGTAAGCCTCCCCGGCAACGGCGCCATAAATTATACTTGCTACTTCTCGAGCTTGCGTTGTATTCCCTCGAAGAGAAAAGGGAGATGCAACACAGTAGCGTAAGTATTTCCCTCGGTTTTTGAGAACCAAAGTATCAATCCAGTAGGAGACCACGCGCGAGTCCCTCGCACCTGCACAAACAAATAAGAACTTCGCAGCCAACGCGATAAGGGGTTGTCAATCCCTTTACGGTCACTTACGAAAGTGAGATATGATAGAGATGATAGTTTGATATTTTTGGTATTTTTGATTATAACAACTAAAAGTAAAAGTGGAAAAGTAAAGTAGATTGTAGATTGATATGTTGAGAATAGACCCGGGGGCCATAGTGTTCTCTAGTGGCTTCTCTCATGATAGCGATATTCTACGGCGGGTCATTATATATAGGCATCATTGATAGAAAAGCGAATAATTATGAGACTATCTAGGCATGATCATTATATATAGGCATCACATCCGAGACAAGTAGACCGAAATGATTCTGCATCTACTACTATTACTCCACACATCGACCGCTATCCAGCATGCATCTAGTGTATTAAGCTCATAAGAACAGAGTAACGCCTTAAGTAAGATGACATGATGTAGAGGGATAAACTCAAACTTAGTGATATAGACCCCATCTTTTTATCCTCGATGGCAACAATACAATACATGCTTTGCTGCCCCTACTGTCACTGGGAAAGGACACCGCAAGATTGAACCCAAAGCCAAGCACTTCTCCCATTGCAAGACCTATAGATCTAGTAGGCCAAACGAAACCAATAATTCGAAGAGACTTGCAAGGATATTATAATCATACATAAAGAGTTCAGAGAAGAACCAAATATTTCTCATAGATAATCTTGATCATAAACCCACAATTCATCGGATCTCGACAAACACACTGCAAAAAGAGATTACATCGAATAGGTCTCCTCGAAGACCGAGGAGAACTTTGTATTGAGATCCAAAAAAAGAGAAGAAGCCATCTAGATACTAGCTATTGACCCGAAGGTATGTGCTAAACTACTCAGAACTCATGGTGAGGCGATGATGATGATGTAGAAGCACTCCGTGGAAGATCCCCCCTCCGGCGGAGCTTCGGAACAGGCCCCAAGATGGGATCTCATGAGAACAGATGGTTGCGGCGGTGGAACCAGGGTTTTCTCTGTTGTTCTGATAGTTTCGGGGTACGTAGTTATATATAGGAGGAAGGAGGGCACCAAGGGCCAAACGTGGGGCCCACGAGATAGTGGGGCCCGCCTTATAGGGGGGCACCCCGCACCCCCGTGGGCGCCACGTGTGCCCTACTCCGTGGTTCTCAAGTCTCCCATGCGTAATTTTCTCCAAAAATATCTCTCGCGAAGGTTTCATTCCGTTTGGACTCCGTTTGATATTCCTTTTCTGTAAAACCCTAAAATAGGCAAAAATAGCAATTTGGACTCGGCCTTTGGGTTAGTAGGTTAGTTCCAAAAATAATATAAAAGTGTATAACAAAGCCCATTAAACATCCAAAACATCATACATAATAGCATGGAACAATAAAAAATTATAAAAAATTATATGGAGACATATCAGGACGACATATTGCTCTTATCTACGACAGAAACAACTCGAAACAAAAACAGAGGATTTTTGCGTGAAACAGAGGTCAAAACCTTCGGGAGTATATATAATGAATTTTTACCGACCAAAAGGAGTAACATACAAGAAATTGGAGTCCGGGAGGCACACGAGGTGCCCACGAGGCAGGGGGCGCGCCCTCCACCCTCGTGGACGGCTCATGTCTCTTCCGGACTGCCACTTATTTTTCTATTTTTCTAAATATTCCAAACCAGAGAAAAATTGCCTTTAGAATTGTTTTGGAGTCGGTTTACTTACCGTATCACATACCTCTTCCTTTTCGGGGGCTGAGTCATTCTGGAAAGTGTCCCTTATGTATTCCTCCAGGGTTACGGTTTCAATAACATTGGTTTCAATGTTTATAGGATTACCTGAGATATAATGTTTGATTATTTGACCGTTCACCACCTTCGGATTTGTGCCTTCGAAGTTTTTGATTTTTATGGCACCGGAACGATAGACCTCCTCGATAACGTAAGGGCCTTCCCATTTAGATAGAAGTTTTCCTGCAAAAAATCTTAAACGAGAATTGTATAGCAAGACATAATCACCTACATTAAACTCACGCTTTTGTATCCTTTTGTTGTGCCATCTTTTGACTTTTTCTTTAAACAGCTTGGCATTCTCATAGGCCTGGATTCTCCATTCATCAAGAGAGCTAATATCAACTAACCTCTTCTCACCGGCAAGTTTGAAATCATAGTTGAGCTCTTTAATAGCCCAATATGCCTTATGTTCTAGCTCAAGAGGTAAGTGACAAGCTTTTCCACAAACCATTTTTTATGGAGACATACCCATAGGATTTTTGTATGCACTTCTATAGGCCCATAATGCATCATCAAGTTTCTTGGACCTATTCTTTTTGGACCTATTAACTGTCTTTTGCAAAATTAATTTCAACTCTCTATTACTTAGTTCTACTTGACCACTAGTCTGAGGGTGATACGGGGATGCAATTCTATGATTAACATCATATTTAGCAAGCATTTTACGGAAAGCACCATGAATAAAGTGTGAACCACCATCAGTCATTAAGTATCTAGGGACTCCAAACCTAGGAAAAATTAACTTCTTTAAGCATCTTAATAGAGGTGTTATGATTAGCACTACTAGTTGGAATAGCTTCTACCCACTTAGTAACGTAATCAACAGCAACTAGAATATGCGTGTACCCATTAGAGGCAGGAAACAGTCCCATATAATCAAAGCCCCAAACATCAAATGGTTCAATAACAAGTGAATAATTCATAGGCATTTCTTGACGTCTACTAATATTACCAATCCTTTGACATTCATCACAAGATAAGACAAACTTACGGGCATCCTTGAAGAGAGTAGGCCAATAAAAACCAGATTGCAATACCTTATGTGCAGTTCTATCTCCCGCATGGTGTCCTCCATAAGCTTCGGAGTGGCACTTGCGTAGGATCTGTTCCTGTTCATGCTCAGGTACACAACGTCTAACAATACCATCTACCCCTTCTTTATAAAGATGTGGGTCATCCCATAAGTAATGTCTCAAATCATAGAAGAACTTTTTCTTTTGCTGGTATGTGAAGCTAGGAGGTACAAACTTAGAAACAATATAATTAGCATAATCAGCATACCATGGAGCAGTACGAGAGGTATTTATGACAACTAATTGTTCATCAGGAAAGTTATCATCAATAGGTTGTGGGTCATCAAGTATATTCTCTAGCCAAACAAGTTGTCTGCAACGGGGTTCTCAGCTCCCTTTCTATCAACAATATGCAAGTCAAATTCTTGCAGCAAGAGAACCCATCTAATAAGTCTAGGTTTAGCATCTTTCTTTTCCATATGGTATTTGATAACAGCATGATCAGTGTGAATAGTTACATTAGAATCAACGATATAGGGTCTAAACTTATCACAAGCCAATACAACTGCTAAAAATTCTTTCTCAGTAGTAGCATATTTTTTCTGGGCACTCTCTAGAGTTTTACTGGCATACTGGATAACATTCAATTTGTTATCAACTTTTTGTCCTAGAACAGCACCTACAGCATAATCACTAGCATCACACATAATCTCAAAGGGTAAATTCCAGTCAGGAGGCTGGACAATAGGTGCAGAGATAAATGCTTTCTTAAGTATTTCAAATGCTTCTAGACAATTATCATCAAAGACAAAAGGAATATCTTTTTGTAAGAGATTAGCCAGAGGCCTGGAGATTTTGGAGAAGTGCTTTATGAACCTCCTATAAAACCCGACATGACTAAGGAAACTTCATATACCTTTGATGTCCTTGGGGCATGATAACCCACAAGTGTAGGGGATCAGTTGTAGCCTCTTTCGATAAGTAAGAGTGTCAAAGCCAACGAGGAGATAAAGGCAGAACAAATATTCCCTCAAGTTCTATCGACCACCGATATAACTCTACGCACGCTTAACATTTACTTTACCTAGAACAAGTATGAAACTAGAAGTACTTTGTGGTTTTTGTGGGATAGGTTTGAAGAGCACGTAAATATAAAATAGGGACTGTTAAGATAAAGAAGTAATAAAGTTAATATAGCGAGTGTGGAAAAGTGGTGGTAGGAGTTGCGAAATTGCCCCTAAGCAATTGACTACGTTACTAGACCGATAGCAAGTTTTATGTGGGAGAGGCCACTGATACCATGTCATCCCTTACTTGGAATTCTATGCACTTATTATTGGAACTATTAGCAAGCATCCGCAACTACTAACGTTCATTAAGGTAAAACCCAACCATAGCATTAAGATATATTGGTCCCCCTTCAATCCCGTATGCATCAATTTCCACGCTAGGTTGAAGCTTCTGTCACTCTTGCCCTCCAATACGTAGTCCTATCAACATACAACTAACCCTATGGTGTGATCCATGCACGCGCTCATATGATTGGCACCAAAGGACAGCAACATAACCACAAGCAATTTAAACCAATCATAGCAATACACCAATCACCGATAGGACAACGATAATCTACTCAGACATCATAGGATGGCAACACATCATTGGATAATAATATGAAGCATAAAGCACCATGTTCAAGTAGAGGGTACATCGGGTTGCGGGAGAGTGGACCGCTGTAGATAGATGGGGGAAGGTGATGGAGATGTTGGTGAAGATGACGGAGGTGTTGGTGTAGATCGCCGTCACACGATGATGGCCCCGGTGGCACTCCGGCGCCACTGGAAGCGAGGGGGAGAGAGCCCCCCTCCTTATTCTTCTTCTTCTTCCTTGACCTTCTCCCTAGGTGGGAGAAGGGTTTCTCCTCTTGTCCATGGCCTCCATGGCGGCGGAGGGGCGAGAGCCCCTCCGAGATTGGATCTGTCTCTCTATCTCTCTCTGTTTCTGCGTTCGCAGATTCTGCCCCTTCACCGTTTCTTATATTCCCGGAGACCCGTAACTCCGATTGGGCTGATTTTTTGACACGATTTTTATCCGGATATTAGCTTTCTTGCTCCGAAATAAGGGCATCAACCGCCTTACGATGTGGCCATGAGGGCCCAGGGCGCGCTTGCCCCTGGTGGGCGTGCCCCTGGCCTCGTGGCCCACTCGGGCATCGTCTCATGTTGGTTCCGCTTCCCAAAATTCACATATATTCCAAAAAAAAATCTCCATCCATTTTTATTCCGTTTGGACTCCGTTTGATATGGATATTCCGTGAAACAAAAAACATGCAACAAACAAGAACTGGCACTGGGCACTGGATCAATATGTTAGTCCCAAAAAATAGTATAAAAAGTTGCCAAAAGTATATGAAAGTTGTAGAATATTGGCATGGAACAATAAAAAATTATAGATATGACGGAGACGTATCAGCATCCCCAAGCTTAATTCCTGCTCGTCCTCGAGTAGGTAAATGATAAAAAAAGATAATTATTGATGTGGAATGCTACCTAGCATAATCTTGATCATGTAATCTAATCATGGCATGAATAATAAGACACGAGTGATTCAAAGCAATAGTCTATCATTTGACATTAGGACAATAATACTTCAAGCATACTAATAAAGCAATCATATCTCTTCAAAGTAAAATGGCCAAAGAAAGTTATCCCTAGAAAATCATATGGTGTGGCTATGCTCCATCTTCACCACACAAAGTATTTAAATCATGCACAACCCTGGTTTTAGCCAAGCAATTGTTTCATACTTTAGTATTCTAAAACCTTCTCAACTTTCACGCAATACATGAGCGTGAGCCATGTACATAACACTATGGGTGGAATAGAAGGTGGTGATAGACAAAAGGAGGGAGAAAGTCTCACATCAACTAGGCAAATCAATGGACTATGGAGATGTCCATCGATCGATACCAATGTGAGTGAGTAGGGATTGCCATGTAACGAATGCACTAGAGCTATAAGTGTATGAAAGCTCAAAAAGAAAAACTAGTGGGTGTGCATCAACTTGCTTGCTCATGGGCATTTGAGGAAGCCCGTCGTTGGAATATACAAGCCAAGTTCTATAATGAAAATTCTCACTAGTATATGGAAGTGACAAAACAAGAGACTCTCTATTATGAAGATCATGGTGCTACTTTGAAGCACAAGTGTGAAAAGGATAGTAGCATTGTCCCTTCTCTCTTTTCTCTCATTTTTTTTTGTTTTTTTGGAGGGGCTTTCTCTTTATTAGCCCCTCTCTCTATTTTTTTAGGCCATCTTTTTTATTTGGCATTTCCTCACATGGGACAATGCTCTAATAATGAAGATCTTCACACTTTTATTTACTTACAACTCAAAGCTAACAACTCGAAGCTAGAACAAAATATGACTCTATGTGAATGCCTTCGGCGGTGTACCGAAATGTGCAATGATCTAGCGTAGCAATGGCATCAAAAAATGGACAAGCCATGGAAACATCATGCTAGCTATCTTACGATCATGCAAGGCAATATGACAATGATGGTGCGTGTCATAATAAACAGAATGGTGGAGTTACATGGCAATATATCTCGGAATGGCTATGGAAATGCCATAATAGGTAGGTATGGTGGCTGTTTTGAGGAAGGTATATGGTGGGTGTTGATGGGGAACGTAGTATTTTAAAATTTTCCTACGATCACGCAAGATCTATCTACCAGATGCATAGCAACGAGAGGGAAGAGTGTGTCTACGTACCCTCGTAGACCGGGAGCGGAAGCGTCAAGTGACGCGGTTGATGTTGTCGAACTTCTTCGAGATCCAACCGATCAAGCACCGAACGTACGGCACCTCCGCGTTCAGCACACGTTTAGCTTGATGACGTCCCACGAGCTCTTGATCCAGTTGAGCTTCACGGGAGAGTTTCGTCAGCACGACGGCGTGGTGACGGAAATGATGTGTTCACCGGCGCAGGGCTTCGCCTAAGCTCTGCGACGGTATGACCGAGGTGTGATTCTGTGGAGGGGGGCACCGCACACGGCTAAAACAATTCAACTTCTGTGTCTTTGGGTGCCCCCTGCCCCCGTATATAAAGGAGCAAGGGAGGGAGGCCGGCCAACCTCTCCTGGTGCGGCTAGGGAAGGAGTCCTACTAGGAATAGGATTGCAATCCTATTCCTAGTAGGATTCACCAAAAGGAAGAAGGGGGAAAGGAATAGGAGAGGTGGCGCCCCCCCAATCCTAGTCCAACTAGGAACCCTAGGTGGGGGCGCCGGCCAGCCCTATGGGCTGCCTCTCTCTTTCCCTTTTGGCCCACTATGGACCATCCCCTCTCGTAGGGGGTTCCGGTAACCCCCTCCGGCATTCCCGATAAATCCGAAACTTTTCCGGTATACTTCCGGTGTCCGAATATAGCCGTCCAATATATCAATCTTTATGTCTCGGACATTCCGAGACTCCTCGTCATGTCCGTGATCTCATCCGGGACTCCGAACTACCTTCGGTACATCAATACTCATAAACTCATAATACCGATCGTCATCAAACGTTAAGCGTGCGGACCCTACGGGTTCGAGAACTATGTAGACATGACAGAGACTCATCTCCGGTCAATAACCAATAGCGGAACCTGGATGTTCATATTGGCTCCTACATATTCTACGAAGATCTTTTATCGGTCAGAACCGCATAACAACATACGTTGTTCCTTTTGTCAAACGGTATGTTACTTGCCCGAGATTCGATCGTCGGTATCTTTATACCTAGTTCAATCTCGTTACCGGCAAGTCTCTTTACTCGTTCCGTAACACATCATCTCGTGACTAACTCATTAGTCTTTTGCTTGCAAGGCTTATTGTGATGTGTGTTACCGAGAGGGCCCAGAGATACCTCTCCGACACTCGGAGTGACAAATCCTAATCTTGATCTATGCCAACACCACGAATACTTTCGGAGACACCTGTAGAGCATCTTTATGATCACCCAGTTACGTTGTGACGTTTGATAGCACACAAGGTGTTCCTACGGTATTCGGGAGTTGCATAAACTCATAATACCGATCGTCATCAAACGTTAAGCGTGCGGACCCTACGGGTTCGAGAACTATGTAGACATGACCGAGACTCATCTCCGGTCAATAACCAATAGCGGAACCTGGATGTTCATATTGGCTCCTACATATTCTACGAAGATCTTTTATCGGTCAGAACCGCATAACAACATACGTTGTTCCTTTTGTCAAACGGTATGTTACTTGCCCGAGATTCGATCGTCGGTATCTCTATACCTAGTTCAATCTCGTTACCGGCAAGTCTCTTTACTCGTTCCGTAACACATCATCTCGTGACTAACTCATTAGTCTTTTGCTTGCAAGGCTTATTGTGATGTGTGTTACCGAGAGGGCCCAGAGATACATCTCCGACACTCGGAGTGACAAATCCTAATCTTGATCTATGCCAACACCACAAATACTTTCGGAGACACATGTAGAGCATCTTTATGATCACCCAGTTACGTTGTGACGTTTGATAGCACACAAGGTGTTCCTACGGTATTCGGGAGTTGCATAATCTCATAGTCATAGGAACATGTATAAGTCATGAAGAAAGCAATAGCAGTTAAACTAAACGATCATAGTGCTATGCTAACGGTGTTGGGGAACGTAGTATTTTAAAATTTTCCTACGATCACGCAAGATCTATCTACCAGATGCATAGCAACGAGAGGGGAGAGTGTGTCTACGTACCCTCGTAGACCGGGAGCGGAAGCGTCAAGTGACGCGGTTGATGTTGTCGAACTTCTTCGCGATCCAACCGATCAAGCACCGAACGTACGGCACCTCCGCGTTCAGCACACGTTCAGCTTGATAACGTCCCACGAGCTCTTGATCCAGTTGAGCTTCACGGGAGAGTTTCGTCAGCACGACGGCGTGGTGACGGATATGATGTGTTCACCGGCGCAGGGCTTCGCCTAAGCTCCGCGACGGTATGACCGAGGTGTGATTCTGTGGAGGGGGGCACCGCACACGGCTAAAACAATTCAACTTGTGTGTCTTTGGGTGCCCCCTGCCCCCGTATATAAAGGAGCAGGGGAGGGAGGCCGGCCGGCCCTTCCTGGTGCGGCTAGGGAGGGAGTCCTACTAGGAATAGGATTGCAATCCTATTCCTAGTAGGATTCACCGAAAGGAAGAAGGGGGAAAGGAATAGGAGAGGTGGCGCCCCCCCCAATCCTAGTCCAACTAGGAACCCTAGGTGGGGGCGCCGGCCAGCCCTATGGGCTGCCTCTCTCTTTCCCTTTTGGCCCACTATGGACCATCCCCTCTCGTAGGGGGTTCCGGTAACCCCCTCCGGCATTCCCGATAAATCCGAAACTTTTCCGGTATACTTCCGGTGTCCGAATATAGCCGTCCAATATATCAATCTTTATGTCTCGGACATTCCGAGACTCCTCGTCATGTCCGTGATCTCATCCGAGACTCCGAACTACCTTCGGTACATCAATACTCATAAACTCATAATACCGATCGTCATCAAACGTTAAGCGTGCGGACCCTACGGGTTCGAGAACTATGTAGACATGACCGAGACTCATCTCTGGTCAATAACCAATAGCGGAACCTGGATGTTCATATTGGCTCCTACATATTCTACGAAGATCTTTTATCGGTCAGAACCGCATAACAACATACGTTGTTCCTTTTGTCAAACGGTATGTTACTTGCCCGAGATTCGATCGTCGGTATCTCTATACCTAGTTCAATCTCGTTACCGGCAAGTCTCTTTACTCGTTCCGTAACACATCATCTCGTGATTAACTCATTAGTCTTTTGCTTGCAAGGCTTATTGTGATGTGTGTTACCGAGAGGGCCCAGAGATACCTCTCCGACACTCGGAGTGACAAATCCTAATCTTGATCTATGCCAACACCACAAATACTTTCGGAGACATCTGTAGAGCATCTTTATGATCACCCAGTTACGTTGTGACTTTTGATAGCACACAAGGTGTTCCTACGGTATTCGGGAGTTGCATAATCTCATAGTCATAGGAACATGTATAAGTCATGAAGAAAGCAATAGCAGTTAAACTAAACGATCATAGTGCTATGCTAACGGATGGGTCTTGTCCATCACATCATTCTCCTAATGATGTGATCCCGTTGATCAAATGACAACTCATGTCTATGGCTAGGAAACATAACCATCTTTGATCAATGAGCTAGTCTAGTAGAGGCATACTAGGGACACTCTGTTTTGTCTATGTATTCACACATGTACTAAGTTTCCGGTTAATACAATTCTAGCATGAATAAAAGACATTTATCATGATATAAGGAAATATAAATAACAACTTTATTATTGCCTCTAGGGCATATTTCCTTCAGTCTCCCACTTGCACTAGAGTCAATAATCTAGCTCACATCGCCATGTGATTTAATACCGATAGTTCACATCGTTATGTGATTAACACCCATAGTTCACATCGCCATGTGACCAACACCCAAAGGGTTTACTAGAGTCAATAATCTAGTTCACATCGCTATGTGATTAATGCCCAAGAGTAATAAGGTGTGATCATGTTTTGCTTGTGAG
Organism: Secale cereale; assembly: GCA_902687465.1. Taxonomy (NCBI): domain Eukaryota; kingdom Viridiplantae; phylum Streptophyta; class Magnoliopsida; order Poales; family Poaceae; genus Secale; species Secale cereale. The sequence goes on along the minus strand of LR738711.1, from coordinate 891,141,283 downwards.
AGAAGTTTAGTCAATGGGTCTGTCATATACAGATCCCTATGTATTTCGCAAATTTCTATATCTACAATGCTCTGCATGGAGCTACTCTAGCTAATTGCTCCCGCTTTCAATACGCATCCAGATTGATACTTAGAGTCATCTGGATTTAGTGTCAAAGCTTGCATCGGCATAACCCTTTACGACGAACTCTTTATCACCTCCATAATCGAGAAATATTTCCTTAGTCATCCAATTACTAAGGATAATTTTGACCGCTGTACAGTGATCTACTCCTGGATCACTATTGTTCCTCCCTGTCAAACTCTTGGCAAGGTACACAACGTGTTTTGTACACAGCATGGCATACTTTATAGAACCTATGGCTGAGGCATAGGGAATGACTTTCACTCTCTCTATATTTTTCTGCCGTGGTCTGGCTTTGAGTCTTACTCAACTTCACACCTTACAAGTCAGGCAAGAACTTCTTCTTTGACTGATCCATTTTGAACTACTTCAAAATCTTATCAAGGTATGTACTCATCGAAAGTCTTATCAAGCGTCTTGATCTATCTATATAGATCTTGATGCTCAATATGTAAGCAGCTTCACCGAGGTCTTTCTTGGAAAAACTCTTTTCAAACACTCCTTTATGCTTTCCAGAAAATTCTACATCATTTCCGATCGACAATATGTCATTCACATATACTTATCAGAAAGGTTGTAGTGCTCCCACTCACTTCTTGTAAATACAGGATTCTCCAAAAGTCTGTATAAAACCATATGCTTTGATCACCTCATCAAAGCGTATATTCCAACTCCGAGATGCTTGCACCAGTCCATAGATGGATCGCTGGAGCTTGCATAATTTGTTAGCACCTTTTGGATCGAAAAAACCTTCTGGTTGTATCATATACAACTCTTCTTTGAGATATCCATTCAGGAATGTAGTTTTGACATCCATTTGCCAGATTTCATAATCATAAAATGCGGCAATTGCTAACATGATTCGGACAGACTTAAGCATCGCTACAGGTGAGAAAGTCTCATCGTAGTCAACTCCTTGAACTTGTCGAAAACCTTTCGCAACAAGTCGAGCTTTGTAAACAGTAATATTACCGTCTGCGTCGGTCTTCCTCTTGAAGATCCATTTATTTTCGATGGCTTGCCGATCATCGGGCAAGTCAACCAAAGTCCACACTTTGTTCTCATACATGGATCCCATCTCAGATTTCATGGCTTCAAGCCATTTTGCGGAATCTAGGCTCATCATCGCTTCCTCATAGTTCGTAGGTTCATCATGGTCTAGTAACATGATTTCCAGAAATGGGTTGCCGTACCACTCTGGTGCGGAACGTACTCTGGTTGATCTACGACGTTCAGCAGAAACTTGATCCGAAGTTTCATGATCATTATCATTAACTTCCTCACTAATTGGTGTAGGAATCACTGGAACAATTTCCTGTGATGTACTACTTTCCAATCCGGGAGAAGGTACAATTACCTCATCAAGTTCTACTTTCCTCCCACTCACTTCTTTTGAGAGAAACTCCTTCTCTAGAAAGGATCTATTTTTAGCAATGAATATCTTGCCTTTGGATCTGTGATAGAAGGTGTACCCAACAGTCTCTTTTGGGTATCCTATGAAGATTTACTTCTCCGGTTTGGGTTCGAGCTTATCATGTTGAAACTTTTTCACATAAGCATCGCAGTCCCAAACTTTAAGAAACAACAACTTTGGTTTCTTGCCAAACCACAGTTCTTAAGGCGTTGTCTCAACAGATTCAGATGAGGCCCTTATTTAACGTGAATGCAGCTGTCTCTAATGCATGACCCAAAACTATAGTGGTAAATCGGTAAGAGACATCATAGATCGCACCATATCCAATAAAGTACGGTTACGACGTTCGGACACACCATTATGCTGTGGTGTTCCGGGTGGCGTGAGCTGTGAAACTATTCCACATTCTTTCAAATGAAGACCAAACTCGTAACTCAAATATTCTCCTCCACGATCAGATCATAGAAACTTTATTTTCTTGTTATGATGATTCTCTACTTCACTCTGAAATTCTTTGAACTTTTCAAATGTTTCAGACTTGTGCTTTATTAAGTAGATATACCCATATCTGCTCAAATCATCAGTGAAGGTCAGAAAATAACGATACCCGCTGCGAGCTTCAACACTCATTGGTCCGCATACATCAGTATGTATGATTTCCAACAAATACGTTGCTCGCTCCATAGTTCCGGAGAACGGAGTTTTAGTCATCTTGCCCATGAGGCATGGTTCGCAAGAACCAAGTGATTCATAATCAAGTGATTCCAAAAGTCCATCATTATGGAGTTTCTTCATGCATTTTACACCAATATGACTTAAACGGCAGTGCCACAAATAAGTTGCACTATCATTATTAACCTTGCATCTTTTGGCTTCAATATTATGAATATGTGTATCACACGATCGAGATCCAACAAACTATTTTCATTGGGTGTATGACCATAGAAGGTTTTATTCATGTAAACAGAACAACAATTATTCTCTAACTTACATGAATTACCGTATTGCAATAAACATGATCAAATCACATTCATGCTCAACACAAACACCAAATAACAGTTATTTAGGTTCAACACTAATCCCGAAAGTATAGGGAGTGTGCGATGATGATCATATCAATCTTGGAACTGCTTCCAATACACATCGTCACTTCATCCTTTAACTAGTTTATGTTCATTATGCAACTCCCACTTCGAGTTACTACTCTTTAGCAACTGAACCAATATCAAATACCGAGGGGTTGCTATGAACACTAGTAAAATACACATAATAATCTGTATATCAAATATACCTTTGTTCACTTTGCCATCCTCCTTATCCGCCAAGTATCTAGGGCAGTTCCACTTTTAGTGACAATTTCCTTTGCAGTATAAGCACTTTTTTCAGGCTTGAGTTTAGCTTTGGGTTTCTTCACGGGAGTGACAACTTGCTTGTCATTCTTCTTGAAGTTCCCCTTCTATCCCTTTGCCCTTTACTTGAAACAAGTGGTCTTGTTAACCATCAACACTTGATGCTTTTTCATGATTTCTACCTTCGCCTACTTCAGTATCGCGAAGAGCTGGGAATTACTTTCGTCATCCCTTGCATATTATAGTTCATCACGAAGTTCTACTAACTTGGTGATAGTGACTAGAGAACTTTGTCAATTACTATCTTATCTGGAAGATTAACTCCCACTTGATTAAAGTAATTGTAGTACCCAGACAATCTGAGCACATGCTCACTGGTTGAGCTATTCTCCTCCATCTTGTAGGCAAAGTACTGTCAGAGGTCTTATACCTCTCGACACGGGCATGAGTATGAAATACTAATTTCAACTCTTGGAACATCTTATATGCTCCATGGCGTTCAAAACGTTTTTGAAGTCCCGGTTCTAAGCCGTAAAGCATGGTGTACTTAAACTATCAAGTAGTCATCATATCGAGCTTTTGTCAAAACGTTCATAACGTCTACATCTGCTCCTGCAATAGGTCTGTCACCTAGCGGTGCATCAAGGACATAATTCTTCTGTGCAGCAATGAGGATAATCCTCAGATCACGGAACAATTCCGCATCATTGCTACTAACATCTTTCAATCTTGGTTTTCTCTAGGAACATATGAAAATAAACGTGGAGCAACATCGCGAGCTATTGATCTAAAACATAGATATGCTAATACTACCAGGACTAAGTTCATGATAAATTAAAGTTCAATTAATCATATTACTTAAGAACTCCCACTTAGATAGACATCCCTCCGGTCATCTAAATGATCACGTGATCCAAATCAACTAAACCATGTCCGATCATCACGTGAGATGGAGTAGTTTCAATGGTGAACATCTTATGTTGATCATATCTACTATATGATTCACGCTCGACCTTTCGGTCTCCAGTGTTCCGAGGCCATATCTGTATATGCTAGCCTCGTCAAGTTTAACCCGAGTATTCTGCGTGTGCAAAACTGGCTTACACCCGTTGTATTTGAACGTAGAGCTTATCACACCCGATCATCACGTGGTGTCTCGGCACGACGAACTTTCGCAACGGTGCATACTCAGGGAGAACACTTATACCTTGAAATTTAGTAAGGGATCATCTTATAATGCTACCGTCGATCTAAGCAAAATAAGAAGCATAATAAGATAAACATCACATGCAATCAAAATATGTGACATGATATGGCCATCATCATCTTGTGCTTTTGATCTCCATCTCCAAAGCACCGTCATGATCACCTTCGTCACCGGCTGGACACCTTGATCTTCATCGTAGCATCATTGTCGTCTCGCCAACTATTGCTTCTACCACTATCGCTACCGCTTAGTGATAAAGTAAAGCAATTACATGGCGATTGCATTTCATAGAATAAAGCGACAACCATATGGCTCCTGCCAGTTGCCGATAACTTTACAAAACATGATCATCTCATACAAAACCATATAACTCATCATGTCTTGACCATATCACATCACAACATGCCCTGCAAAAACAAGTTAGACGTCCTCTACTTTGTTTGTTGCAAGTTTTACGTGGCTGCTACGGGCTTAGCAAGAACCGTTCTTACCTACGCATACAAAAACCACAACGATGTTTCATCAAGTATGTGCTGTTTTAACCTTCACAAGGACCGGGCGTAGCCACACTTGATTCAGCTAAAGTGAGAGAGACAGACACCCGCCAGTCACCTTTAAGTAACGAGTGCTCGTAACGGTGAAACCAGTCTCGCGTAAGCGTACGCGTAATGTCGGTCCGGGCCGCTTCATCTCACAATACCGCCGAAGCAAAGTATGACATGCTGGTAAGCAGTATGACTAGTATCGCCCACAACTCATTGTGTTCTACTCGTGCATATCATCTACGCATAGACCTGGCTCATGATGCCACTGATGGGGAACATAGTATTTTAAATTTTTCCTACGATCACGCAAGATCTATCTACCAGATGCATAGCAACGACAGGGAAGAGTGTGTCTACGTACCCTCGTAGACCGGGAGCGGAAGCGTCAAGTGACGCGGTTGATGTTGTCGAACTTCTTCACGATCCAACCGATCAAGCACCGAACGTACGGCACCTCCGCCTTCAGCACACGTTCAGATTGATGACGTCCCACGAGCTCTTGATCCAGTTGAGCTTCACGGGAGAGTTTCGTCAGCACGACGGCGTGGTGACGGATATGATGTGTTCACCGGCGCAGGGCTTCGCCTAAGCTCCGCGACGGTATGACCGAGGTGTGATTCTGTGGAGGGGGGCACCGCACACGGCTAAAACAATTCAACTTCTGTGTCTTTGGGTGCCCCCTGCCCCCGTATATAAAGGAGCAAGGGAGGGAGGCCGGCCAACCTCTCCTGGTGCGGCTAGGGAAGGAGTCCTACTAGGAATAGGATTGCAATCCTATTCCTAGTAGGATTCACCAAAAGGAAGAAGGGGGAAAGGAATAGGAGAGGTGGCGCCCCCCCAATCCTAGTCCAACTAGGAACCCTAGGTGGGGGCGCCGGCCAGCCCTATGGGCTGCCTCTCTCTTTCCCTTTTGGCCCACTATGGACCATCCCCTCTCGTAGGGGGTTCCGGTAACCCCCTCCGGCATTCCCGATAAATCCGAAACTTTTCCGGTATACTTCCGGTGTCCGAATATAGCCGTCCAATATATCAATCTTTATGTCTCGGACATTCCGAGACTCCTCGTCATGTCCGTGATCTCATCCGGGACTCCGAACTACCTTCGGTACATCAATACTCATAAACTCATAATACCGATCGTCATCAAACGTTAAGCGTGCGGACCCTACGGGTTCGAGAACTATGTAGACATGACCGAGACTCATCTCTGGTCAATAACCAATAGCGGAACATGGATGTTCATATTGGCTCCTACATATTCTACGAAGATCTTTTATCGGTCAGAACCGCATAACAACATACGTTGTTCCTTTTGTCAAACGGTATGTTACTTGCCCGAGATTCGATCGTCGGTATCTCTATACCTAGTTCAATCTCGTTACCGGCAAGTCTCTTTACTCGTTCCGTAACACATCATCTCGTGACTAACTCATTAGTCCTTTGCTTGCAAGGCTTATTGTGATGTGTGTTACCGAGAGGGCCCAGAGATACCTCTCCGACACTCGGAGTGACAAATCCTAATCTTGATCTATGCCAACACCACAAATACTTTCGGAGACATCTGTAGAGCATCTTTATGATCACCCAGTTACGTTGTGACTTTTGATAGCACACAAGGTGTTCCTACGGTATTCGGGAGTTGCATAATCTCATAGTCATAGGAACATGTATAAGTCATGAAGAAAGCAATAGCAGTTAAACTAAACGATCATAGTGCTATGCTAACGGATGGGTCTTGTCCATCACATCATTCTCCTAATGATGTGATCCCGTTGATCAAATGACAACTCATGTCTATGGCTAGGAAACATAACCATCTTTGATCAATGAGCTAGTCTACTAGAGGCATACTAGGGACACTCTGTTTTGTCTATGTATTCACACATGTACTAAGTTTCCGGTTAATACAATTCTAGCATGAATAAAAGACATTTATCATGATATAAGGAAATATAAATAACAACTTTATTATTGCCTCTAGGGCATATTTCCTTCAGGTGTATGGTACCGGCGAAAGTTGCGCGGTACAAGAGAGGCTAGCAATGGTGGAAGGGTGAGAGTGCGTATAATCCATGGACTCAACATTAGTCATAAAGAACTCACATACTTATTGCAAAAATTTATTAGCCATCGAAACCAAGTACTACACGCATGCTCCTAGGGGGGAGGTTGGTAGGAGTTAACCATCGCGTGCCCCCGACATCCACACAAAGGATGACACTCAATAAATAAATCATGCTCCAACTTCGTCACATAACGGTTCACCATACGTGCGTGCTACGGGAATCACAAACCTCAACACAAGTATTTCTACAATCCACAACTACCCACTAGCATGACTCTAATATCACCATCTTTGTATCACAAAACAATTGCAAGGAATGAAACATATCATATTCAGCGATCTACAAGTTTATATAGGATTTTATGACTAACTATGTGAATGACCAATTCCTGTCAACTCTTTAAATAGATACAAGTGAATCAAGAGAGTTTTAATTCTTTCTACAAAAGTTATGCCCACGCTCTAACAAATATAAGTGAAGCAAAAGAGCATTCTACAAATGACGGGTTTCTATGTGAAGAGAAACAAGCAATCCAAACTTCAAATGATATAAGCGAAGCACAAGAAGCATTCTATAAAGCCATACTCAAAAGATATAAGTGAAGTGCAAAGAGCATTATATAAATCAACCAAGGACTATCTCATACCAGCATGGTGCATTTATTAAAAGAAAAAGAAAAAGCACACGACGCTCCAAGAGTTTACGCATATCATGTGAACGAAACGAATCTGAAGACATACCGATACTTGTTGAAGAAAGACGATATGCCTTCCGGGGCATCCCCAAGCTTAGACGCTTGAGTCTCCTTGAATATTTACTTGGGGGTGCCTCGGGCATCCCCAAGCTTGAGCTCTTGCCTCTCCTCCTTCTCCTCGCATCGAGACCTCCTCGATCTTCGAACACTTCATCCACACAAAACTTAACCGAACTTTTAGTGGCGGGGTTAGTGCATATGATCAATAAAATCCCATCATGTACTTCTCTAACATTATTGTATAATTATGAACAAACATTACCTACTGTATTCTATCACAATTCTATGGCCCCAAGTCAAGGAGTGTCAGGACCCCGATCCTAAGCCACACCGATCTAGCTGTAACACGTCATATCACTTTGCGGCCTCACGCACGGTATCCCCACGGGTGCCACCTTACCTGGCCCGGGACCGTTTGCGCATTTTGGCACACGTATATGACAGTGTCGCTAGCATCCATATGACAGAGAACCCAGGCCGACATGGCTAGTTATAAACCAAAAGTGGCACTAAATTACAGAGACAGGCATCCATGACCCAACAACGAACATGTCGGTCATCAACGTATGAACCCAAGTCGTAGCAAGCTACATGGACTTAAAGGAACAACGCGTGACATTTCCCCTAAGGGACAGACACAGGAACGAAGAAGGACACATGCCGGCCAGCCTACGTGTTCCGAGCAGTAGCGAGCTACCAAGGCTCATTGGAATCACTAGGAGGCATTTCCCTGTAAGGTAGGATACCAAAGGAAAACAAGTAGGTGTCGGATCCGACACATACCAAGCATTTCAATCATACACGCAATATGCTCAATATGTGCAAATACAACATTGCATCACAACAGAACTCTATGACTCAAAGTACTTTATTTAAAAGGCTCCATGAGCCATACATAACATATCCATACAGGTAGGGGTCACATGACCCAACACTCAAGTCATACAGTCATACAAACACAAGCGGAAGCTACATGTCTGAGTACAGAGATCTTAGAAAATAAAACAGGCTTGGTGTAGCCTGACTATCTACAAGGCCCTTCAGAAGCTCCAGATCTCCGTCTGGGTGTCAAGCTACTCGTCGACGTCAACGTCTATGTAGAACCCATCAGCAGGGGCAGGGTTCTCCTCTGCAACATTTATTAAGCAAACATGAGTACAAAGGTACTCAGCAAGTCTTACCACAGAACCTATCATACATGCAACATTATCAAAGGGGACAGTGGAGTTTATAGCAGAATGCCAACTTTGACCTTGGCTAACCTATACTACAACTCTCAACAGATTGCAAGATGTTATTACGAACACGAGTCCTCTACTCACCACATCAATACACTACCGAGGATCCTCTTCCGTCATCCTACGGAAGGGCCATCCACGACACTCACGCTTATCTTGAGGCTTTTAGTAGTATCCATCAACTTGTCTATGAACTGTAAGAGTAACCAAGTAGTTCGTACCGCGAACAACGGCTATTCGAATAGTTTGATAACCCTGCAGGGGTGTACCTCTTCACACACGCTTTCACCACTTATCGCCGTTTACTCGGCGTGTACTCGGCAACCTTCAAGCGGAAGCCCAGCGAGGGTGTCGGCGACGACCTGACTAACTACTCAAGTCTCTCGTCCAGGTTTATCGCCTATTTGGGTTCCATCCGTGGGGAGATCCGGCCGGGGTGTCGCTCACGGCCCCAAACGATGTGTACAGGGTTCCCGAGTCACCAAACGGGCAACCGGTACACCGTGCCACGTACCTGTCGCATCACAACCCACCCCGAGGGTCAGCGTTGTGCACGACCTCCAGTAAGCTATAAACACCAGAAACTAATTGCAACTCCTGGACAAAGATCAAGGGTAATTAATAAGCCGAGAGGGTCAATTAAGGATCCCAATGCGTGGTAGTAGCTGTAACTTGAACCACACATACAGATCTTGGGTCCGATGGACGATTCCAATGAAACAACCCACCATGTACTCCTACATGGCCTTTCATCGATACCTTTACCAAGCGTATTCCACACTTCCTTCTCTTTATTGGTAAGATCATTTCACTCTGATCCATCACCCAGATGAATCAGACCAGACACAACTCTAAGCATAGCAGGCAACATAAACAAATAGCATGGTGGATCACACATCAGATGGCTCAATCAACTCCTACACATGCTAGTGGGTTTCAACTATTTACTGTGGCAATGCCAGGTCATGCAAGGGAATAGGGTTCAACTACCGCAGCAAGTAGCAGTTCACGCGCTGTTGCCTTAGTGCAGTAAAAGAGAGGAGGAGCGAGAAGATTGGGTTTGTATCGGAATGATCAATGATTGCTTGCCTGACAAAGTAGTTGTCGGGTACTGCTCTTCAACTGGATACGCAGCAGTATCCTCGGGAGCAGGACCTAACACAGAGAATACCGGCGATACAATCATTAACAAACAAATGCAACAATATGATGCATGCTCATGACATGGCAAGATGCATGTGTGTTGGCTAATGCAACTAAAACCAGAAGGGTTCGAACCTATTTGAATCAAGGATTCAAATTGAAGTTCAAACTATTATTTAAATAAGTGCATTATCATGTTTTTGATGTATACATCAAGTTAACTTGTTCAAACATTCATGAAACCAGTGCCATTGGAAAGATTGGATTTTTTTGATCATTTTTCATATATAAATCTTTTCCATCTGAGCTATGGTTGATTTTATATGATTTTTAGAAGTTTTGGGTATTTTTTGGAATTTCCTGAATTATTTTTAAATCTAAAATCCCAGAAAATCCTTTACTGCGTCAGCATGACATCATGCTGATGTCAGCCAGTCAACAGGGCCAGTCCAAGTCAAACCTGACTGGTGGGTCCCTCATGTCAGTGTCTCAGGAGCTAATTCCGGTCATAACCAGGGTTGACTGGGTTTGACTAACAAATGGGGCCCACTGTCAGTGACTGTGGTGATTAAACTAATTACTGTTAGCTCCTAACTAACAGGCCACGTCAGCCCGCCGGAGTTTGGCCGGCGGTGACCATTTCGCACGGCGGTGACTCGTCGGAATCCTTATTCCGGCAGCCATTTGCCGCGCGGATGGGCTCGGTGTGCTCCTGGTGATGCACCGCATCCAACGGTGCCACAGGTTGGTCGAGAGGTCGCCGGAGTCGACGGCGACGAGCTCGTCTGCGGCGGTGCTCGCACGGAGTTGGTCGGGATGGAGTTGTAGTGCACGGTAGGAGGAGCTAAAGCTTGCTTTAGCTTGCTGGTGACCTACTGAAGCTAATGGCGTGCTCAGCCACGAGGTACGGTGCGTATGGCCACGGCGGTGAGTTGGCCGGCGGCGGTGATCGTCGGTCAGCAAAGGGGGCGGCGGCTACAAGGCATAAACGAGCCCGTGGAGAGGGGGGTTCGAAGCGTGAGCTCACAGCGGTCGCAGAGGGCGTCGAAGTGAGCTCGGGGACGGTCGAACGACGGCGTACGGGCGGCGGCGATCTCCGGTGTCGAAGGTTGAAGACGACGGCGAGGAGGACGTTGCGGGGCTCCTGGCGTCGTGTGCGTCGGTGGGGAGCTTCGGGGCGATGCGGCGGAGCTAGTGGTGCTTCGGGGAGGCGAGGGAGTGGCGTAGAGCGCGGTGTCAGCGGTCGTCGGCGACGAGCTCGCTCAGGGGAGCTCGGCGGAGGGAAGAGAGGAGGGGGAGAGACACGGGGGAGAGGGGAAACGGTCGAGGGGGCTTCGTGGCGTCGTTCTAGTCCGTCCAGAGGGCCGAGGGGCCAGCCAGGCAGGCAGGAGGTGGCCGGCGCATCGGTGGCGCTCGCCACCGAGCTGCTTCGTGCGCTGGCGCGGCGAAGAAGACGGGGATGCCCCTGGTGGGCCGGGCCGGCTGGGCCAGCAGGTAAGTGGGCTCAGGTAAGTGTTCTTCCTATTTTTCTTTTCCTATTTCTTTCTGTTTTATTTCTTTTGCAGCTTTGTTCAATTAATAAAAATGCCTAAACATTTTTATAACTCATGACACTTGTCATACCTACTGTATATAATATGAACAGTAGGAAACATTATAGTTCATGATTATTTGAGCATTTAAAATATTTTTAAGTATTTAAATGCCCAAATTCAAATACCATATGATTTAATCCAAAACCCTTGAATGTCCTAGAAAATTGTGCACCATTTTTGGCAGAGGTTTAAGACCAAGGCAGAAATGATGAACATTTTTGAAGGGCATTTTGGGTACATTGGAAAATATTTGATCAAACCCTAGTTGTCAGGAGAGGGGTGCTGGGGTTTCTGTTAATCCCATTTCAAGTTTCTTTGAAAGTAGACATGATGCACACTCTAGCTAGGTCCTAATGCAAGTGCTAACTAGGGATGTGACAACTCACCCCCACTTAAAAGAATCGCGTCCCGAGATTCAGGTTCCTCCGGAAAGAGGGTGGGGTACTCAAGTCGAAGACTATCCTCCCTTTCCCAAGTAGCTTCACTCTCGGAATGATGTGACCATTGAACCTTGAGAAACTTGATATTGTGGCGTCTAGTGGTGCGCTCAATTTGATCAAGAATACGAACAGGGTATTCTCGATATGTGAGATTATCCTGGAGATCAAGCGTTTCGTGGTCCACTCCGCGGATAGGATCCGAGAAGCAACGCCTGAGTTGAGAAACGTGGAAAACGTCATGAACTCTGGAGAGGTGCGGATGTAGTTCCAATTGGTAGGCAACTTCTCGTCGTTTGGCAAGAATGCGAAAAGGACCGGTGAAACGAGGGGCTAATTTGCCTTTGATACCGAAGCGATGGGTTCCCTTAAGAGGAGTAACGCGAAGGTAAGCCTTATCGCCGACTTCAAAAGTCACAGCCTTATGATGACTATCATATTGGCTCTTTTGGCGAGACTGGGCTGTTTTCAATCTCTCACGAACGATGCGAACTTGTTCTTCTGCTTCCTGAATCATATCCGGGCCAAAGAATTGTCTTTCCCCGGTCTCTGACCAGTTAAGAGGTGTTCGACACCTTCGTCCATATAGAACTTCGAAGGGAGCTTTGCCCAAACTGGCTTGATAACTATTGTTATAAGCGAATTCGGCAAATGGAAGACATTTTTCCCATTCCATACCGAACGAAATGACAGAGGCTCGAAGCATGTCTTCCAGAATTTGATTGACTCGTTCCACTTGACCACTTGACTGCGGATGGAAGGCAGTACTGAAAGAGAGATGAGTTCCCATAGCATTCTGGAAACTTTCCAAAATCATGAAGTGAAAAGACTTCCACGGTCTGAGTTAATCTCCAACGGTACACCATGTAGTGATACTATCCGAGAGACATATAACTCTGCTAGCTGGCTAGCGGTAATACTCTCCCGAACAGGCAGGAAATGAGCTACTTTAGAGAGGCGATCGATAACGACGAAGATAGCATTATTCCCTTTCCTGGTCCTGGGGAAACCGGTAATGAAGTCCATACCGACTTTATCCCATTTCCATTCAGGAATAGCTAAAGGTTGAAGGGTGCCAGCAGGCCGTTGATGCTCTGCTTTGACTCGACGACAAACGTCGCAGTTAGCAATGAATTGAGCGATTTCTCTCTTCATCCTAGTCCACCAGAATCTTTGACGTAGGTCTTGATACATTTTGGTACTACCGGGATGAATCGTGAGAGGAGATTCATGAGCCTCCTTAAGAATCATCTATCGTAGTTGTGGTTTCTTGGGCACCACCAATCGGTTCTCGAAGTACACAACACCTCGATCATCCATAGAGAAACTTCTAGCAACTCCGCTAGCAATGTTCTCCTTGATCCGTGATATGCCCTTATCATACCGCTGGGCAACTATGATTTGATCCATAAGGGTAGGTTTCGCCACCAAGGTGGAAAGGAATCCTCGAGGAACAATGTGAAGGTTAAGCTTACGAAATTCCTCGTGGAGAAGTGGTTGAGTTTGTTGTAACATTAAATTGTTACAATATGACTTACGACTTAGTGCATCAGCCATGACATTGGCCTTTCCAGGAGTGTAAGTGATTCCTAAGTCGTAGTCGGTGAGCAACTCAACCCAACGTCTTTGCCTGAGATTTAGATCCGGTTGGGTGAAGATATACTTCAAACTTTGGTGATCAGTGAAGATTTCACAGCGATTACCAAGGAGGTAATGTCGCCATGTTTTGAGTGCATGGACTACAGCTGCAAGCTCTAGATCATGAGTAGGATAGTTATCCTCGTGTGGACGCAACTGTCGAGATGCGTATGCAATCACTTGACGATCTTGCATGAGAATGCAACCTAGTCCTTGTCGCGAGGCATCGCAGTAGATTATAAAATCCTTGGAAAAATCTGGTGGTACCAGTACAGGTGCAGATGTCAGGCGTCTTTTCAGTTCCTGAAAACTGGACTCGCACTGTGGGGTCCACTCAAACTTTTTATCTTTCTTGAGGAGTTCAGTTAGAGGTTTAGCAACCTTGGAGAAGTTCTCGACGAAACGTCGGCAATAGCTCGCTAAGCAAAGAAAACTCCTAACTTGCTTGACCGATTCAGGGGGAGTCCAATCAAGTACGGCTTGAACTCGCTCGGGATTGACAGCAATACCCTTGCCAGAGATCACATGACCTAGATAGGTTACTTCTGGCAATCAAAATTCACATTTAGAGAATTTGGCATAAAGGCGGTGCTCTCGAAGCTTCGTCAATACCAGCCTTAAATGCTCGACATGATCTTCCTTGTTCTTGGAGAAAATGAGTATATCATCGAGGTATACCACGACGAATTTATCCAAATACTCCATGAATATAGAATTCATTAACCGAGAAAAGGTAGCTGGGGCATTGGTTAATCCGAAGGACATGACGGTGTACTCATATTGGCCATAACGAGTAACGAAAGCCGTTTTAGGAATGTCCCCGTTCTTGATTTTGATTTGATGGTAGCCCAACCTCAAATCCATCTTAGAGAAGACTGAGGATCCAGCGAGCTGATCATACAGGTCGTTGATCCTGGGGAGCGGATACTTATTCTTTATGGTGACCAGATTGACAGGTCGGTAATCTACAACCATCCGCTCCGTTCCATCCTTCTTCTTGACGAAGAGGACGGGGCAAGCCCAAGGGGAAGAACTAGGACGGATGAAACCTTTTTGCAAGGACTCATCGAGTTGTTTCTTTAGCTCAGCTAATTCTAGTGGTGCCATCTTATAAGGTCTCCTAGAGATTGGGACAGTTCCAGGGATAAGATATTTCACGAACTCGACATCTCTGTCAGGTGGAACTCCTGGCAGTTCTTCTGAAAAAACATCCGGAAAGTCACGGACTACCGGGATATCTTCGAGTTCTGGTAGAGGGCTGGCATTAAGAGAATAGAGCTGACGTTCAGCCATTCGGGCCAAGACATTGACTATCTTGCCGGATGGATGTGTAAGTTGAACGGTCCTAGTAAAGCAATCAATCTTGGCATAATGAGTTGTCATCCAATCCATACCCAAGATGATGTTTATGTCCGAGGACTTGAGAGCAATTAAAGAAGCATGGAAAACAAGTCTATCGACAAGGATTTCATTTCCATGGCTTACCCTAGAGGTTTGCCACTTTGAACCAGGAGTTTGAATAACCATGGAAGTAGGCATGTCACAAAAAGTCATGTTGTGCAATCGAGCATAGCTCTCAGATATGAACGAATGGGATGCTCCAGTATCGAAAAGAACAGATGCCGGATGGCAGTTTACGAGAAGCGTACCAAGGACGACGTTAGGATCCTCATAAGCTTCTTCGGCAGAAACATAGTTGACATGACCACGTGCAGTGGGGATTGGCTTGACATAGTTCACCTTGCCGGTTGGCTTACCACGGCCAACGGGTTTTCCTGGCTGATTCTGGGGACAATCACGCATGTAGTGTCCCGGTTCTCCACACTTGAAACATGTCACGGTGGTGGTGCGTGGAGCAAAGTTGGAGGGTGGACCTCCATAGGTCTTAGCAGGTGCAAACTGTTGAGTTGGGCGAGGCACCTCATAGGATGGCCTCGGTGTATACTTGGGTGGCAGAGCAGTGTTAGGAACCCACACACGGCGCTTGTGAGAGCCAGAGTCGGATGAGGAACCAAAGTCTCGAGTATGCTTGCGGGTGGTCTCGAAGTCGGTCTGGCCTGTCTCAGCACTGATAGCCTTTTTAACCAACTTCTGGAAGGAAGTGCACTCGTGCAGACGTAGATCTCGACGAAGTTCAGGGCTGAGTCCCTTGCGGAACCTCGCCTGCTTCTTGGCATCGGTGGATACTTCCTCAGGTGCATAGCGTGACAGATTACCAAACTCACGACTATAGCCATCCACAGTTAAACGGCCCTGGGTGAAATTACAGAATTCCTCCCGCTTACGGTCCATGAGACCTTCCGGAATGTGGTGTTCACGGAATGCCTCACTGAACTCAACCCAGGTAGTGGCTTGGCCAGCAGGACGCATAGCTTCAAAGTTTTCCCACCAAAGACTGGCAGGGCCCTCAAGATGGTAGGCGGCGTAGATAACCTTGTCAGCTTCGGCCACACGGGCAGAGTGTAGCTTGTGGGTGATACTACGTAGCCAGTCATCAGCATCCAGAGGTTCAGTGGAGTGATGGAACTTCGGTGGACACATCTTGATAAAATTGTGGATTGACACCACGTCATTCCTCTGACGGAACCCAGTGTTCTGCTCTATGCGTTCCAGCAGACGGTTGGTCTCTCTCTTGTTCCGTTCTGCTTCAAGCATAACTTCCGCCAAAGAGGGTGGCTGGGGCAGATTTCCATCTCTAGCCCCACTAGCCTCACCCTGCTCCTGAGCAGCAGGAGTGTTGCGAGTGTTGACCATCCTAGGAAAACAAAACAACGGTTTAGACAAGGATGGCAAAAATTTGACATAGAAGTGCAGAATGTAATGGATGACACAGAATGCAGAGATGTTCATCCGTACGACATGGTAATATAGGAACTGCTATATATACACAGTGGTCATACACACCATACAAAGTTTAGTACAAGCCAAGGCTAAAGTACAACTGCGGTGAAAGACGATACATCCCATCAGAGGCATTCCGAGCTCCTATACATTATTTAACTACACCTCCGGAACTCAGTACACACTAAGTCATATTCCACAAGACGCGCAGGACTGTGGAAATACAACTACTACAATACTACTACTACCACGGACTAGCTCAGACATTCGCGTAGTAATCTTCGTAAAGATTACCACCGTAGCCTGGAAGTGGTACAGACGGATCTTGGAACTCGCGAGCACTCGAAGGCTGTGGACCATAGGGGCATGGGTGTGGTCTCGGTCCCGATGTTGGTGGTAACCGACGCCCACGTGGAGGTGTAATACCCCCAACGTCACACCAATCCATGCGATCAGGCAGACGAGTCCGCACGGGGTACAAATCCCGCATGTCCAGATATCCGGCGTGCACAGCAGGTGCAAGCCGTGTCAAAGTAGTCCAGTGAGCGGCTCGAGTGTTATACAACTCCATTCGGAGGGCACGGACCTCACGGTCCCTATCCTCCAACATCTAAACAGTAGTCTGAAGCAGTGGCTCTTCATGAGCAGCATCAGTATACACACCAGTGTAATAGCCTTCCTCTCCGGGAAGTGAGGCTGGCATGTAACAGAACTCAGTGTTCAGCAACAGGGCATGCCTAGCACGGAGAATGGTCATCATCGAATAAGCGGCATCCTGCACTGCCATCTCGATGGTAATCCCGAGTCCATAAGACCAATGGATGGAATAATTAGCTCCGGGATATGAGGGGTATATCCGGACTGTGCAGAAATACTGACTCTGATTGAAATCCCGGTACTGTTCCTCCACAGTGTATTCAGGATACCAGCGATAACCGGTCTCAGTCATCACACGGACTAGCATGGCCGTGTGACCGGGCACATTAATGCACCGAGTCAAACGAACCACTTGGTGAGGGATGCGGCCAGACATCTGAAACACGAAGTAATGCAAAGGCATTAGTGTTTCTGGAAGAAATCGGGCAGCATAACAACTGTAAATGCTCAAACAAAGATTTGAGACATCATACAAATGATAGCATAGCCACTCAACAATTCCATATCAAGGTTCCGGTTCAACAATCATCATACTAAAAGGATAGAAACTAAACTGAGGCTTGAAACCAACAATCCTAAGAGTCTACGGATTAGTAACACGTGAACCTAGTAAGGATAAGAGGCCTAGTCCTAATTCCCCGTAGAAAGAATAGACAGACTCAGATCAGAAGGGCATAAGGTAAAGGAGTAAAAAGAGCCTTACGTTCCCTTCCACAATCAATTCCCCTACATATAACTAAGAATTTTTCTAGACTCAACATCGACCAGTTTGGCTTGAGAAACCTACAGGCAGTCCAGCTCTGATGCCAACGCTGTCAGGACCCCGATCCTAAGCCACACCGATCTAGCTGTAACACGTCATATCACTTTGCGGCCTCACGCACGGTATCCCCACGGGTGCCACCTTACCTGGCCCGGGACCGTTTGCGCATTTTGGCACACGTATATGATAGTGTCGCTAGCATCCATATGACAGAGAACCCGGGCCGACATGGCTAGTTATAAACCAAAAGTGGCACTAAATTACAGAGACAGGCATCCATGACCCAGCAACGAACGTGTCGGTCATCAACGTATGAACCCAAGTCGTAGCAAGCTACATGGACTTAAAGGAACAACGCGTGACATTTCCCCTAAGGGACAAACACAGGAACGAAGAAGGACACATGCCGGCCAGCCTACGTGTTCCGAGCAGTAGCGAGCTACCAAGGCTCATTGGAATCACTAGGAGGCATTTCCCTGTAAGGTAGGCTACCAAAGGAAAACAACTAGGTGTCGGATCCCACACATACCAAGCATTTCAATCATACACGCAATATGCTCAATATGTGACAATACAACATTGTATCACAACAGAACTCTATGACTCAAAGTACTTTATTTAAAAGGCTCCATGAGCCATACATAACATATCCATACAGGTAGGGGTCACATGACCCAACACTCAAGTCATACAGTCATACAAACACAAGCGGAAGCTACATGTCTGAGTACAGACATCTTAGAAAATAAAACAGGCTTGGTGTAGCCTGACTATCTACAAGGCCCTTCACAAGCTCCAGATCTCCGTCTGGGTGTCAAGCTACTCGTCGACGTCAACGTCTATGTAGAATCCATCAACAGGGGCAGGGTTCTCCTCTGCAACAGTTATTAAGCAAACATGAGTACAAAGGTACTCAACAAGTCTTACCACAGAACCTATCATACATGCAACATTATCAAAGGGGACAGTAGAGTTTATAGCAGAATGCCAGCTTTGACCTTGGCTAACCTATACTACAACTCTCAATAGATTGCAAGATGTTATTACGAACACCAGTCCTCTACTCACCACATCAATACACTACCGAGGATCCTCTTCCGTCATCCTACGGAAGGGCCATCCACGACACTCACGCTTATCTTGAGGCTTTTAGTAGTATCCATCAACTTGTCTATGAACTGTAAGAGTAACCAAGTAGTTCGTACCGCGAACAACGGCTATTCGAATAGTTTGATAACCCTGCAGGGGTGTACCTCTTCACACACGCTTTCACCACTTATCGCCGTTTACTCGGCGTGTACTCGGCAACCTTCAAGCGGAAGCCTAGCGAGGGTGTCGGCCACGACCTGACTAACTACTCAAGTCTCTCGTCCAGGTTTATCGCCTATTTGGGTTCCATCCATGGGGAGATCCGGCCGGGGTGTCGCTCACGGCCCCAAACGATGTGTACAGGGTTCCCGAGTCACCAAACGGGCAACCGGTACACCGTGCCACGTACCTGTCGCATCACAACCCACCCCGAGGGTCAGCGTTGTGCACGACCTCCAGTAACCTATAAACACCAGAAACTAATTGCAACTCCTGGACAGAGATCAAGGGTAATTAATAAGCCGAGAGGGTCAATTAAGGATCCCAATGCGTGGTAGTAGCTGTAACTTGAACCACACATACAGATCTCGGGTCCTATGGACGATTCCAATGAAACAACCCACCATGTACTCCTACATGGCCTTTCATCGATACCTTTACCAAGCGTATTCCACACTTCCTTCTCTTTATCGGTAAGATCATTTCACTCTGATCCATCACCCAGATGAATCAGACCAGACACAACTCTAAGCATAGCAGGCAACATAAACAAATAGCATGGTGGATCACACATCACATGGCTCAATCAACTCCTACACATGCTAGTGGGTTTCAACTATTTACTGTGGCAATGACAGGTCATGCAAGGGAATAGGGTTCAACTACCGCAGCAAGTAGCAGTTCACGCGTTGTTGCCTTAGTGCAGTAAAAGAGAGGAGGAGCGAGAAGATTGGGTTTGTATCGGAATGATCAATGATTGCTTGCCTGACAAAGTAGTTGTCGGGTACTGCTCTTCAACTGGATACGCAGCAGTATCCTCGGGAGCAGGACCTAACACAGAGAATACCGGCGATACAATCATTAACAAACAAATGCAACAATATGATGCATGCTCATGACATGGCAAGATGCATGTGTGTTGGCTAATGCAACTAAAACCAGAAGGGTTTGAACCTATTTGAATCAAGGATTCAAATTGAAGTTCAAATTATTATTTAAATAAGTGCATTATCATGTTTTTGATGTATACAGCAAGTTAACTTGTTCAAACATGCATGAAACCAGTGCCATTGGAAAGATTGGATTTTTCTGATCATTTTTCATATATAAATCTTTTCCATCTGAGCTATGGTTGATTTTATATGATTTTTAGAAGTTTTGGGAATTTTTTGGAATTTCCTGAATTATTTTTAAATCTAAAATCCTAGAAAATTCTTTACTGCGTCAGCATGACATCATGCTGACGTCAGTCAGTCAACAGGGCCAGTCCAAGTCAAACCTGACTGGTGGGTCCCTCATGTCAGTGTCTCAGGAGCTAATTCCGGTCATAACCAGGGTTGACTGGGATTGACTAACAAATGGGGCCCACTGTCAGTGACTGTGGTGATTAAACTAAAAACTGTTAGCTCCTAACTAACAGGCCACGTCAGCCCGCCGGAGTTTGGCCGGCGGTGACCATTTCGCACGGCGGTGACTCGTCGGAATCCTTATTCCGGCAGCCATTTGCCGCGCGGATGGGCTCGGTATGCTCCTGGTGATGCACCGCATCCAACGGTGCCACTAGTTGGTCGAGAGGTCGCCGGAGTCGATGGCGACGAGCTCGTCCGCGGCGGTGCTCGCATGGAGTTGGTCGGGATGGAGTTGTAGTGCACGGTAGGAGGAGCTAAAGCTTGCTTTAGCTTGCTGGTGACCTACTGAAGCTAATGGCGTGCTCAGCCATGAGGTACGGTGACTATGGCCACGGCGGTGAGTTGGCCGGCGGCGGTGATCGTCGGTCAGCAAAGGGGGCGGCGGCTACAAGGCATAAACGAGCCCGTGGAGAGGGGGGTTCGAAGCGTGAGCTCACAGCGGTCGCAGAGGGCGTCGAAGTGAGCTCGGGGACGGTCAGACGACGGCGTACGGGCGGCGGCGATCTCCGGTGCCGAAGGTTGAAGACGACGGCGAGGAGGACGTTGCGGGGCTCCTGGCGTCGTGTGCGTCGGTGGGGAGCTTCGGGGCGATGCAGTGGAGCTAGTGGTGCTTCGGGGATGCGAGGGAGTGGCGTAGAGCGCGGTGTCAGCGGTCGTCGGCGACGAGCTCGCTCGGGGGAGCTCGGCGGAGGGAAGAGAGGAGGGGGAGAGACACGGGGGAGAGGGGAAACGGTCGAGGGGGCTTCGTGGCATCGTTCTAGTCCGTCCAGAGGGCCGAGGGGCCAGCCAGGCACGCAGGAGGTGGCCGGCGCATCGGCGGCGCTCGCCACCGAGCTGCTTCGTGCGCTGGCGCGGCGAAGAAGACGGGGATGCCCCTGGTGGGCCGGGCCGGCTGGGCCAGCAGGTAAGTGGGCTCAGGTAAGTGTTCTTCCTATTTTTCTTTTCCTATTTCTTTCTGTTTTATTTCTTTTGCAGCTTTGTTCAATTAATAAAAATGCCTAAACATTTTTATAACTCATGACACTTGTCATACCTACTGTATATAATATGAACAGTAGGAAACATTATAGTTCATGATTATTTGAGCATTTAAAATATTTTTAAGTATTTAAATGCCCAAATTCAAATACCATATGATTTAATCCAAAACCCTTGAATGTCCTAGAAATTTGTGCACCATTTTTGGCAGAGGTTTAAGACCAAGGCAGAAATGATGAACATTTTTGAAGGGCATTTTGGGTACATTGGAAAATAATTTATCAAACCCTAGTTGTCAGGAGAGGGGTGTTGGGGTTTCTGTTAATCCCATTTCAAGTTTCTTTGAAAGTAGACATGATGCACACTCTAGCTAGGTCCTAATGCAAGTGCTAACTAGGGATGTGACAAGGAGGCATCAACAAGAATTCAAACATATGCAAATAATGAAGCTATAACAGCAATCTGTGAAAACAGGACAGTCTGTAGTAATCTGAACATTAACCAAACTTATTTAACCCTAAAAATTATGGCCAAATTAGGAAAAATCAAAAATTTGTATAGCAAGACTTTGCAAAATATTCAGATCCTTTCAACGTTCCAGTAAAAAATGTAAAATCGCGCACTATAGCCAAAGTTTCTGTTTTTGCACCGCACAAACCAACAAGAAGTTTAATCATCCTAAAGGAAACTCTTGGGACATTATTTTTATAATACAATGGAATTGTACAAGGGGATAATTATTTTTATTGAAAAACTTTCTGTAATCAAGGTTCACAAAGTTTCCATGGGCATGTACAAAGTTCAAGGCTAGCTCCCACTTTAACAATGCTCGTCTTTCTCACTTTCGCTTTTCTTTTTGAAAAAGGTTTAGGTTTCCCTCTTTATTTGTTTTTGTTTTTAAACATTATAAAAGCACACAATAGAAATAAATGACTCTCTGAAACTTCCGGGTTGTCTCCCTGGCAGCGCTTTCTTTAAGCCATTAAGCTAGGCATATAGTGCTCAAGTAATGGATCCACCCGGATCCCAAGGTATATCAAAGCCAATTTTAATTAGCAATGATTTGGACTTTAGTAGTGAGCACAAAGTGATATGTGTCATGAAACAACGAAGTCTAACTCTCTTCCTATGCATCGGCATGTCATACAAGAACAATTCATGCACATCAAGTAATGGCCAATGCATAGTATAAGAAGTTTCTTGCAATTTTATCATGTTGGAAACATAGAGAGGCGGAGATGTAGTTCCTCTCTCATAATAATTGCAAGTAGGAGCAGCAAGCACATGCATATTATACTCATCAAAAACATCATGTGTAATGGAAAAAGGAAACCCATCAATATAATCCTTAATAAGTGCAAACTTCTCCAATATATTGTAGTTTGGGGAATTCAAAAAGATAATAGGACTATCATGTGTGGGTGCAATAGCAACTATTTCATGTTTAACATAAGGAACTATAGCAAGTTCATCTCCATAAACATAATTCATATTGGCATCTTGGCCACAAGCATAGCAAGCATCATCAAAAAGGGATATTTCAAACGAATCCAAGGGATCATAGCAATCATCATAGCAATCATCCTTTGGTAAGCACGAAGGGAAATTAAACAATGTATGAGTTGAAGAGTTACTCTCATTAGAAGGTGGGCACGGGTAGCTAATCCGCTCTTCCTTGCTTTTATTCTTCGCTCTCCTCCTCATCTTTTTCATCCAATGAGCGCACAGTGTCATTAATTTCTTCTTCCGTGGACTCCTGCAAAATATTAGTCGCTTCTTGGACAGCAGAGACTTTCTCAATAAACGCATCAATATTGGAGTTATATTAATAATTCAAATAGAAATATTTCAATATAGTAAGATTTTCAGGCCTATAAACATCATCATCAAAAGCATCATTCTTTTTAAACAGAGATTCAATTTCATAAGAACCCTTAAAAGCATCGAATTCTTCTATTTGTTCCACATCATAATAATCATATATACCATTAGCATAAGAAGCTAAGGTTTCATCATCATTAAATTTGCATGAAAAGGGAAGGTGTGGAGCCTTCATCCTAGAGCAACAAGTATAATCATAACTCAAGCATAGTTGCTGAGCATACCAATGCAACATATGAATTTGATCTCACAATAGTATCCCTTTATGAGTCAAGCGATAATCCCTAAAGTATTCACGTTGATCCAACGTTACTCCCATTATATAGTTGAATGGGGTTTTCTCAGGATTATCAAAGTAGTACATAATATCTATCACATAATGAGCATCGAGGGTTTTAGGAGGTTCCCCATCTCCATGAGTAGCAAGTAAACCTATTTTTTTGGGTATTTCATGGTCCATATCCATAACTAAAGATATGAAAAAACTTATAACATCAAATAAAATCTACTTAGTGATAAAGAAAACAAGCACACACAAGAATATTCACCCCACACTATTTCTCCCCGACAACGGTGCCAGAAAAAGGTCTTGATAACCCACAAGTGTAGGGGATCAGTTGTAGCCTCTTTCGATAAGTAAGAGTGTCGAACCCAACGAGGAGCTAAAGGCAGAACAAATATTCCCTCAAGTTCTATCAACCACCGATACAACTCTACGCACGCTTAACATTTACTTTACCTAGAACAAGTATGAAACTAGAAGTACTTTGTGGTTTTTGTGGGATAGGTTTGCACGAATATAAAGAGCACGTAAATATAAACTAGGGGCTGTTAAGATAAATAAGTAATAAAGTTAATATAGCGAGTGTGGAAAAGTGGTGGTAGGAGTTGCGAAATTGCCCCTAAGCAATTGACTACGTTACTAGACCGATAGCAAGTTTTATGTGGGAGAGGCCACTGCTAGCATGTCATCCCTTACTTGGAATTCTATGCACTTATGATTGGAACTATTAGCAAGCATCCACAACTACTAACGTTCATTAAGATAAAACCCAACCATAGCATTAAGATATATTGGTCCCACTTCAATCCCGTATGCATCAATTTCTACGCTAGGTTGAAGCTTCTGTCACTCTTGCCCTCCAATACGTAGTCCTATCAACATACAACTAACCCTATGGTGTGATCCATGCGCGCGCTCATATGATGGGCACCAAAGGACAGCAACATAACCACAAGAAATTTAAACCAATCATAGCAATACACCAATCACCGATAGGACAACGATAATCTACTCAGACATCATAGGATGTCAACACATCATTGGATAATAATATGAAGCATAAAGCACCATGTTCAAGTAGAGGGTACATCGGGTTGCGGGAGAGTGGACCGCTGTAGATAGATGGGGGAAGGTGATGGAGATGTTGGTGAAGATGACGGAGGTGTTGGTGTAGATCGCCGTCACACGATGATGGTCCCGGTGGCACTCCGGCACCACCGGAAGCGAGTGGGAGAGAGCCCCCCTCCTTCTTCTTCTTCCTTGACCTTCTCCGTAGGTGGGAGAAGGGTTTCTCCTCTGGTCCATGGCCTCCATGGCGGCGGAGGGGCAAGAGCCCCTCCGAGATTGGATCTGTCTCTCAGTCTCTCTCTGTTTCTGCGTTTGCAGATTCTGCCCCTTCAGCGTTTCTTATATTTCCGGAGATCCGTAACTCCGATTGGGCTGATTTTTTGACACGATTTTTATCCGGATATTAGTTTTCTTGCGGCGAAAGAAGGGCATCAATCCGCCTTACGGTGTGGCCACGAGGGCCCAGGGTGTGCCTGCCCCTGGTGGGCGTGCCCCCTGCCTCGTGGCCCACTCGGGCATCGTCGCATGTTGGTTCCGCTTCCCAAAATTCACATATATTCCAAAAAAAATCTCCGTCCGTTTTTGTTCCATTTAGACTCCGTTTGATAGGGATATTCTGCGAAACAAAAAACATGCAACAAACAGGAACTGGCACTGGGCACTCGATCAATATGTTAGTCCCAAAAAAATAGTATAAAAAGTTTCCAAAAGTATATGAAAGTTGTAGAGTATTGGCATGGAACAATAAAAAATTATAGATATGATGGAGACGTATCAGGGCACGACATCTGTCGGGGGAAACTGTCCACCACGAGCACCTATGGGACCGGAGCCCCTTGTACGTTGCGGTAAGGGAGCGGAGGGAGCACAGAGAGCAGATCGAGGAGAGCACGCGGGCAGTTTACCCAGGTTCGGGCCGCGAGGGACGCGTAAAACCCTACTCCTGCTTGGTTTGTATTGAGTTTGTGAGCTCGGGAGCTTGAAGAACTAGCTACACCGAGCGAGAGAGCTATCTAGGTTCTGAACCCTTTCTACGTTGTGCATGGGCCTCCTTTTATAGTACAAGGGGTCACCAACAGGTGTCAATCGTAGAAGAAGGGGCAAAAATGTAACTTTGGTGGTAGTTGTAACAGTGCGGGAACAGTGCGTGAACAGTGGATGAACAGTGGTCATCACCTACTTTGACAGTGGGGGACAAGAGCATTAAATGCCCGTCGCCGTCGACCCCAAAAGCGCCCGCCCTTGCGTCTCCGTTCGCCACGACGGTAGCCTCGTCACCGTGGAGTGCCACCGTGTCCCCCAGGCTGCACAGCCATCCGCCACGCGTCCCTGGAGAGGCCCCAGGGTGATGCGTGGGCCGATGAGCTGGAGCGCGGGCACACAGTGCAGGCTTCCCCCGGCAAGCACCTTGCCGGGGTCTTGATCTTGTCGGGCCGGGAAGCTTGTCGCTCCCCGGGCCCTGCCGGGGCGCATGCTGCGCCGAGGCGTGTCTCTTGAGATGCAATCTTCTGGTCTTCCTGACAAGCTCCCCTTGCCAGGGTCTCGAGCTAATGTGATAGTCTTGAGCCTGGGACGGCCTTCCCGGCAAGCTCCACTTGCTGGGGTCTTGATCTTCTGTCTTGTATACTTTGTTTTTGAATGGCTTAATAAGGCCCAGAGAGGTTTCCGGCAAGCACGTGGTAGACCCTGCCGCGGGAAGCTGCTACTGCCCATGCACAAGTTGGGGTACTAAGGTACCCCTATCTTAGTACACCGACAGGAGCCCCCGGGCCTGGGCCACACACGGTGCCGAGCGCTGTTGGGCCAGGCCCAAAAACAGTGCACGGGCACGCGCGGCCCACGGCAAGCCGTAATTCCCCTTCCGCATCCGCCGCGTCCCTCCCTAACGGCACGCGTCGATTGCGGCGTCGTGGGAGAGATCGTGGCCACGTTCTTTAATGGGAAATGCGGAGCGTCCCCCACTCCCCCCTTAAAAGCAGAGGAAGCAGGGGCCGTTACCTTACTTCGTCTTCATTGCTTCTTCCACCTGCAGAAATCCCCCGCTGCGCTCCGCCTCCTCATCTCCTCCGCCCCCTTCCGCATCCGCGGCGCCGTCGAGCTTCTCGCCCCCTTCCTCCGCCGCCTCCGCCATGGCTCCGAAGGCCGAGAAGGCGAAAGCGGAGAAGACCAAGAGGGAGAAATCCGAGCAGGCGGCAAAGCTTGTCGCCCTGCGGAAGAGGAACGTCGTCTTCGCGCCGAGGCTCAGCGCGAGGGAGCTCTGGAACAAGTATTATCTCTTCTGGGCCAAGGAGACCAAGGCGCATCCCCGCACCAGAGTCTACCCGGCCGCCGCCAGAGATCTGTACCCCAGCGGGTATTTCTTCTTTGCTGTCTTCTTCCACTGCGGCCTGTGCCCTCCATTTTCGGAGTTTTTCTGTGATATTATGAACACCTACAATCTCCATCTCTTAGACTTCACCCCCAACGCCATCCTTACGATGGCGGTTTTCGCACATCTGTGCGAAAACTACATAGGGATCTATCCAAACGTAGCGCTCTTTCGGCACTTCTTCATGCCTAGAGTAGAGGCCGACGCTCCCCTCTCCGGAGGTATCTCTTGGGTCTTCCGCTTGAACAAGAAGGAGTCATATCTGAAAGGAGAGCTCCGCGGCAAGTGGGAGGAGTGGCGCGCAGATTGGTGTTGGATAGTTGAGGACCAGCCGGAGCCTTTCACCACGCCGCGCACAACAGCCATAGTGCGCGGCAGGGACTGGAGCGAGTTGGCCCCAGATGATGTCAAGCTCAACGCCGCCCTCGTTAGGATTCTTCGTCTCCGGGTAGCCAAGTTGACCATCGGAGAGGTAGGAGCAGATTTCCTCCGCCGCCGCATCGCCCCTTTACAAGAAAGGAAAAGGCCAGCATGGGAGTTCGGCAATGCGGCGGACATAATGAGGTTGCGCCCGGGGTTGAACTACAACTTCACGGCGCTGGAGCTGAAGGGAATGCTCCGGGAGCTTTTCAAGCACGACCCGGCCCACCCGGAGTGGTTTAGACCTCCCCGGGGAGTAGTACCACTATGCAACAGCACCGCCCGGGACGCATTGCGCACAATGATGCCTGCGTGTGACTCTCACGGCGTCGACCCCACCTGGATAGTGCCGACGCCGGATGCCATTATGAGCTTCTTTGATAACTTGGTGGAGGTGCCGAAGAACTCCGAGGAGATCAAGGGTCTCACTCGGGACACCACGGAGCGGGATTTAGCCTATATAGCTTCCCGGATGGAAGAGGCCGCCGCAGCCACAGCAGCAGGAGACTTCGGATTCACTGTTGAGGAGGTAGAGGCTGAGGACGCATCGTGCCAAGCAGAGGAGGCAGAGATCCGCAAACTGCTCAAGCTCCCGCCCGACGAGCTCGCCGGGATCCCCTCTCTGAGGCATGCTGGGATCCCCGGACGCACCTCCTCGGAGTGCTGCGCTGCCGTCGAGGACGTTCCATCGAGATCCACCAGCAAGAGCAAGAAGGGGATGGCCGCTCCACCGGCAACCAAGAAGGTGTCCGCCAAGGAGGACGGCACTGGTGGTACCTTCACCATCAGTGCTACGCTCGACAGCAAATAGGAAGGCGCGCTCGTTGCCTTCCTGCGGGCGAATGTCGATGTGTTTGCATGGCAACCATCTGACATCCCCGGTGTTCCCAGGAAGGTAATTGAGCACAAGCTTGCTGTTTGTCCTCATGCGCAGCCCGTCAAGCAGAAGGTCAGGAAGCAAGCCGTGGAGCGTCAAGAATTCATTGCTGAACAAATCAAGAAACTAGAAGCAGCCGGCCTGGTTAGAGGCGTGATCCATCCCACGTGGTTAGCAAATCCAGTTGTCGTGCGTAAGGCCAACGGGAAGTGGAGACTGTGTATAGACTTCACCGATGTGAATAAAGCATGTCCCAAGGATCCATTTCCCTTGCCGCGCATTGACCAGATTGTTGACTCCACTGCTGGATGTGAGCTGCTTTCCTTCCTTGACGCGTATTCAGGCTACCACCAAATTTTCATGGCCAAGGAAGATGAAGAGAAGACTGCATTTATCACTCCATGCGGCACATATTGCTTCATACGCATGCCCTTTGGATTGAAGAATGCAGGCTCAACCTTTGCAAGGGTGGTGCACACTGCTTTTGAGCCACAGATCCACAGAAACGTAGAAGCCTACATGGATGACATAGTAGTGAAGAGCAAGAGCAGAGATACATTGATACAAGATCTAGAAGAAACATTTGCAAATCTGCGCAAGATCCAGCTTAAGTTGAATCCCGAGAAGTGCGTCTTCGGAGTCCCCTCCGGCAAGCTTCTCGGGTTCTTTGTGTCCCAGAGGGGGATTGAAGCTAATCCCGACAAGATAAAAGCCATCGAGCAGATCGAAGCCCCGAAGCGCGTCAAGGACGTCAGGAGACTTGCAGGTTGTGTGGCTGCCCTCAGTAGGTTCATTTCAAAGTCTGCAGAACGCGCCCATCCTTTCTTCAAAATCTTGAAGAAGGCGGGTCCTATGAAATGGACTCCGGAAGCGGAGGCAGCACTGCAAGACTTGAAACGATACCTATCCTCCACTCCAATACTTGTCGCACCTAGGCCACAAGAGAAGTTGCTGCTGTACTTAGCGGCAACCAATCAAGTGGTTAGTGCTGCGTTGGTAGCGGAGAGGGAGGCAGAGGAAGAGTCTACACCACCGGCAAGCGAATCCAGCGACAAGCAGGGGGCTGCTCCGACGAGCTCTGGCCCCGACAAGGACAACTCTGCGCAGGAACAAGGAGAAGTGCGAAGAAAAATGATGCAGCGCCCGGTGTATTTTGTGAGTTCCCTCTAGCAGGGAGCTAGATCGAGATACTCCGGGGTGCAGAAGTTGCTTTTCGGCCTCCTCATGGCCTCGAGAAAGCTGCGCCATTACTTCCAAGCACATGAGATAACAGTGGTCACTCGCTTTCCGTTGAAGAGGATATTGCAAAATCCAGAAGCAACAGGCAGGATCGTTGAGTGGGCACTGGAGCTGTCGAGCTTTGGTCTCAAGTTTGAGAGTACTTCAACTATCCAGAGCCGAGCTTTGGCAGAATTCATAGCTGAATGGACCCCAACGCCCGATGAAGAAGTTCCAGAGACAAGTGTACCCGTACAAGAAGCGACGAGTGAATGGGTAATGTACTTTGATGGTGCCTTCTCGCTGCAAGGCGCCGGTGCCGGCGTGGTACTCATAGCGCCCACCGGAGAACACCTCAAGTATGTTATCCAGATGCACTTTCCCAGGGAGCAAGCGACAAACAATACTGCTGAGTATGAAGGCTTGCTTGCCGGCCTCAGGATTGCGGCCGAACTTGGGATCAAGAAGCTGATTGTGCGGGGAGATTCTCAGTTGGTGGTCCGACAAGTTAACAAAAGTTACTAGAGCCCTTTGATGGAAGCTTATGTAGAAGAAGTGAGGAAGCTTGAAGAACACTTTGAAGGTCTGCAAATGGAGCACGTTCCAAGAGCTCAGAATGATATTGCAAATGGCCTTTCAAAGTGTGCTGCGATGAAGTTACCTGTGGAACCAGGGACCTTCCTGCTCAAGCTAACTTAACCATCCGTTACACCATCAGTTGGGCAAAGTAAGAAGAGAAAGTTGGTCTCCGGCGACTACTTGCCGGCGAATCTTCCCGAAACCACCGCCAAGGTTCCCAAGATCAACAATCAGAACGCTGAGGAACAGTTCGCTCCTGCAGATCCTAGGGTCTGTACAGTTGAAGCAAACATTCCCGACAAGTCTTGCTCCGGCAAGCTTGCCGGGGGACCATCAGCTCCGGCAGAACCAGAGGTTCTTGCCGTAGAAGCTGGGGTCCCCGCAGCGGCCCTCATGCCTTTAGTCCTTGCCGTTGAGCCGCGCGCTCCGGCATGGGCACAGCAGATTGTCCGTTTTCTGCAAACTGGAGAACTTCCCGACGACCCAGAAGAGGTAGAGAAGATAACCAGACAGTCAAGTATGTACCAGTTCGTCGACAACGAACTGTACAGAAGAAGGCTCAATGGTGTCAGGTTGAAGTGCATTTCCAGAGAAGATGGACAGAAGCTGTTGGCAGAAATACATGGAGGCATATGTGGCCACCACATTGGCGCAAGGGCACTTGCCGGGAAGGCCTTCCGGCAAGGGTTCTTCTGGCCAGAAGCCCTCCAAGATGCAACTGCACAAGTAACCAAGTGTGAAGCGTGCCAGTTCCATGCCAAACAAATTCATCAGCCACAGCTCAAGCTCTCCAGACGATTCCTTTGTCCTAGCCCTTCTCGGTCTGGGGGCTCGATATCCTCGGCCCCTTTCCCCGTGCTGTCGAGGGCTTTGAGTACTTGTACGTCGCAATCGACAAGTTCACAAAGTGGCCAGAAGTGGAACCAGTGAGAAAGGTGACAGCACAGTCAGCGGTCAGGTTCTTCAGGTCGATTGTTTGCCGTTTCGGAATCCCTAACAGGATCATCACCGACAACGGCACACAATTCACTAGTCGCACCTTCATGCAATACGTCCAAGACCTTGGCGCCAAGGTCTGCTTCGCTTCTGTTGCTCACCCGAGGAGCAACGGTCAAGCGGAGAGGGCAAATGCTGAAGTGCTGCGCGGGCTCAAGACAAGAACCTTCGACAGGCTGCGCAAGTGCGGAAGAAACTGGATAGAGGAGTTGCCGGCGGCTCTTTGGTCAATCAGAACGACACCAAGTCGAGCCACCGGGCAGACACCCTTTGCTCTTGTCTATGGAGCAGAGGCAGTTCTCCCCACGGAACTCGTTTACGGATCTCCTCGAGTGCTCGCTTATGATGAGCTCGAGCAAGAGCAACTGCGACAAGATGATGCATTGCTCCTCGAGGAGGAACGTCTCCAGGCTGCTGTACGAGCTGCTCGATACCAGCAAGCCTTGCGCCGCTATCATAGCCGCAAGGTTAAGGCCAAGAGTCTCGAGGAAGGCGACCTTGTTCTTCGGCGTGTTCAGTCCGCCAAGATTTCCAACAAGTTGACGCCGAAGTGGGAAGGCCCTTATCGGGTGAGACAAGTCACAAGGCCCGGCGCTGTCCGCCTTGAGACCGAAGAGGGCTTACCAGTGAGCAACTCATGGAACATAGAGCATCTTCGCAAGTTTCACCCATAAGGCGCGGTTGCCGTGATCCGCTCCGACAACCACCTTTTGTACAAGTCTTGCCGCTGTTGCATGTAATCCTTTGTACAAAGCCGGGCGCAGATCCCGTGCATCAGTAAAGCTTTTGTGTTTTGCACTATTTGACTTTTCCATGCTTTTCTTCGCTATTTGCATGCATTGTTTGGCATCATGTGCAACACACGTACCCGGTAAGCATTAGCACGCCGAAAGGCCCTATACTTGTTTTCCCTCCTCTTTTTCTTTCCCTCTTAAGCAGAAGGAATGTTCCTCGCGCACAAGTTTGCCGGGGGGAAGGAGATGGAGGATGAACCAAGTGCTGTTCAAGAAAGAGAAGCCTTGTCAAAGAGACAAGCAATAGATGGAGGATGAACCAAGTGCTGTTCAAGAAAGAGAAGCCTTGTCGAAGAGACAAGCAATATATGAAAGCTAAGTTACCAGAATTTGAGCATATTCAAATTTTTTAAATTTTAGTTATCTTCCTTGAACAACCACACTTTGTATGGAAAACCTGTGCGCGGAGGAACCTACCCGTGGCTAGCCGCACCCTTACCTTGTTTTCGAGTACGCTCAACGATTTAAGCGAGCTGCGACAAGTGTCGCGCCCTTGTTTCGTTTTCGAGTTCGCTCAGCAAGCTAAGTGCGTTGCGACTAGCTGCGGCAAGGTTGCTTGCCGGTGAGGTCCTTTGCCAGCAGGCTGCTCAGAGTCCAGTACTCAGCGCTCGCGGCAAGGGCCCCTTGCCGGCAAATCCCCTAGAAGCGTAGGGTTAAAAGCATACAAAGTAAAGGACCAAAACAAGGGAGATAACATTGCATCAATTTCCCAGAGATAAAATAATATATTACAAGAGATAACTTGTCACAACGACTAATAGATCCATGTTCATGACACACTTTGCAGCAACAAAGGAAATAAAAAGAAAGAGGCCTAATCCACGCGATCGCCTTCACGCCTGGAGATCTTGTTCACCTTGGCGATGATGTGGGCGACCTGTGCCTTCAGTGCCTCAGGGAGCTTTTCAAGCACGACCCGGCCCACCCGGAGTGGTTTAGACCTCCCCGGGGAGTAGTACCACTATGCAACAGCACCGCCCGGGACGCATTGCGCGCAATGATGCCTGCGTGTGACTCTCACGGCGTCGACCCCACCTGGATAGTGCCGACGCCAGATGCCATTATGAGCTTCTTTGATAACTTGGTGGAGGTGCCGAAGAACTCCGAGGAGATCAAGGGTCTCACTCGGGACACCACGGAGCGGGATTTAGCCTATATTGCTTCCCGGATGGAAGAGGCTGCCGCAGCCGCATCAGCAGGAGACTTCGGATTCACTGTTGAGGAGGCAGAGGCTGAGGACGCATCGTGCCAAGCAGAGGAGGCAGAGATCCGCAAACTGCTCAAGCTCCCGCCCGACGAGCTCGCCGGGGTCCCCTCTCTGAGGCATGCTGGGATCCCCGGGATTGTGAGCGAGGCCGCGGCAAGGGGCGAGGTTGTCGGAGGAAGCAGAGGTGCCGGAGGGAGCGGAGCCGCCGGAGGGAGCCGGGCCGCAGGGCAAGGTGCTGGGCCTAGCGAGCCTGCCGAGGAGGAGGAGGAGGACGCCGGGGCCGGCGAGGATACTGGTGGATCTCTGGGGCTCGATGACGACGTCTCCTCGTCCTCGGAGAGCTCCCCGCCCCGGGCAAGTCCCAAGCGAACACCGCCGAAGCGCCTCCGCAAGGCGGCTACGGCGACGAGGACGCAGGCGCCCCGACAGCAGCCCGCTCGCCAGGCGGCGCGCGCCACCAGAGCGAGCCAAACCGCGACAGAGGCGCCCCGCGCACCAGCGCCAAGTGGAGGGGGATCCTCCCAGAGTGGAGCGGCTGCTCCGCCTGCTCCCCGGGCCTCGGCGTCAACAGAGGCTGGGGCTTCGCAGCCCCCAGCCCCGGGAACCGCCAAGCGCCCGAGGGAGCCTTCTCCTCCTGCTCCTCACGCGGAAGCACCTCAGGTGGAGTTCGACTTCTCCGCCCTCAGCGACGACGAGGAGGAAGAGGAGTAAGTGTTTGCAATTTGTGACTTCTTTGATCTAGTCTTGATCCTTTCTTTGATGATTCTGATCTTGCTTCTTGCTTTGATTTCAGGACCCTGGCCCAGCGGGTGGCGAAGAAGGCCAAGGTTCCCGTGGTAGTGGTCGAGGACGACTCGCCCGTCGCGGCGACAGGGGACGCGCCGGCGACGAACTTGCCGGACCCAAGCGCTGCTCCGAGGAGCAGCCCCCAGCGTAAGTCTGGGCTTGATCTTTCCGCTCGTCGGGCGCACATGAGGTCTTTGCTTGTACTAACATCTCGTTGCTCTGTTTGTCTTGCTTGTCTTGTGCAGAGGTGGAGCCGCAGCCACAGGAGCGCCCGGAGACCGCCTCCGGCGAGCCACAGGTTCCACCCTCCCCGCCAAGGACGGGCTCCCCGGCGAGGGAGGGCGCTCCGCCAAGGACGGGTACTCCGCCAAGGGCGAGTACCCCGCCAAGGACGAGCAGCCCGACGAGGGTGGCTACCCCGCCAAGGGCGGACTCCCCGGCGAGGGAGCCAATTGTCGACGAAGTCCGCGAAGGTAAGTCTTGTAGCTTTATCTTCTTGGACTTGTCTTTTTGGATATTTGCTTGATCCTTTTCTTTTCTTCTTCTTCTGCTAGATCCTCCTCCCCCGGAGCAGATGGAGACAGAGGTCACCAACGAGGAGGAGGGCGCGCAAGGCGACGCCGGCGATGCCACTGTCGTCGAGGACATGGCAGGAGCCGACGAGCCTGTCGCTGAGGAGACTGCCCCGACTGCAGACGCCGCGGCCGGGGAGGGGGACGGCGACGACACTGCCGGCCCGGAGGCGGCAGGAGCGTCGAGCGCTGCGCCGGCCGCCGACCCCTCCGCCGGCAAGGAGCAGTCGGGCTTCTATCTTGAGGCCCCCAACGGCGTCTTCATACAAGTGCCGTGGGGGTCTTCGTCGCGAGCCCCCGAGGAGGGAGAGACCTTCGATGGAGAGGTCCTCGCCTCCGCGGGGCTAAAGATTGTCGAAGTGCCTGGCGGGAGCCATGAGCCCGAGGAGGAGAAGCTGCTTCACCGGCTCCTGGCCCTTTACCGGGCTAGGCAGGCGAAGCTGGACTCCCGAGAAGCCCTCGCCGCCAAGGCTGGAACAGAACTGGAGAAGCGCGCTGCTGAACTCCGCGCCGCCAACCAGGCGGCCCTCCGCGACTTGTCGGAGGAGCGCGAGAGGCTTGCCGGAGAGCAGCAGGAGTTTCTTCTGGAGAAGGCTGAGGCCGAGGAGCAGCAGCGGCTGGTCGGCGAAGAGCTGTCCCGGCGAGAAGGAGAGCTCACCCAGCGGAAGGTTGACCTCGACGCCCACGAGGAAGACCTTACCGCCCGGGAGCAGGCCCTTGGCGGAGAGTTGAAGGAGGCGAAAGCCACCGCAGCCGCCGCGGAAAACGCCAAGAAGGACCTCGAAGCTAAGGTGGCGCAGCTGGAGGAGTACCTGAAGGCGAGCACGGAGAGGGTCACCGCGCTCAACATAGAGCGCGAGAAAGACACCCATACCAACTCAGAACTCCAGGTACGCCTCTCCAAGCAGGGCGACGAGCTCAAGGCCGCCAAGGACTCAATTGCTGATCTGGAGCTGAAAGTCTCCACGTTGACTGGCTCGCTGGACGCCGCCCGGGGCCGCGAGACCAAACTTAAGGAGGAGGTCCGCAAAGAACGAGGCTTGGTGGAGAGCGCCGCCACCTCAGCCAACAACTTCCGCCGGACCGTTGAGGTATGGACTGAAGATCTGGTGGCTTCTGCCGCCAACATCGACAAGGAGCTGATGGCGCTGAGGGTGGAACACCTCATATACTCTCCGGATCCAAATCTCCCTCACAGCGCCAAGCTCAGTCTTTTCTTCAGGGGGATCGCGCCGGCGCTCGCACGTGCAGCAGAAGCTCCCCGCGCAGCTGGCCGAGGAGTCGCGCCAGCTCTGCGCAGGGACCCTGGAGCGCGTCTTGACCAAGATTGTTTACTGCAACCCTGGTATAAATCTCGCCAACGTCCTCCGCAGCTTGCCGGCCGATGCAGATCAGGAGGCACTGAAGGCGCAGGTCGCCCACATCATCGCCAAGGTGAACAAGATCTCCAGGCGTGAAGGCGATCGCGTGGATTAGGCCTCTTTCTTTTTATTTCCTTTGTTGCTTGAAAGTGTGTCATGAACATGGATCTATTAGTCGTTGTGACAAGTTATCTCTTGTAATATATTATTTTATCTCTGGGCAATTGATGCAATGTTATCTCCCTTGTTTTGGTCCTTTACTTTGTATGCTTTTAACCTTACGCTTCTAGGGGATTTGCCGGCAAGGGGCCCTTGCCGCGAGCGCTGAGTACTGGACTCTGAGCAGCCTGCTGGCAAAGGACCTCACCGGCAAGCAACCTTGCCGCAGCTAGTCGCAACGCACTTAGCTTGCTGAGCGAACTCGAAAATGAAACAAGGGCGTGACACTTGTCGCAGCTCGCTTAAATCGTTGAGCGTACTCGAAAACAAGGTAAGGGTGCGGCTAGCCACGGGTAGGTTCCTCCGCGCACAGGTTTTCCATACAAATTGTGAATGTTCAAGGAAGATAACTAAAATTTAAAAAATTTGAATATGCTCAAATTCTGGTAACTTAGCTTTCATATATTGCTTGTCTCTTCGACAAGGCTTCTCTTTCTTGAACAGCACTTGGTTCATCCTCCATCTATTGCTTGTCTCTTCGACAAGGCTTCTCTTTCTTGAGCAGCACTTGGTTCATCCTCCATCTCCTTCCCCCCCGGCAAACTTGTGCGCGAGGAACATTCCTTGTGCTTAAGAGGGAAAGAAAAAGAGGAGGGAAAACAAATATAGGGCCTTTCGGCGTGCTAATGCTTACCGGGTACATGTGTTGCACATGATGCCAAACAATGCATGCAAATAGCGAAGAAAAGCATGGAAAAGGCAAATAGTGCAAAACACAAAAACTTTACTGATGCACGGGATCTGCGCCCGGCTTTGTACAAAGGATTACATGCAACAGCGGCAAGACTTGTACAAAAGGTGGTTGCCGGAGCGGATCATGGCAACCGCGCCTTATGGGTGAAACTTGCGAAGATGCTCTATGTTCCAGGAGTTGCTCACTGGTAAGCCCTCTTCGGTCTCAAGGCGGACAGCGCCGGGCCTTGTGACTTGTCTCACCCGATAAGGGCCTTCCCACTTCGGCGTCAACTTGTTGGAATTCTTGGCGGACTGAACACGCCGAAGAACAAGGTCGCCTTCCTCGAGACTCCTGGCCTTAACCTTGTGGCTATGATAGCGGCGCAAGGCTTGCTGGTATCGAGCAGCTCGTACAGCAGCCTGGAGACGTTCCTCCTCTAGGAGCAATGCATCATCTTGTCGCAGTTGCTCTTGCTCGAGCTCATCATAAGCGAGCACTCGAGGAGATCCGTAAACGAGTTCCGTGGGGAGAACTGCCTCTGCTCCATAGACAAGAGCAAAGGGTGTCTGCCCGGTGGCTCGACTTGGTGTCGTTCTGATTGACCAAAGAGCCGCCGGCAACTCCTCTATCCAGTTTCTTCCGCACTTGCGCAGCCTGTCGAAGGTTCTTGTCTTGAGCCCGCGCAGCACTTCAACATTTGCCCTCTCCGCTTGACCGTTGCTCCTTGGGTGAGCAACAGAAGCGAAGCAGACCTTGGCGCCAAGGTCTTGGACGTATTGCATGAAGGTGCGACTAGTGAATTGTGTGCCGTTGTCGGTGATGATCCTGTTAGGGATTCCGAAACGGCAAACAATCGACCTGAAGAACTTGACCGCTGACTGTGCTGTCACCTTTCTCACTGGTTCCACTTCTGGCCACTTTGTGAACTTGTCGATTGCGACGTACAAGTACTCAAAGCCCCCGACAGCACGGGGAAAGGGGCCGAGGATATCGAGCCCCCAGACCGAGAAGGGCCAAGACAAAGGAATCGTCTGGAGAGCTTGAGCTGGCTGATGAATTTTTTTGGCATGGAACTGGCACGCTTCACACTTGGTTACTTGTGCAGTTGCATCTTGGAGGGCTTCTGGCCAGAAGAACCCTTGCCGGAAGGCCTTCCTGGCAAGTGCCCTTGCGCCAATGTGGTGTCCACATATGCCTCCATGTATTTCTACCAACAGCTTCTGTCCATCTTCTCTTGAAATGCACTTCAACCTGACACCATTGAGCCTTCTTCTGTACAGTTCGTTGTCGACGAACTGTTACATACTTGACTGTCTGGTTATCTTCTCTACCTCTTCTGGGTCGTCGGGAAGTTCTCCAGTTTGCAGAAAACGGACAATCTGTTGTGCCCATGCCGGAGCGCGCGGCTCAACGGCAAGGACTAAAGGCATGAGGGCCGCTGCGGGGACCCCAGCTTCTACGGCAAGAACCTCTGGTTCTGCCGGAGCTGATGGTCCCCCGGCAAGCTTGCCGGAGCAAGACTTGTCGGGAATGTTTGCTTCAACTGTACATACCCTAGGATCTGCAGGAGCGAACTGTTCCTCAGCGTTCTGATTGTTGATCTTGGGAACCTTGGCGGTGGTTTCGGGAAGATCGGCTGGCAAGTAGTCGCCGGAGACCAACTTTCTCTTCTTACTTTGCCCAACTGATGGTGTAACGGATGGTTGAGTTAGCTTGAGCAGGAAGGTCCCTGGTTCCACAGGTAACTTCATCGCAGCACACTTTGAAAGGCCATCTGCAATATCATTCTGAGCTCTTGGAACGTGCTCCATTTGCAGACCTTCAAAGTGTTCTTCAAGCTTCCTCACTTCTTCTACATAAGCTTCCATCAAAGGGCTCTGGTAATTTTTGTTAACTTGTCGGACCACCAACTGAGAATCTCCCCGCACAATCAGCTTCTTGATCCCAAGTTCGGCCGCAATCCTGAGGCCGGCAAGCAAGCCTTCATACTCAGCAGTATTGTTTGTCGCTTGCTCCCTGGGAAAGTGCATCTGGATAACATACTTGAGGTGTTCTCCGGTGGGCGCTATGAGTACCACGCCGGCACTGGCCCCTTGCAGCGAGAAGGCACCATCAAAGTACATTACCCATTCACTCGTCGCTTCTTGTACGGGTACACTTGTCTCTGGAACTTCTTCATCGGGCGTTGGGGTCCATTCAGCTATGAATTCTGCCAAAGCTCGGCTCTGGATAGTTGAAGTACTCTCAAACTTGAGACCAAAGCTCGACAGCTCCAGTGCCCACTCAACGATCCTGCCTGTTGCTTCTGGATTTTGCAATATCCTCTTCAACGGAAAGCGAGTGACCACTGTTATCTCATGTGCTTGGAAGTAATGGCGCAGCTTTCTCGAGGCCATGAGGAGGCCGAAAAGCAACTTCTGCACCCCGGAGTATCTCGATCTAGCTCCCTGCAAGAGGGAACTCACAAAATACACCGGGCGCTGCACCATTTTTCTTCGCACTTCTCCTTGTTCCTGCGCAGAGTTGTCCTTGTCGGGGCCAGAGCTCGTCGGAGCAGCCCCCTGCTTGTCGCTGGATTCGCTTGCCGGTGGTGTAGACTCTTCCTCTGCCTCCCTCTCCGCTACCAACGCAGCACTAACCACTTGATTGGTTGCCGCTAAGTACAGCAGCAACTTCTCTTGTGGCCTAGGTGCGACAAGTATGGGAGTGGAGGATAGGTATCGTTTCAAGTCTTGCAGCGCTGCCTCCGCTTCCGGAGTCCATTTCATAGGACCCGCCTTCTTCAAGATTTTGAAGAAAGGAAGGGCGCTTTCTGCAGACTTTGAAATGAACCTACTGAGGGCAGCCACACAACCTGCAAGTCTCCTGACGTCCTTGAGGCGCTTCGGGGCTTCGATCTGCTCGATGGCTTTTATCTTGTCGGGATTAGCTTCAATCCCCCTCTGGGACACAAAGAACCCGAGAAGCTTGCCGGAGGGGACTCCGAAGACGTACTTCTCGGGATTCAACTTAAGCTGGATCTTGCGCAGATTTGCAAATGT
Organism: Secale cereale; assembly: GCA_902687465.1. Classification (NCBI taxonomy): domain Eukaryota; kingdom Viridiplantae; phylum Streptophyta; class Magnoliopsida; order Poales; family Poaceae; genus Secale; species Secale cereale. The sequence goes on along the minus strand of LR738711.1, from coordinate 891,101,472 downwards.
TTCTTCTAGATCTTGTATCAATGTATCTCTGCTCTTGCTCTTCACTACTATGTCATCCATGTAGGCTTTTACGTTTCTGTGGATCTGTGGCTCAAAAGCAGTGTGCACCACCCTTGCAAAGGTTGAGCCTGCATTCTTCAATCCAAAGGGCATGCGTATGAAGCAATATGTGCCGCATGGAGTGATAAATGCAGTCTTCTCTTCATCTTCCTTGGCCATGAAAATCTGGTGGTAGCCTGAATACGCGTCAAGGAAGGAAAGCAGCTCACATCCAGCAGTGGAGTCAACAATCTGGTCAATGCGCGGCAAGGGAAATGGATCCTTGGGACATGCTTTATTCACATCGGTGAAGTCTATACACAGTCTCCACTTCCCGTTGGCCTTACGCACGACAACTGGATTTGCTAACCACATGGGATGGATCACGCCTCTAACCAGGCCTGCTGCTTCTAGTTTCTTGATTTCTTCAGCAATGAATTCTTGACACTCCACGGCTTGCTTCCTGACCTTCTGCTTGACGGGCCGCGCATGAGGACAAACAGCAAGCTTGTGCTCAATTACCTTCCTGGGAACACCGGGGATGTCAGATGGTTGCCATGCAAACACATCGACATTCGCCCGCAGGAAGGCAACGAGCGCGCCTTCCTATTTGCTGTCGAGCGTAGCACTGATTGTGAAGGTACCACCAGTGCCGTCCTCCTTGGCGGACACCTTCTTGGTTGCCGGTGGAGCGGCCATCCCCTTCTTGCTCTTGCCGGTGGAGCTCGATGGAACGTCCTCGACGGCAGCGTAGCACTCCGAGGAGGTGCGTTTGCCGGAGTGGGCCCCAGAGCGCCTGCCGGACTTGGTCTTGGTCTTCTTCCCCCCGGGAGCTTCAGCTGCAAGAGTGCTGCTCTCCGCCGCGGCTGCTGCATCCCGGTAGATCTTGTCGGCGCAAATAAGCGCGTCCTTCTTGTCGCCATGGACAGAGATGACGCTTATCGGCCCCGGCATCTTGAGTACATTGTAGGCGTAGTGGGAAGCTGCCATGAACTTGGCGAGGGCAGGACGTCCAAGTATCCCATTGTATGGCAATGGGATATCGGCAACATCGAAGGTAATCCTCTCCGTCCTGAAGTTGAGCTCCCTGCCAAAGGTCACCGGCAGAGTGATCTTCCCCTTGGGCTTGCTCCTTCCCGGGTTTATTCCTTGGAACGAACCGGTTTCTTCGAGCTCGCCATCTGGGATCTGGAGTTTCTTGATCACAGCCGAGGAGATCAAGTTCAGGCCGGCCCCGCCGTCAACCAACATTTTGGTGACCTTGAGGTTGCGGATGGTTGGTGAGACCAACATCGGCAAGAACCCGACCGCAGTAGTGCGGTCAGGGTGATCCTCAAGATAAAAAATGATGGGCGTGCTGGACCACTTCAGCAGTCTGCGCGACTCAACGGGCGGCTCTGCTGCGTTTACTTCCCGCACCCACTGATTGAGTTGGCGGTGGGAAGTGTGCAGAGAGGCGCCTCCGTCGACGCACAGTACTTCTGTGGCCTTCTAGAACTCCTGCTCGCTGTTATCACCTTCCTCCATGTCGTCGTCGTCCTCTTCCTCTTCATCTTTGTCGCGGCCCCGGGGAGGTCGATCACCTTGCCGCTGCTTGGCCTTGCCGCGGCGTCCTCCCCGGCCATTAAATGGCCGCTTCTTGCTTGGCTCTCCCCCGCCACCTTGGGACTTCTGCTTGTCGCGTCGCTCGTACTCAGCTTTCTGCTGCTCGACGAGGTACTCGACGCGCTTGCAGTTCGAAAGGTCGTGACCCTTGGTGCGGTGAATCTTGCAATATTGCTTGTCGGAGCCGTCCTGCTTGTCGGCTGCCGCTACAGGGGCAGGCTCCTTGCCGGAGCCGCCAGCCTGTGCTTGCTTGGCGGGAGCCTCTTTGCCGGACTTCTCGACGACCAGCACTTCTTTGCTCTTCTTCTTTCTGTTGTTCCGCCTGCGGCTCTTCTTTGCCGGGGCGGCATCCTCACTGTCGCTTCCCCCGGCGCCAGCATCCTCCCCGGGGAGTCTCCTCCCCTCTTCGGCGCGCGCGCACTTGTCAGCCAGAGCATAGAGCTCGCTGACATCCCGTATCTTGGTCATTGCCATCTCCTCACGCATGCGGCGGTTACGAACGTTCTGGTGGAACGCGCTGATAACCGCGGCAGGGTGGACGTCAGGGATATTATGCTGCACACGGCTGAATCGTTGGATGTACTTGCGCAGGGGCTCTCCTTCCTTCTGGGCCAAGATGTGGAGATCACTCTCCTGGCCGTGGGGTTTGTGGCCGCCTGTGAAGGCGCCAACAAATTGGTGGCACAAATCTGCCCACGAAGAAATAGAGCCTTCCGGCAAGTGCATAAGCCAAGAACGAACGTTCAGCTTAAGCACCAGCGGGAAGTAGTTGGCGAGTATCTTCTCGTCGCGCCCCCCGGCAGCCTGCACCGCGATGGTGTAGATGCTGAGGAACTCCGAGGGGTGTGTCTTGCCGTCGTACTTCTCCGGTACGTCGGGCTTGAAATTCTTCATGCTGGGCCACTGGACGCGCCGTAGCTCACGGGTGAACGCAGGGCAACCTGCCGCGTACGGCAAGTCGCCCGGTTCACCGGGCGCGTGCGTGTCGACAGCGGTCCCAGCGCGCTGATCTGATTGTCGCCGGGCTTCTCGGCGGCGCTCGATCGTTGTTCGAGCGTCTTCTTGTCGCCGGTCGTCAAGGACCTGGCGCTGGTCCCGACGAGCCCGCAGATCCGACGACGCCGTGGAGTCGTCGTCGACGTTAATCCGGCGGGGAGGCGTCTTCTGCTTCCGCGGCGGGGAGTGCACGGTGGTCGTACCCCCGGCGGTCTTGTCACCATCGGCCTTCGTCTTCTCGACTTGCCGTGGCCGCGAGGTCGCCGGCTGCTGCGGCGTGTCGTTGTTGGCGAAGGCGATGAGGCTTTGTATCGTCGCCCTCCAGTCTTCGGCTTTGTCTGCCGCTGGAGGGAAGTCGAGGAGCAGTTGCGCTCTTGCGAGTGCTTCTGCTGCAGAGGAGGGGAGCGGGGGCGAGCGGTGCGAGGAGCGGGATATGCTCAGACTTCTAACAGGGTTAGAAGGAGCAGGTTCCCGCCCTGGCGACCGTGCCTTGCTCGTGCCAGGACGGTGGCCCGGAGCATCCCGCAAACCTCCGGCTTGCCCTTGTCCCAGCAAGCGGATGGTACCTCCTGTACCACGGCGCTGTTGGGTTGTCGTCTGCTGAGATGGACGTGGCGCGTCTACGGAGACCGAGGTTCGGTCGTCCGTCTTGTCCTGGGATTTGGTGGTGCCGTGAGTCTCCTCGCCGGCGACCACCCTTCCGATGGCGTCTCCTCCGCCCACCGTTGGCTCTGGTGGCGGCGGAACAGACGCAGACGGGCCTGCGACCTCCGAAGCCTTCTTCTTCGGGGCCATGTTGCTGCTGCTGGCGAAGTTGACGAAGTTGGAGAGGTTGATGAAGAATGCGCCCGCGTGAACGCCGGATCAGGTTCCCACAACCTCGACGCCCCCTACCTGGCGCGCCAAAGATGTCGGGGGAAACTGTCCACCACGAGCACCTATGGGACCGGAGCCCCTTGTACGTTGCGGTAAGGGAGCGGAGGGAGCACAGAGAGCAGATCGAGGAGAGCACGCGGGCAGTTTACCCAGGTTCGGGCCGCGAGGGACGCGTAAAACCCTACTCCTGCTTGGTTTGTATTGAGTTTGTGAGCTCGGGAGCTTGAAGAACTAGCTACACCGAGCGAGAGAGCTATCAAGGTTCCGAACCCTTTCTATGTTGTGCATGGTCCTCCTTTTATAGTACAAGGGGTCACCAACAGGTGTCAATCGTAGAAGAAGGGGCAAAAATGTAACTTTGGTGGTAGTTGTAACAGTGCGGGAACAGTGCGTGAACAGTGGATGAACAGTGGATGAACAGTGGTCATCACCTACTTTGACAGTGGGGGACAAGAGCATTAAATGCCCGTCGCCGTCGACCCCAAAAGCGCCCGCCCTTGCGTCTCCGTTCGCCACGGCGGTAGCCTCGTCACCGTGGAGTGCCACCGTGTCCCCCAGGCTGCACAGCCATCCACCACGCGTCCCTGGAGAGGCCCCAGGGCGACGCGTGGGCCGATGAGCTGGAGCGCGGGCACACAGTGCAGGCTTCCCCCGGCAAGCACCTTGCCGGGGTCTTGATCTTGTCGGGCCGGGAAGCTTGTCGCTCCCCGGGCCCTGCCGGGGCGCATGCTGCGCCGAGGCGTGTCTCTTGAGATGCAATCTTCTGGTCTTCCTGACAAGCTCCCCTTGCCAGGGTCTCGAGCTAATGTGATAGTCTTGAGCCTGGGACGGCCTTCCCGGCAAGCTCCACTTGCCGGGGTCTTGATCTTCTGTCTTGTATACTTTGTTTTTGAATGGCTTAATAAGGACCAGAGAGGTTTCCGGCAAGCACGTGGTAGACCCTGCCGCGGGAAGCTGCTACTGCCCGTGCACAAGTTGGGGTACTAAGGTACCCCTATCTTAGTACACCGACAACATCTTTTCAATAGCATCCACTTTAGCCTTGTCAACTTCAATACCTCTTTCAAAAATTTGATGTCCCAAGAGGATGCCTTCATTAACCATAAAGTGGCACTTCTCCCAATTCAAGACAAGATTAGTGTCTTCACATCTCTGCAAAACCCGATCAAGGTTTCTTAAGCAGTCATCAAAAGAAGTTCCGTAAACGGAAAAATCATCCATGAAAACCTCAACAATCTTTTCACAAAAATCAAAGAATATAGCCATCATGCATCTTTGAAAGGTAGCAGGTGCATTACATAAACCAAAAGGCATTCGTCTATAAGCAAAGGTACCGAAAGGACAAGTAAAAGTGGTGTTTTCTTGATCCCCTTTTGACACAGGTATTTGAGAGAAACTAGAATAACCATCTAGAAAGCAAAAATGAGTATGCTTGGATAACCTTTCTAGCATTTGATCAATAAAAGGCAAGGGGTAATGATCTTTCTTAGTAGCTTTATTTAATTTATGAAAATCAATTACCATCCTATAACCTGTAACTATTCTTTAAGGGATCAATTCATCTTTATCATTAGGAACAACAGTCATTCCTCCCTTCTTGGGGACACAATGGACAAGACTTACCCACTGGCTGTCAACAACTGGATAGATATTACCTGCCACTAGGAGCTTTAGTATTTCCTTCCTTACCACTTCTTTCATCTTAGGATATAACCGTCGCTGATGATCAATAACTGGTTTAGCGTTTTCTTCCAATTTTATCTTGTGTTGGCATAAAGTGGGACTAATGCCCTTAAGATCATCCAGAGTATATCCAATAACAGCACTGTGCTTCTTCAGAGTTTTCAATAGTTTTTCTTCTTCCTGCTCTGAAAGGTTAGCACTAATAATAACAGGATATATCTTCTTTTAATCAAGATAAACATACTTAAGATTATCAGGTAAAGGTTTGAGTTCAAACACGGGATCACCCTTGGGTGGAGGAGGATCCCCTAGGATTTCAATAGGCAAGTTGTTTTTCAAAACGGGTCCCCGGTTAAGGAATATTTCATCTATTTCCCTTCTATCATTCATATGCATATCATTTTCATGGTCTAACAAATATTTTCTGAAGGATCATTAGGAGGCCCAGCAATAGAAGCAAGACCAATAATTTCATCCTTAGTAGGTAATTCTTTATCAAGGGGCTGTCTACGAAATTTAGCAAAGTTAAAATCATGAGACATATCCCCTAAAACAATAGTAACAATATCTTTTACGTAGTCTATTTTAGCATTAACAGTATTCAAGAAGGGTCTACCAAATATAATGGGACAAAAGTCATCTTGTGGGGAACTAAGAATAAGAAAATCAGCAGGGTATTTTACTTTCCCACACAAAACTTCAACATCTCTAACAATCCCAACTAGTGAAATAGTGTCTCTATTAGCAAGCTTAATAGTAACATCAATCCTTTCTAACTCAACAGGTGCAATGTCATGCATAATTTCTTGATATAAGGTATGAGGGATTATACTCGCACTAGCACCTACGTCACAAAAACCATGATAGCAATGATCTCCTATCTTTATAGAGATAACAGGCAGGCCTGCAACCGGTCTATGTTTATTCCTAGCATCGGGTTTAGCTATTCTAGCAGATTCCTCTAGGAGGTAAATAACATGTCCATCTAAATCTTCTACCTAGAGATCTTTAACCATAGCAACACTAGGTTCAACTTTAATTTGCTCAAAGCTTGTAGGTGTTCTAGTATTACTTTTACGAACCACAATTGAAGCTTTAGCATGATCCTTTATCCTAACAGGGAAAGGTGGTTTCTCAATATAATTAGTAGGAACAATAGGATCAACATTATAAGTGACAGTCTTTTCTTGAACTTTAACAGGTTCTACTACTTTTACTTAAATGGGAGGATGGTATTTAAACCACCTCTCCTTGGGAAGATCAACATGAGTAGCAAATGATTCACGGAAAGAAGCTACTATCTCAGAGTCAAGTCCATATTTAGTGCTAAACTCACGGAAAACATCGGTATCCATAAAAGCTTTAACACAATCAAACTTAGGGGTCATACCTGACTCCTTACCTTCGCCGAGATCCCAATCTTCAGAGTTGCGTTTAATTCTTTCCAATAAATCCCATTTGAATTCAATAGTCTTCATCATAAAAGAACCAGAACAAGAAGTATCGAGCATGGAGCGATTATTGAGAAAAAGTCGAGCATAAAATTTTTGAATGATCATTTCTCTTGAGAGATCATGATTGGGGCATGAATATAACATTCACTTAAGCCTCCCCCAAGCTTGAGTGATGCTTTCTCCTTCGCGAGGCAAAAAATTATAGATATAATTACGATCACGATGAACCTGGTGCATAGGGTAGAACTTCTGAAGAAATTCCAACTTCAAACGATTATAGTTCCATGATCCAATATCATCACATAGTCTAAACCATGTCAATGCATCTACCTTCAAAGATAAAGGGAAGACCTTCTTATTGATAACATCCTCGGGCATACCTGCAAGCTTAAATAATCCACAAACTTCATCCACATAGATTAGGTGTAAATCGGGATGCAGTGTTCCGTCTCCTATAAAGGGATTATCTAGCAGTTTCTCTATCATACCCGAAGGAATTTCAAAGCAAAATTTTTCAGTAGGTGCAGTAGGTTGAGGAGCAACTCTTTGATCTTCTGGTTGGGGTGAAGATACCCCGAACAAGCCCCTCAAAGGATTATGAGCCATAGTAACAACAAGTGACAATAAATTTCAGCACACTATATAAATTTTTCCTTACCAAATTCCACTTACCAACGGCGCTTCACTCCCCGGCAACGGGACCAGAAAAGAGTCTTGATGACCCACAAGTATAGGGGATCTATCATAGTCCTTTCGATAAGTAAGAGTGTCGAACCCAACGAGGAGCAGAAGGAAATGATAGGCAATTTTCAGTAAGGTATTTTCTGGAAGCACTGAAATTATCGGTAACAGATAGTTTTGTGATAAGGTAATTGGTAGCAAGTGACAAAAGGTAAAAGTAAATAAGGTGCAACAAGATGGCCCAATCCTTTTTGTAGCAAAGGACAAGCCTGGACAAACTCTTATATGGAGGAAAGCGGTCCCGAGGACACATGTGAATTATCGTCAAGCTAGTTTTCATCACGATCATCTGATTCACGTTCGGTACTTTGATAATTTGGTATGTGGGTGGATCGGTGCTTGGATGCTGTCCTTACTTGGACAAGCCTCCCACTTATGATTAACCTCTAATGCAAGCATCCGCAACTACAAAAGAAGTATTAAGGTAAACCTAACCATAGCATGAAACAAGTGGATCCAAATCAGCCCCTTACGAAGCAACACATAAACTAGGGTTTAAGCTTCTGTCACTCTAGCAACCCATCATCTACTTATTACTTCCCAATGCCTTCCTCTAGGCCCAAATAATGGTGAAGTGTCATGTAGTCGACATTCACATGACACCACTAGAGGAGAGACAACATACATCTCATCAAAATATCAAACGAATACCAAATTCACATGACTACTAATAGCAAGACTTCTCCCATGTCCTCAGGAACAAAAGTAACTACTCACAAGACATAATATTGTTCATGATCAGAGGGATATTAATATGCATAATGGATCTGAACATATGATCTTCCACCAAATAAACCAACTAGCATCAACTACAAGGAGTAATCAACACTACAAGTGTCACGCCCAAGATGCGATTCTATCTCGATCACTAGATAAAACTTGTGATTGAGGCACAACCGCATTTCAGGCGCTTAGCCAGATGGATATCATTACTTTGTACCATTACATAAATACACGGGGATACATACAATTCATATAATTCACATGAATACAACAACGTCAATACAAGACATCCGACTACGGATGCAAACATGAAAAACACAAAGACATCCATCCTGCTATCCTAGGCTGCCGACCAGGAACCTAACCCAAGACTGATGAAGCAGAAGAAGAAAGAACTCCATTACAAGTACATAGCTCTCACGTCAAGTCATCGGAACCTGCACCTGCAACTGTTGTTGTAGTATCTGTGAGCCACGAGGACTCAGCCTTCCCATTACCATGGGTATCAAGACTACCAAAGCTTTATTTGGTATGGAAAGGATAGTGGTGAGGTTGCAGCAGTGACTAAGCATATGTATGGTGGCTAACTTACGAGTACAATAATAAGATGATCATCTACGCAAACGGTCGCAAACTAGTAATGATCGCTGAAGATCCTGAACTACCTGCGAGTCAAACATAACCCCACCGTGTTCTCTTCTCAAAGTGAAAAGAGACAGTCACGGTTACTCACGCGGTTGTTTATTTTATTATCAGATCTTCTGTCAAGTTTTCTACAACTGGACATTAACAAATTCCCATCTGCCACATAACCGCGGGCACGGCTTTCGAAAGATCAAACCCTGCAGGGGTGTCCCAACTTAGCCCATCACAAGCTCACGATCTGCAGAGTCGCAACTCCAAAGTGGGAAGACCCGAGTATTCTCGGAATCCCGTGCTCAACATATTTCGACAAAGGTAAAACTAATCCAGCAAGACCTCCTGACGTGCCGACACCCTGATAAGAGCCGCGCGTATCTCGTCTCAGGCCACGATCAGATTGTCCAAACTTCCGGTAGACCAAAATACCAGAGTTGCCCCTGGCGGTCACCGGCGGTTGACAGGTTTGGACCAACACTCATGAGGAGCACTGGCCCGGGGGTTGATTAAGTGTCCTCGGGTGCTAGCCGGTCCCTATGCAAGTTTTATCTGTTATTAGGCAAATGTAGTACTAATGTTGGGTCTTGCTGGAGAAGCTTTAAGCAGTGTGAATTATCAGGGGGGGTCCCATAAACCCCAACCGTGTTAGGAATGCTAAATCAAGGAACATAACGCCAGTTTATTGGTTCTTAAGGCGGCATGAGTGGAACAAAACACCGAGCAAAAGGCCAAGCCTTCCACCCATTGCCAAGTATATATGTGCGTTAATTAAATTAATAGATATTGTGATATTCCAACAACGTCTAGCTCCAAAATGGAGCCATCTTCATCTTCACCTGCAACTAGCAACACTATAAGAGGGGCTGAGCAAGCGGGTAACATAGCCAAACAACGGTTTGCTAGGAAGGTGTCAAAGGTTAGATGTTTCAAGGCAACAAGGAGAGGCTGACAACAAAAGATAGGTAGCGTGACATATAGCGATAGCATCGAGACAACTAGCATGGCAATGATAGTAAAGGTATCCAAGGTGACGGTCATCTTGCCTGAGATCCCGCAAGGAAGAAGAACGAGTCCATGAAGAAGACTAAGAAGAAGCCACAAAGACGAACCAAGTGTAGTCGAAAGAATCCTCACGATCGCAACGAAACAAGCACTAATGAGAAGAAGCAAGCAACACGGTAAACACACCACACAAGAACATGACAAGATGCTCAACCAAATATGATGCAAGACAAGTCTATATGATGCAAAACATGGCAAGCGATGATGCAAACAAGAACATCACACAAGCAAGTTTAAATGAGGCCGAAAACAACATATAACAATTCCGGTAAGTCCTCATATGCACATTTCGAAGTTGGTCCATATCTGAATAAACCTTATGTTAAAGTTTTTAAACAGCAAGTTAACATGCACCATGATGATCTACATGAAATTCTAGTCAAGTTACATGTAAAATTTGTTTAATTCGGAGCTACGGCCTAGAAGATATGAGCAAAACAAGACAAGCATGTCATTGATGCAAAACACATCCAAACATCAAGCAAACATACTCCAAACAGGTATTCAAAAAGTTATTATGCATCTACATGCAAAAACACACAAGTTTCCTATAGGACATGCTCAAAACGGAGCAACGGTTCAACACATACACATGAAACAAGATATAACAACAAGCTGTCCAAAAACAGCAACATGGCACTTAGTTGACATCAAAACAACATGATACAATAATATTTCATGGCAACAATGTCGGGACCCCGATCCTAAGTCACACCGGTCTAGCATGTAACACACCATATCACTTTGCGGCCTCACGCACGGTATCCCCACGGGTGCCACCTTACCTGGCCCGGGACCGTTTGCGCATTTTGGCTCACGTATATGATAGTGTCGCTAGCATCCATATGACAGAGAACCCGGGCCGACATGACCAGTTATAAACCAAAAGTGGCACTAAATTACAGAGACAGGCATCCATGACCCAGCAACGAACGTGTCGGTCATCAACGTAAGAACCCAAGTCGTAGCAAGCTACAAGGACTTAAAGGAACAACGCGTGACATTTCCCCTAAGGGACAGACACAGGAACGAAGAAGGACACATGCCGGTCAGCCTAAGTGTTCCGGAGCAGTAGCAAGCTACCAAGGCTCAGTGGAAACACTAGGAGACATTTCCCTGTAAGATAGGCTACCAAGGGTAAACAACTAGGTGTCGGATCCCACACATACCAAGCATTTCAATAACATACACACAATATGCTCAATATGTGCAAGTACAACATGGCATCACAACAAGACTCTAATAAACAAAGTATTTATTCATTAGGCTCCGAGGAGCCAGATATTACAAACATGGGTCTCATGACCCAACATTCAGAGCATACAAGCAACAAGCGGAAGCACTACATGTCTGAGTACAGACATCTACAAATGAAAAAGGCTGAAGAGCCTGACTATATACAACACTCGTCCAAGAACGTAGTTGAGGTACAAGCTACTTGTCAAAGTCCAAGCGGAACTACTAGTGAGACATCAATCCTATCTGCAAAACATAAATTAAGCAAACATGAGTACAAAGGTACTCAGCAAGACTTACATCAGATCGTATCATACATGCACATGTATCAAGATGGCAAAGTGGGGTTTAGTTGCAGCAAGCCAGCTTTGACTCAGTGGCTATCCTATTCTACGATTGCTGGTAACTCTTTTAAGGTGGCGCACACGAGTCCACTAAGCACCACACAATACACCACTATGGATTCATTCCCGTCTCCCTACGGGAAGGCCATCCATAGCACTCACACTTGTCTTGAGTATTTTAGAGTATCCACTTCAAGTTGTCTATGTACCACGTAAGCATCCAAGAAGTCCATAACCGCGGACCCGGCTATTCGAATATATTATGTTAACCCTGCAGGGGTGTACTTCTTCACACACGCTCTCGCCACTTACCGCCAGGTACACGTCGTGTATCTCGGCAACCTTCAAGCGGAAGCCTGGCGAGGGAGTCGGCCACGACCTGACTAACCACACAAGTCTCTCGTCCAGGTTTATCGCCTATTCGGGTTCCATCCGCAAGGGAGTCCGGCCAAGGTTTCCATCACGGTCCCAAACGATGTGTACAGGGTTCCCGAGCCCACCATCCGGGTGCCACTCGGTACACCGGGCCACGTGTGCCTAGTCTGTCCCAAGCCCACCCTGCCGGGTGCCACCTGGTAGAGAAATAACACTACCTACAAACACCAGACACTAGTTGCAACTCCTGGACAGAGATCATGTTGATTAATAAGTCGAGAGGGGCACTTAAGCATTCCAATGCGTGGTAGTAGCTGATCATTGGACAACATACACAGAACTCAGTTCTTAGGGACGGTTCCAGTGAGACAACCCACCATGTACTCCTACATGGCCTCTCACCACTACCTTTACCAAATCGTGTTCACACACTTAACCCTCAGCATCAGAACATATCAATGTACTCCAATTCATTCCCGATATATCAGACCTGACACACTCTAAGCAATAGCAAGCAAGGCATGGTAAGATCACAACATGGCTTCAATCAACTCCTACACATGCTAGTGGGTTTCAACTATTTACTGTGGAAAGACAGGTCATGCAGAGGAATGGGTTCAACTACCGCAGCATAAAGTAGCAGGTGAAGTCGTTGTTGTCCTAATGCAATAACAGGGAGCGGAAGCGAGAGAGGGATTGTATCGGAATGAACAAAGGGGTTTGCTTGCCTGGTAAAACAACGTGCAGAACACTGCTCCTCTGACAGGTACTCTGGATCGGTCTCCGGAGCTGGACCTATCGAGAAGAACGGTGCCGACAATCAAACACAAGCATATGCAACAATATGATGCATGAATATGGCATGAAGTTATGATGTTGTTTGGGCTAGTGCAACTAGCATTCAATTTGAAAGAAGTTCATTTGAACCAATGGTTCAAATGCAGTTTTAAATAAGCATTTTAAATGCCAAAAATGTATTTTCATATAAACAGCAGGTATAACTTCATTTGTCATGCATAAAAAAGGTACAGATGGATAGATTGAATTTTTCTGATAATTTTTCATATATAAATTATTTCATTCTGAGCTACGGTTGAATTTCTGTGATTTTTTGAAGTTTAAACAAATTTCTGAAATGAATAAATCATTTAAGATTTATTTAAATACCAGAACTGGATTATTGCGTCAGCATGACACAAGCATGACGTCAGCAGGTCAAAGGGGCTGGTCCAGAGTCAAACCTGACAGTGGGTCCCACTGGTCAGTGACTCAGTTAATTAACTAAAGTTTAAAACTAAACTAAATAGACACGGGGCCCACATGTGAGTGTCTAATTAGATTAATGTCAGTAATTAAAACTTAATTAAACCCTAAACTAAAAATTAATCAAGGCTGGCCCCACATGTCATAGACTCAAGGGAAGTCAAACCCGGTGGGTTTGGGTCAAAACCCACCGGCGGTTAGCCGCCGGCGAGGCCGAATGCGACGGAGGCGTCGGAAAATCGCCTCCGTCGACCATTCGAGCGGCGGAGGGCATCTACAGGATGCGCAGGCTCTTGCGCATCCAACGCACTAAGCGGCAGCAGTTGGGGTGGCCGGAATCGTCGCGGCGTCGAGCCCAGCGGCGGCCAGAGTTCGGGCCTCGTCGGTTTAGGTGCTACGGTGCACGAGAAGGCGAGGGAGTGGGTGCGTTGGGTTCCTGGGGGCTTCCTGAGCACGATGACGTGCTCCGTTGTGAGCTCGTGCGGCTGTGGCCACGGCTACACCATGGCCGGCGGCGAGAAGCTTTCGGCCGCGGGAGGAAACAGGGCTAGGGGACAGGCGCGAGCACGAGAGAAGAGGGGAAAGGTAGAGGAGCTCACGGCGATCTTGATGGCGTCGTCAGCGAGCTCGGGGACGCGTCGGAGCGGGCGCACGGTCGCCGGCGATCTCCACGGCCGCAGGTTGAAGACGAGGTCGACGACGGCGCTCCAGGGGCTTCTGACGTCGGGCAGCTCGGCGAGGAGAAGGAGAGGAACGGGGCGGAGCTTCTGGGCACTCCGGCGAGGCGAGAGGGGGACGGTGGCCACGGCTACGGCGAGCGGCGACGATGGTGGCATTCGGGCGTTCGCAAGGAAGAGCACCAGGAGAGGGGGAAAGGGACCGAGGGGGAGTGAGAGGGTCCAGGGGGTTCGTGGCGTTGTCCAGAGACATCCAGGCGCGTCGGCAGCGGCGGAAGCAGGAGGTGGCCGTGGCGCGTGGCCGCGGGCGCCGAGCACGCGCTCGTCCTCCTGGCAGGGAGGAAGACGACAGGGAGGGAGCGGGCTGGGCTGGCCAGCTGGGCCGGCCAGGCCGTGCTGTGCTGGGCCAGCACAGGTAAGTCTGCCCTTTTTATTTTTCTTTTCTATTTTTTCTGACATTTGTTTTGATTTAATTTCTAAATTAAATCATTTGTTTTCCTTCTGACATTTTATTTTGCAGGGACCTAGGAATTAACCCAAACCCCTAAAAATAAGGAACCAGAATTTTGGACATATATAAAATATATAATATATATATATATCCAAGCAAATAGCTATTGCATTAATTCCAAATGCCCAAAATAAATACTTATGAGCACCTAATAATATTGGTTTGATTTTTATCTCTGACCAATATTTTTAGAGGGCCACATGAACATTTTCTTGGACCTTTTTGGAGCAACTTTTATTTGAGTCATTTTTCAAAGGGTTTCTGAGGGTTTCACAAGTCCTCAATTCAATTTCATTTGAAATTTAAACATGATGCAAACCACAAGACTAACCTAGTGCATACCAGAACTAGGGTTGTGACAAACAAAGGGCATGGCAAGCATGTACATGTCCAGCACTACAAGCATGACCAAAGAACTACTACAAAACACCACTAGAACATGCTCAAAACATCATGGCAATATTGCAAAAGATAACAGATTCCCAGACTTAGTGAAAATAAACTAGACATGGCAGCAACAACGACAAGCAGGCATGTTTGCAAGCTCGTGCAACTCATCTCAAATCATATCGTGGCCTGTGAATATAACCAACAACACTAAGACATGTTTATGAAGCTACTCATGGCAAGAACATGGTCATAGGATGCATAGATCACTAGCAATTCACATGGCAAAATTGAACTTGCTGAAAACAGGCTGACAGAAACATTTTATAGCAACTTGAGAGCAACAAATAAATAAGCTACAGCAGGCCATATATGCAAACAAGGGCATGGATGGATAGAGCATAACATGGACAACAAGACGTGATCATTGGACAACCCAAAACATGCATGGATTTGAGTGGGGCATCAAGCAAACATGGCACTAGGTTATAACAGTTTCAGACTTAGCGGTTTTTAACAAGTCTCAGAAAATAACAACAACGAGTAGGTCACTTTACAAGCTTGTTGTAAACACCACAATGTTGGGGAACGTAGTATTTTAAAATTTTCCTACGATCACGCAAGATCTATCTACCAGATGCATAGCAATGAGAGGGAAGAGTGTGTCTACGTACCCTCGTAGACCGGAAGCGGAAGCGTCAAGTGACGCGGTTGATGTAGTCGAACTTCTTCGCGATTCAACCGATCAAGCACCAAACGAACGGCACCTCCGCGTTCAGCACACGTTCAGCTTGATGACGTCCCACGAGCTCTTGATCCTGTTGAGCTTCACGGGAGAGTTTCGTCAGCACGACGGCGTGGTGACGGATATGATGTATTCACCGGCGCAGGGCTTCGCCTAAGCACCGCGACGGTATGACCGAGGTGTGTTTCTGTGGAGGGGGGCACCGCACACGGCTGGAACAATTCAACTTGTGTCTTTGGGTGCCCCCTGCCCCCGTATATAAAGGAGCAAGGGGGGAGGCCGGCCGGCCCTTGTTTGGTGCGGCTAGGGGTGCAATCCTACTAGGAATAGGATTGCAATCCTATTCCTAGTAGGAACTACCAAAGAAGGAAGAGAGGGAATACGAAAAGAAGAAGAGGTGGCGCCCCCCAACTCCTAGTCCAACTAGGAACCCTAGGTGGGGCGCCGGCCAGCCCTATGGGCTGCCTCTCTCTTTTCCATAAAGCCCACTATGGACCATCCCCCTTCGTAGGGGGTTCCGGTAACCCCCTCCGGCAATCCCGTTAAATCCGAAACTTTTCCGGTATACTTCCGGTGTCCGAATATAGTCATCCAATATATCAATCTTTATGTCTCGGACATTCCTAGACTCCTCGTCATGTCCGTGATCTCATCCGGGACTCCGAACTACCTTCGGTACATCAATACTCATAAACTCATAATACCGATCGTCATCAAACGTTAAGCGTGCGGACCCTACGGGTTCGAGAACTATGTAGACATGACCAAGACTCATCTCCGGTCAATAACCAATAGCGGAACCTGGATGTTCATATTGGCTCCTACATATTCTACGAAGATCTTTTATCGGTCAAAACCGCATAACAACATACGTTGTTCCTTTTGTCATCGGTATGTTACCTGCCCGAGATTCGATCGTCGGTATCTCCATACCTAGTTCAATCTCGTTACCGGTAAGTCTCTTTACTCGTTCCGTAACACATCATCTCGTGACTAACTCATTAGTCTTTTGCTTGCAAGGCTTATTGTGAAGTGTGTTACCGAGAGGGCCCAGAGATACCTCTCCGACACTCGGAGTGACAAATCCTAATCTTGATCTATGCCAACACCACGAATACTTTCGGAGACACCTGTAGAGCATCTTTATGATCACCCAGTTACGTTGTGACGTTTGATAGCACACAAGGTGTTCCTACGGTATTCGGGAGTTGCATAATCTCATAGTCATAGGAACATGTATAAGTCATGAAGAAAGCAATAGCAGTAAAACTAAACGATCATAGTGCTATGCTAACGGATGGGTCTTGTCCATCACATCATTCTCCTAATGATGTGATCCCATTGATCAAATGACAACTCATGTCTATGGCTAGGAAACATAACCATCTTTGATCAATGAGCTAGTCTAGTAGAGGCATACTAGGGACATACTGTTTTGTCTATGTATCCACACATGTATCAAGTTTCCGGTTAATACAATTCTAGCATGAATAAAAGACATTTATCATGATATAAGGAAATACAAATAACATCTTTATTATTGCCTCTAGGGCATATTTCCTTCAGTCTCCCACTTGCACTAGAGTCAATAATTTAGCTCACATCGCCATGTGATTTAATACCGATAGTTCACATCGTTATGTGAATAACACCCATAGTTCACATCGCCATGTGACCAACACCCAAAGGGTTTACTAGAGTCAATAATCTAGTTCACATCGCTATGTGATTAATACCCAAGAGTAATAAGGTGTGATCATGTTTTGCTTGTGAGAGAAGTTTAGTCAACGGGTCTGTCACATTCAGATCCGTATGTATTTTGCAAATTTCTATGTCTACAATGCTCTGCATAGAGCTACTCTAGCTAATTGGTCCCACTTTCAATATGCATCCAGATTGATACTTAGAATCATCTGGATTTAGTGTCAAAGCTTGTATCGGCGTAACCCTTTACATCGAACCCTTTATCACCTCCATAATCGAGAAACATTTCCTTAGTCATCCAGTTACTAAGGATAATTTTGACCGCTGTACTGTGATCTACTCCTGGATCACTATTGTACCCCCTTGACAAACTCATGGCAAGGTACACAACATGTTTGGTACACAGCATGGCATACTTTATAGAACCTATGGCTGAGGCATAGGGAATGACTTTCATTCTCTCTATATTTTTCTGCCGTGGTCTGGCTTTGAGTCTTACTCAACTTCACACCTTACAAGTCAGGCAAGAACTCCTTCTTTGACTGATCCATTTTGAACTACATCAAAATCTTATCAAGGTATGTACTTATCGAAAGTCTTATCAAGCGTCTTGATCTATCTCTATAGATCTTGATGCCCAATATGTAAGCAGCTTCACCAAGGTATTTCTTTGAAAAACCCCTTTCAAACACTCCTTTATGCTTTTCAGAAAATTCTACATCATTTCCGATCGACAATATGTCATTCACATATACTTATCAGAAAGGTTGTAGTGCTCCCACTCACTTCTTGTAAATACAGGCTTCCCCAAAAATCTGTATAAAACCATATGCTTTGATCACCTCATCAAAGCGTATATTCCAACTCCGAGATGCTTGCACCAGTCCATAGATGGATCGCTGGAGCTTGCATACTTTGTTAGCACCTTTTGGATCGACAAAACCTTCTGGTTGCATCATATACAACTCTTCTTTGAGATATCCATTCAGGAATGCAGTTTTGACATCCATTTGCCAGATTTCATAATCATAAAATGCGGCAATTGCTAACATGATTCGGACAGACTTAAGCATCGCTACAGGTGAGAAAGTCTCATCGTAGTCAACTCCTTGAACTTGTCGAAACCCTTTCGCAACAAGTCGAGCTTTGTAAACAGTAACATTACCGTCTGCGTCGGTCTTCCTCTTGAAGATCCATTTATTTTCGATGGCCTGTCGATCATCGTGCAAGTCAACCAAAGTCCACACTTTGTTCTCATACATGGATCCCATCTCAGATTTCATGGCCTCAAGCCATTTTGCGGAATCCGGGCTCATCATCGCTTCCTCATAGTTCGTAGGTTCATCATGGTCTAGTAACATGATTTCCAGAACTGGGTTGCCGTACCACTCTGGTGCGGAACCTACTCTGGTTGATCTACGACGTTCAGCAGAAACTTTATCTGAAGTTTCATGATCATCATCATTAACTTCCTCACTGATTGGTGTAGGAATCACTGGAACAATTTTCTGTGATGTACTACTTTCCAATTCAGGAGAAGGTACAATTACCTCATCAAGTTCTACTTTCCTCCCATTCACTTCTTTCGAGAGAAACTCCTTCTCCAGAAAGGATCCACTCTTAGCAAAAAAGACCTTGCCTTCGGATCTGTGATAGAAGGTGTACCCAACAGTTTCTTTTGGGTATCCTATGAAGATTTACTTCTCCGATTTGGGTTCGAGCTTATCATGTAGACACTTTTTCACATAAGCATCGCAGTCCCAAACTTAAAGAAATGACAGCTTAGGTTTATCGTCAAACCACAGTTCATACGGTGTCATCTCCACGGATTTAGATGGTGCCCTATTTAACGTGAATGTAGCTGTCTCTAATGCATAACCCCAAAAGCGATAGTGGTAGATCGGTAAGAGACATCGTCGATCGCACCATATCTAATAAAGTACGGTTATGATGTTCGGACACACCATTACACTATGGTGTTCCAGGTGGCGTGAGTAGTGAAACTATTTCACATTGTTTTTTATTGAAGGCCAATCTCGCTAACTCAAATATTTTACCTCTACGATCATATCGTAGAAACTCTTATTTTCTTGTTACGATGATTCTCCACTTCACTCTGAAATTCTTTGAACTTTTCAAATGTTTCAGATTTGTGCTTCATTAAGTAGATATACCCATATCTGCTTAAATCATCAGTGAAGGTCAGAAAATAACGATACCCGCCGCGAGCTTCAACACTCATTGGTCCGCATACATCAGTATGTATGATTTCCAACAACTCTGTTGCTCGCTCCGCAGTTCCGGAGAACGGAGTTTTAGTCATCTTGCCCATGAGGCATGGTTCGCAAGCACCAAATGATTCATAATCAAGTGATTCCAAAAATCCATCACTATGGAGTTTCTTCATGCGCTTTACACCAATATGACCTAAACGGCAGTGCCACAAATAAGTTGCACTATCATTATTAACCTTGCATCTTTTGGCTTCAATATTATGAATATGTGTATCACATAATCGAGATCCAACAAACCATTTTCATTGGGTCTATGACCATAGAAGGTTTTATTCATGTAAACAGAACAACAATTATTCTCTAACTTACATGAATAACCGTATTGCAATAAACATGATCAAATCATATTCATGTTCAACACAAACACCAAATAACACTTATTTAGGTTCAACCCTAATCCCGAAAGTATAGGGAGTGTGCGATGATGATCATATCAATCTTGGAACTACTTCCAATACACATCGTCACTTCATCCTTTAACTAGTTTTTGTTCATTATGCAACTCCCATTTCGAGTTACTACTCTTTAGCAACTAAACCGGTATCAAATACCGAGGGGTTGCTATGAACACTAGTAAAATACACATCAACAATCTGTATATCGAATATACCTTTGTTCACTTTGCCATCCTTCTTATCCGCCAAGTATCTAGGGCAGTTCCACTTCCAGTGACCATTTCCTTTGCAGTAGAAACACTTAGTTTCAGGCTTGAGTTTAGCTTTGGGTTTCTTCATGGGAGTGACAACTTGCTTGTCATTCTTCTTGAAGTTCCCCTTCTATCCCTTCGCCCTTTACTTGAAACAAGTGGCCTTGTTAACCATCAACACTTGATGCTCTTTCTTGATTTCTACCTTCGCCGATTTCAGGATCGCGAAGAGCTCGGGAATTACCTTCGTCATCCCTTGCATATTATAGTTCATCACGAAGTTCTACTAACTTGGTGATATTGACTAGAGAACTTTGTCAATTACTATCTTATCTGGAAGAATAACTCCCACTTGATTCAAATAATTGTAGTACCCAGACAATCTGAGCACATGCTCACTGGTTGAGCTATTCTCCTCCATCTTGTAGGCAAAGTACTGTCAGAGGTCTCATACCTCTCGACACGGGCATGAGTATGAAATATTAATTTCAACTCTTGGAATATCTTATATGCTCCGTGGCGTTCAAAATGTTTTTGAAGTCCCGGTTCTAAGCCGTAAAGCATGGTGCACTTAAACTATCAAGTAGTCATCATACCGAGCTTTTGTCAAAACATTCATAACGTCTGCATCTGCTCCTGCAATAGGTCTGTCACCTAGCGGTGCATCAAGGACATAATTCTTCTGTGCAGCAATGAGGATAATCCTCAGATCACGGACCTAGTCCGCATCATTGCTACTAACATCTTTCAACTTAGTTTTTCTCTAGGAACATATAAAAAATAAACGGGGAGCAACATCGCGAGCTATTGATCTACAACATAGATATGCTAATACTACCAGGACTAAGTTCATGATAAGTTAAAGTTCAATTTAATCATATTAATTAAAGTACTCCCACTTAGATAGACATCCCTCCGGTCATCTAAATGATCACGTGATCCAAAGCAACTAAACCATGTCCGATCATCACGTGAGATGGAGTAGTTTCAATGGTGAACATCTTGTGTTGATCATATCTACTATATGATTCACGCTCGACCTTTCGGTCTCCAGTGTTCCGAGGCCATATCTGCATATGCTAGGCTCGTCAAGTTTAACCCGAGTATTCTGCGTGTGCAAAAATGGCTTACACCCGTTGTATTTGAACGTAGAGCTTATCACACCCGATCATCACGTGGTGTCTCTACACGACGAACTTTCACAACGGTGCATACTCAGGGAGAACACTTATACCTTGAAATTTAGTAAGGGATCATCTTATAATGCTACCGTCATTCTAAGCAAAATAAGAAGCATAATAAGATAAACATCACATGCAATCAAAATATGTGACATGACATGGCCATCATCATCTTGTGCTTTTGATCTCCATCTCCAAAGCACCGTCATGATCACCTTCGTCACCGGCGTGACACCTTGATCTCCATCGTAGCATCGTTGTCGTCTCGCCAACTATTGCTTCTACGACTATCGCTACCGCTTAGTGATAAAGTAAAGCAATTACATGGCGATTGCATTTCATACAATAAAGCGACAACCATATGGCTCCTGCCAGTTGCCGATAACATTACAAAACATGATCATCTCATACAAAACCGTATTACTCATCATGTCTTGACCATATCACATCACAACATGCCCTGCAAAAACAAGTTAGACGTCCTCTACTTTGTTGTTGCAATTTTTACGTGGCTGCTACGGGCTTAGCAAGAATCGTTCTTACCTACGCATACAAAACCACAACGATGTTTCGTCAAGTATGTGATGTTTTAACCTTCACAAGGACCGGGCGTAGCCACACTTGATTCAGCTAAAGTGAGAGAGACAGACACCCGCCAGTCACCTTTAAGCTACGAGTGCTCATAACGGTGAAACCAGTCTCGCGTAAGCGTACGCGTAATGTAGGTTCGGGCCGCTTCATCTCACAATACCGCCGAAGCAAAGTATGACATGCTGGTAAGCAGTATGACTAGTATCGCCCACAACTCATTGTGTTCTATTCGTGCATATCATCTACGCATAGACCTGGCTCATGATGCCACTGTTGGGGAACGTAGTATTTTAAAATTTTCCTACGATCACGCAAGATCTATCTACCAGATGCATAGCAACGAGAGGGAAGAGTGTGTCTACGTACCCTCCGCGTTCAGCACACGTTCAGCTTGATGACGTCCCACGAGCTCTTGATCCACGTTGAGCTTCACGGGAGAGTTTCGTCAGCACGACGGCGTGGTGACGGATATGATGTATTCACCGGCGCAGGGCTTCACCTAAGCACCGCGACGGTATGACCGAGGTGTGTTTCTGTGGAGGGGGGCACCGCACACGGTGGAACAATTCAACTTGTGTCTTTGGGTGCCCCCCTGCCCCCGTATATAAAGGAACAAGGGGGGAGGCCGGCCGGCCCTTGTTTGGTGCGGCTAGGGGTGCAATCCTACTAGGAATAGGATTGCAATCCTATTCCTAGTAGGAACTACCAAAGAAGGAAGAGAGGGAATACGAAAAGGAGAAGAGGTGGCGCCCCCCAACTCCTAGTCCAACTAGGAACCCTAGGTGGGGCGCCGGCCAACCCTATGGGCTGCCTCTCTCTTTTCCATAAGGCCTACTATGGACCATCCCCCTTCGTAGGGGGTTCCGGTAACCCCCTCCGGCAATCCCGTTAAATCCGAAACTTTTCCGGTATACTTCTGGTGTCCGAATATAGTCGTCCAATATATCAATCTTTATGTCTCGGACATTCCGAGACTCCTCGTCATGTCCGTGATCTCATCCGGGACTCCGAACTACCTTCGGTACATCAATACTCATAAACTCATAATACCGATCGTCATCAAACGTTAAGCGTGCGGACCCTACGGGTTCGAGAACTATGTAGACATGACCGAGACTCATCTCCGGTCAATAGCCAATAGCGGAACCTGGATGTTCATATTGGCTCCTACATATTCTACGAAGATCTTTTATCGGTCAAAACCGCATAACAACATACGTTGTTCCTTTTGTCATCGGTATGTTACTTGCCCGAGATTCGATCGTCGGTATCTCCGTACCTAGTTCAATCTCATTACCGGTAAGTCTCTTTACTCGTTCCATAACACATCATCTCGTGACTAACTCATTAGTCTTTTGCTTGCAAGGCTTATTGTGATGTGTGTTACCGAGAGGGCCTAGAGATACCTCTCCGACACTCGGAGTGACAAATCCTAATCTTGATCTATGCCAACACCACGAATACTTTCGGAGACACCTGTAGAGCATCTTTATGATCACCCAGTTACGTTGTGACGTTTGATAGCACACAAGGTGTTCCTACGGTATTCGGGAGTTGCATAATCTCATAGTCATAGGAACATGTATAAGTCATGAAGAAAGCAATAGCAGTAAAACTAAACGATCATAGTGCTATGCTAACGGATGGGTCTTGTCCATCACATCATTCTCCTAATGATGTGATCCCGTTGATCAAATGACAACTCATGTCTATGGCTAGGAAACATAACCATCTTTGATCAATGAGCTAGTCTAGTAGAGGCATACTAGGGACATACTGTTTTGTCTATGTATCCACACATGTATCAAGTTTCCGGTTAATACAATTCTAGCATGAATAAAAGACATTTATCATGATATAAGGAAATACAAATAACATCTTTATTATTGCCTCTAGGGCATATTTCCTTCACACAAGGCATAACATGGAAAACTAATTACACTACAGCAAAGATGGCATGATTGTGCTTCTAAAACATATTGACATATTGCTCAAACAAAAATCACACATAAAGATACAAAAAAGACAAATCAGCATCTCATAACAAGTTTCAGCACTTAACAGCCACATGCACTTTTGCAACAGAGATAAACATGGCAATATGGCACCTAACATGAATGCTACAACAACCATCATGTAGAGCACTTCACAATGACCATTTTGACATATCATACACTCAATTTGGACCAACATGCAAAAAGATATCACCACCACAAGCATGCAACAAAATAACAGTTATCTACAATTATTAACATATAGCACTTTTGCAACGAAGATTAAGGCGTCAAGATGAACTCAAACAAGCATGCCACAGTACAACAATATGAAGAGCATCACGAGACGAACATTTTGATATATCATATGCTCCATTTGGACACTCCTGCAAGAAGTTATCACATGAAGAAGATGCACACATAATAACAGATTTAGGGACTTGGCAGTTTTTCAGACAAGGAAAAAAAATGGGTGAGCGGGATATTCTGAAACGTTCACGGGCGGGGCTTAGAGACGGGCCGCTCACCTTGGGCCAAAACTGACCAGGAGGGTCGGTGGGGAGGCCCGTGGGCACATGAACTCGCGGCCGGCGAGTTGGGCTGGCGATGTGGGGCCCATGCGGAGGGTGAGGCGGCTGCGGTGCGGCGTCGTCGTCCTCTGCATCGGGCGAGGAGGAGGCTGGCGGCGGCGCATGCGTGAGGGGACGGGGAAGGCGCGAGCGACTGGATCTCGCCGGATCTGAGCAGATCCGGGGCGGAGGGTCCCATTCTCGGCGACGGACGGCGGCGCTGATGAACTCCGGCGACAAGGCTTCATTCAGGAGGAGGAGCGGTGGTGGTGCGCGAGGGTGCTCGGGGACGACGAGGATCCTATGGGGCGGCGGCGCGTCGGGAGCGGGAGGCACATGCGCGGGAGGCGAGCGGCGCGGGGCGCTCGGCCCGGTTTGGCCCGGCGTGGGCCTGGAAGGCCGCGGTGGTGGGAGGAGCTGGGAGGCGACGTGGCGCCGTCCCGTTGGCTGCGGTGGCGGGGACGCTGACGTGGCGGCGGCGCTGGAGGTTCTGGAGGCGACAAGTGGCGGTGGGGGAGTTGGCCGGCGTGGAAAACGATGAAGATTCCGGCGGCTGAGGGTTAGGGAAGGCTAGGGGCTAGGTTTAGGCCATTTTTGGAAGGGGAGGGCGTCCATATATAGTAGGGGGGCTAGGGTTTAGGTCTAGGGGGTGTTTTTGGAATATTCGATCGTGATCCGATTGCTCCGGACGCGAGGGGGGTTTAGGTTGAGCCTAGTGGGCTGTGTAGGATGGCTTGGGCCGAGGAGAGAGAAGAGAAGTGCAGCCTAGCACATCGTTCCGGAGACCGAAACGTCCGACGAATAAACCGGCATTGGTGCCGCTCTATGTTTAACGGTTGGGCTATCAAACGGACTCCGAATGCGACAAAATTTGACAGGCGGTCTACCTACACTATAATAAGACCACACGCCATGTTTCATCCCATTCCAAGAACATTTTCCGGCCACTTATAAAATAAATATTCGGAGGTGCCGCAGGCACGTGAAAGTGTGTCTGGGCTCAGAACGGACAACGGAGAGGACGGGCAGACTCGGACAGATGCAAGTTTTGAAAATGATGCAGATGCAATGCACATGATGACAAGGCAAAGATGCAACACGCAAGCAAATGACATGGCAACGATGACGAATAACTGGCTTACACCTGGCGCATCGGTCTCGGGTCGTCACAACTAGCAACCCGCAGGTACCAATCCGAGGTTTGGGTACAAAGATTGGATACAAGAGATGAACTAGTGTTTGAGAGGAGATGGTGCTGGTGAAGATGTTGATGAAGATAGCCCTCCCCAAGATGGGAGAGTTGTTGGTGATGACGGCGGTGACGATTTCCCCCTCCTAGAGGGAAGTATCCCTGGCAGAACAGCTCTGCCGGAGCCCTAGATTGGTTTCCACCAAGGTTCCGCCTCGAGACGGCGGCGTCTGGTCCCGAAAGCCTCCTTCTGATTTTTTTCCAGGTCAAAACACCTCATATAGGAGAAGATGGGCATCGGGGGGCCATCGGGGGGCCCACGAGGCAGCGGGGCACGCCCAGAGAGGGGGGCGCGCCCCCACCCTCGTGGACAGGTGGTGGCCCCCTGGTGATCTTCTTTCGCCAGATATTTTTTATATTTTCTGAAACGGTGTCCTGTGAAGTTTCAGAGAATTTTGAGTTGTCCAGAATATGTTACCAAAGTTTGCTTCTTTTCCAGCCCAGAATTCCAGCTGCCGACATTTCTCCCTCTTGATGTAAACCTTGTAAAATAAGAGAGAAAAGGCATAAGTATTGTGACATAACACGTAATAACAGCCCATAGTGCAATAAATATCAACATAAAAGCATGATGCAAAATGGACGTATCATCCTGATATATCAGATTGAGACTACTGCCGCCGTCCATAAGGACTCGGGTTAGATGGTATCCATCTATTATTGGGTCAAGCACTAAGGCAGTCGAACCCCCGTGCCGAATACTAGTCGGATGTTCCCTGCGATCGAAGGTGATCGGACATGCTGACCATGGGTTGAATTTTGGGGCGACAGGCTCAACGGCATAGACGTCGCGGAGTGCGCGTTTGTGCTCCCTTTTTGGGATATGTGTAACACCCCATATGTGATACCTTCCATATATGGCAATAAAGCTTTACCAATTGATCCTTATCCTTTCCTTGGGGGTTCTTTTTCAATTATGCATTCTTATTGTCATTGCATTATCATGTTATCTTTTCTGTTGCATTCATGCATTACTTCATCATCACCTTTGCTTCATGATCATCATGGCATTCTTTCACCTGTCTTTGTGTTGTTCCTTGTCCTAGCTTGTCATGTGAGTTCATCTTGTTCTTGTGTGATGGTGGTGGCAAGATCATGGCCATCCTAACCCTACCCTTTTCTTCTAGCACCACTCACCTCTCTTCCCTTCTTTTTTCCATTCTTTAAGTATTTTTGCAAGTGGCTTAACCTTCTCCTTTAATGTTCATCTCCTCCCCACATCTATGTTACCTTGTCGTAAGCCACCTTGCAAAGCCTTGCCCCAATTTAAAATGATTTGGTCAGGTTAAAAAATGATAGATGTTTGGACCATATTCAAACTTATTTTTTTCTACCTCTAAAAATTCCCAAGTCATTTTTATAAAATAGGGCATAAATCCAGGAGCTAGGAGATATTTTACTTCTCTCCTAAGTCCTTTTCTTTTGGCCTGTGCTTTTTCATTTTGTTTTCCTGTCTGAAGAAAAAGAAAAAGAAAAACATCCGCCGCAACAGCGCAACCCAGCAGCACTTGGGCTTGGCCTCCTTCCTCGGCCCAGCAGCCAGTTGATACGTCCAAAACGTATCTATAATTTCTGCTTGCTCCATGCCTCTTTTGTGTGATATTGCTATGATATTTATGCACTTCCATACACTTTTGATCATATTTGGACTAACGTATTAACTCAGTGCACCAAAGTGTCAGTTCCTGTTTTCTGCTGTTTTTTCTATTTCAGGTTTCCCCCATATTAAAAGTGCTCCAAAAATTCCGGGAAAAATACAGGAAAAATCAGCATACAGGAAGCTTCGCGAAGAACCAAAGCGGGGCCAGAGGGGAGCCGGGGGGCCCAGGCGGCCACCCGGCGCGGCCCACCCTTGGCCGCGCCAGGGGGGCGCTTGGGCCCCGGCTCCGCCTCTGGTGACCCCCCTTCGCATATATATTCCTCTCGTCCTGAAACCCTCGAGGACGGAACCCTTTTTCGCGATCTCGCCTCTGTTCCGCCGCCACATCGCTTCCAAGATCGGGAGCATCAGGAGAACTCTTCCCGGCACCCTGCCGGAGGGGACAACCACCACCGGGAGCTTCTCCACCACCATGGACGCTTCCCGGATGAGTCGTGAGTAGTCCACCTTGGACCATGGGTCCATGATCAGTAGCTATGTGATGTTCTCCTCCCCTCTTTGCTCTTCATGGTTTAGACCTCGTGAGCTGCCCTACATGATCGAGGCACATATGTAATCTTTCTGCTGTTGCTTTGCTGAGTTTGCTGGGATCTGATGGATTATGAGACTATGTTCAGATTGTGTTTGAGTAATATATTTGATTCACCTCTTTTATATATTTGTTCTTGAGTAATTCTTGCATGTTCTCCGTTGCTGTTTATTGCTTTGGCCAAGTAGTAGGTAGTAACTTCAAGAGGGAGCGTTATGCTTGATTGTGGGTTCATGCCCCCTGATGACTAGCTTGAGTGACAGAAACATGAGTCTAGGGGATGTGCTGTTGCCACAAGGGAGAAAACAACGGTGCTTGTACTTGCGGGTGCAAGGATTGTTTACTTTACGCAAAGTTCTTTT
Organism: Secale cereale; assembly: GCA_902687465.1. Lineage (NCBI taxonomy): Eukaryota > Viridiplantae > Streptophyta > Magnoliopsida > Poales > Poaceae > Secale > Secale cereale. The sequence goes on along the minus strand of LR738711.1, from coordinate 891,073,337 downwards.
AATGCAGTTGTCTGTTGCTTTGAGTTTACACTTTGGGTGGGATTCGCAACTTAATACCAGCGAGATGTTCTGGATAGATATCTCAAGGTGGATGATTAGTAGTAGATGCAGATGGATTTCGGTCTACTTGCCTTGGCGTACCGCCCATGCTTTTGAGCCTCTACCTTTCTTTGCAGCATAGTTAGCATTGGTTTGCGCACATAATCCTGTCAATTGCCCAGCTGTAATTTGTTTACCTCGCTTTGCTGTTTTATCATCTTTTCGGAGAGAGACATCACTAGTGAACATCATGGGACCCCGGTCCATATTACCACCGCTGATCACACCCTCTATTTACTTCCTGTTTTTATTTCCTAGTTGCAGTCATAGCTATAATTATTATCTCTTGTGTTTGATCCTTTGTAAACAACAAGGCCGAAGGGATTGACAACCTCTCTGTACTCGTTGGGAGCAAAGTTATCTGTATCTCTGTGCAGGTCCCGTCAACCGCTAAGTTTCTGGCGCCGTTGACACCTACTTGTCGACCCTCGGAGTCTCACGGGATTCGATCCTTGGTACCTTTGCCAAGGGAAATTTGCCGCTAAGCTACATCTCAACCTTCCACTTGGGGTAACCAACGAGGCGCGAGAAGCCATCAAGCAAGTTTCTGGCGCCGTTGCCGGGGAGTCCACTCTTCAAGATAGGGGAGTTGCACGCTATCTTTTATCTTTGCTTTTTAGTCTTGTTAGTTTACCTTGCAGTTTTTGCTTTAGTGTCCCTTACCAAAAATCACAAAAATAGTTATCTTGCTTGCTGCTGCTATGGGTTCCACCGAGAACACCAAGTTGTGTGACTTCACTAGTCATAACAACAATGACTTTATCTGCACGCCTATTGCTACACCTGCCACTTCAGCACCTTCTTATGAGATCAAACCTGCTTTGCTGAACCTAGTTATGAAAGATCAATTCTCCGGTGCTGGAGATGATGCTGCTTTGCACTTAAATAATTTTGTTGAGCTCTGTGATATGCAAAAGTACAAAGAAGTAGATGGTGATATTGTTAAGCTTAAGCTTTTTCCTTTCTCCTTGAGAGGAGGAGCTAAAATCTGGTTTCAATCCTTGCCTAGGAATAGTATAGATTCTTGGGACAAGTGCAAGGATGCCTTTATTGGGAAGTACTACCCCCCTGCTAAAATTATCCAATTAAGGAGTAACATAATGAATTTTAAACAATTGGATAATGAAAACGTTGCCCAAGCTTGGGAACGCATGAAATCTCTTGTCAAGAACTGCCCTACTCATGGTTTGACTACTTGGATGGTTATCCAAACTTTTTATGCAGGCTTGAACTTTACCTCGCGGAACTTGTTAGATTCGGCAGCGGGAGGAACCTTTATGTCAACTACACTTGGTGCTGCCATGAAGCTTCTCGACGAGATGATGACCAATTATTCCCAATGGCACACCGAACGCGCTCCAACAGGTAGGAAGGTAAACTCTATCGAGGAGATTTCCTCCCTAAATGAAAAAGTTGACTTGATCATGTCTCTACTTTCCAAGCAATCTTCTATTGATCCTCATGATGTTCCTTTAAATTCTTTGATTGCTCAAGATCAAGTAGATGTGAACTTTATCTCTAGAAACAATTTCAATAACAATGCTTATAGGAGTAATTTTGGTAGCAACCCTAGACCGTTCCCCTCTAATTCCTATGGGAACAACAATGCTTATCCTAGCACCAAGAACTCCACTTCTGAACTAGAGATTATGCTTAAAGACTTCATCACTACCCAAAAGGCCTTCAATAAGTGTGTAGAAGAAAAACTAGACAAACTAGATAATCTCTCTTCGAAGTTAGACAATTTAGCCCATGAGGTAGAGTTGCTAAAATTAGAACTTCTCCTCTTGAGGAGAGGAAGACCACTCCTATGAATGCTATTCAAGTGCAAATTAATGAAAACATTAGGATGATGGCTGAACTTAAAGAGAGATGGGCTAGAGAAAAGGAGGAAGAAGATAGAATTAAGAGCCTTCCTACCCACCACACTGTTGCTACTATCCAAGTTGTTGAGGATATCCAAACTCTTAGCACCCAATGCACTCCTAGTCCCATTGGACCTATTAATGGTGATGCTATGACCTCAACCGTAGAAGAAGAAACTCCTATGACCATAGAAGCTACCAAACAAGTGAGCCTAAAGGACACCACTACCACTTTACTTGATAGTAGTGACCTTGATTTTGACAATTGCACCCTTTCTGAAGTTATTGGTTTTCTTCACAAGATGTCTAGAGATCCCCATACTAGCACACTTAATCTTGCCTTCACGGAGCATATCACTAATGCTCTTATCAAAGCTAGGGAGGAGAAGCTTAGGGTAGAAGCCTCCATACCTAGAAAGCTAGAAGATAGTTGGGATCCTATGATTAAAATTAAGTTGAATAACTTCTCTTGCTATGTTTTATGTGATGTTGGAGCTAGTACCTCCGTTATGCCCAAAAGAATGTATGATATGTTTGAATTGAAACTTTTTGATCCTTGTTCTTTTGGTGTTCGTTTTGTTGATTCTTCCGTAAAGAAACCTTTGGGGAAGATCGACGATGTTCTTATCATTGTCAATGACAATTATGTTCCCGTTGATTTTACTATTATGGATATTGAATGTGAACCTTCATGTCCAATTATTTTGGGACGTCCTTTTCTTCGCACCGTTGGTGCTATCATTGACATGAAAGAGGGGAATATAAAATTCCAATTCCCTCTCAAGAAAGGGATTGAACACTTCCCTAGAAAGAAGATTATGTTGCCTTTTGAGTCCGTTACACGGGCTAGCTATTCTCTTACTCTTGATAAAACTTGATCTTCTCTTTTTGCATCATGCCTAGCTTAAAGGCATAAAAGAAAGCGCTTTTGGGAGGCTGCCCACAACGAATTAGGTTTTATTTTGCTTTTGTTGTGTCTTGATGTTTGTTACTACAGTAGCATCATCATTGTATCTTTTCTTTTCAGCTTTGTGCCAAGTTTAGCCTCCGATTGCAAGAAAGTTCAAAAGTTGTTACGTGCTGTCCAGAAAACAGATTCTGTCCTCGGACAGAAAAATTCGAATAAAATCACCAGATCATCTTTTTGATCTGAATGTTTTTGACAGCGTGCCCTATACAATTGGCTTTCGAGCATCTGTTCTGAGTTTTTTGATTTGAGTTGCAGAAGTGCCCCGAAAAAATTATTTACTACCTGCTGGTCTGTTTTTCACAGATTCTGTCCTGTTTTGCCTTTTCTTCGTTTTGCAAACCTTGAGCTTGCTTTTTCTTTGCAAAAACCTTTTGGCAATCTTGAGAAACATTATCTCTTCAAGATTATCTTTATTTCCAGTAGAGAAAAAATTCTTTTATTGTGGGTACTAACCTCGCTAATCAGATTATGATGAGTTATGTATGAAGGGAGTTTTCAAGTGTGCGAGGGAAGATGATAAAAGAAGATTCAGGAGGGTCATACGCTCAAGCTTGGGGATGCCCCCGTGCACCCCCAAGAAATATTCAAGAAGACTCAAGCGTCTAAGCTTGGGGATGCCCCCAGGTATCCCCTTCTCCATCAACAATTATCAGTTCGTCTTTCGTTCCACTATATTCTTATCACTTCATGCGTTATGTGCTATGCTTGGAGCGTCTTGCTCTTAGTTTCTTTTTTTTTAGTTTTCTTTAGCTTTGCTTGCTGTTCATAACAAGTTAGAACCCAACTTTCTTTGTGTGGGAGAGAAACACACTCCACTTCAACCTAGAACACAACATAGGATTTTCATGCTTATCGTTGCTATGTGTGTTCTTTGTCTTTCCATAGCTGTTGTCATGTTTAGCTCTTAGTTTTCATGCTTTTCTTTTTTAAAAGAGCTTTTGTTTAGTTGGTTGCTGAACTCTCTTGAGTTTTCATGTTTATCTTGTTAAGAGAGTTTGCCTGTTGCACTGAGTTGTGTGACTTAACTTAAAGTAGGTAATTGAGGTTGCTATTTAATTTTAGTAGTAACTTGCAATAGTTCTGAGGTATTGCCATGAGTAATGTCTGAACTTTTGGTGTCAAGAGCTTTAGCCTATTAGTGATAGATGTCGTATTTTGGGCAATCCGTGTTTATTTTCGAAAACCTACAAAATAGTTGAGAACTTTAGCTACTAGATGGATCACTAATCTTTGGAGGGATCGAATATTAGAGTACACTCACGTACCATGAGTCGAGGATGCGCAAGGATAACCAAACCCCCATACACTCCTCCTCGGGGTACTTGTCTCTTTGTGAACCTCCTAATTAGATTGAGAGTTACCGATAATAAGTGCATGTGTTCTTCGGACTAATGTGAGTATTCGAAAGTTGACACTTCCACCTAGCCATATTTTTCTAGCCTCTTCGGTACTGTGCATTACCCTTTCTCACCTCGAGAGTTGGCGCATACTTCGCCGGTGCATCCAAATCCTTGGCACGATACGCTCTATCATCATAAGCCTCATTGTCGGTGTACTAAGGTAGGGGTACCTCAGTACCCCAACTTGTGCACGGGCAGTTGCAGCCTCCCGCGGCAGGGTTTACCGCGTGCTCGCCGGAGACCTTCCTGCTCCCTAATCAAGCCATTCAAAAACAAAGTATACAAGACAGAAGATCGAGACCCCGGCAAGAGGAGCTTGCCGGGAAGGCCGTACCAGGCTCAAGACTGCCCCACTAGCACAAGGCCCTGGCAAGAGGAGCTTGCCAGGAAGACTAGAAGACCCGGCGAGGGCCCGGGGAGCGACGAGCTTCAAAGCCCGGCAAGCTCCCGGGCCCGGCAAGATCAAGGCCCCGGCAAGGTGCTTGCCGGGAAGGCTGCGCTGTGTGCCCGCGCTCCAGCTCATCGGCCCACGCGTCGCCCTGGGGCCTATCCAGAGACGCGTGGCGGATGGCTGTGCAGCCTGGGGGACACGGTGGCACTCCACGGTGGCGGATCCATCGCCGTGGCGGACGGAGACGCAAGGGCGGGAGCTTTTGGGGTCGACGGCGACGGGCATTAAATGCCCTTGTCCCCCACTGTCCAAGTAGGTATAGACCACTGTTCTGCACTGTAGCTCCACTGTTCCCGCACTGTTACAACTACCACCTCTTTTACGTTTTTACCCCTTTCTCCTACGTTGACACCTGTCGGTGACCCCTTGCACTATAAAAGGAGGCCCATGCACAACGTGGAGGGGGTTCGGAACCTAGATCACTCTCACGCTCGGTGTAGCTGCTTCTTCAAGCTCCCGAGCTCTCCAACTCAATACACAACTAAGCAGGAGTAGGGTTTTACGCGTCTACCGCGGCCCGAACCTGGGTAAAACTGCCCGCGTGCTCGCTACGATCTGCTCTTCGTGCTCCCTCCGCCCTCGTACCGCACAGACAAGGGGCTCCGGTCCCATAGGTGTTCGTGGCGGACAGTTTCCCCCGACATCTTTGGCGCGCCAGGTAGGGGGCGTCGAGGTTGTGCGAACCTGATCCGGCGTTCGCGCGGGCGCATTCTTCATCAACCTCTCCGAATCCGTCAACTTCACCAGCAACAACTCCATGGCCCCGAAGAAGAAGGCTTCGGAGGTCGGAGGCCCGTCTGCGTCTCACCCGCCGCCACCAGAGCCAACGGTGGGCGGGGGAGATGCCGTCGGAAGGGTGGCCGCCGGTGAGGACACTCACGGCGCCACCAGATCCAAGAACAGGACGGACGACCGAACCTCGGTCTCCGTGGACGCGCCGCGTCCATCTCAGCACACGACGACTCAGCAGCGCCATACCACGGGAGGTGGTATCCGCTTGCTGGGGCAAGGCCAAACCGGAGGCTCCCGGGACGCCCCGGACCCCCGTCCGGGCACAAGCAAAGCGAAGGCGCCGGCGCGGGACCCCGCTCCTTCTAACGCCGTTAGAAGTCCGAGCGTATCCCGCTCCTCGCACCGCTCGCCCGCGTTCCCCTCCACTCCAGCAGAAGCGCTCGCAAGGGCGCAACTGCTCCTCGACTTCCCTCCAGCGGCCGACAAGGCCGAAGAATGGAGGGCCACCATCCGGAGCCTGATAGACTTCGCCAACAACGATTCTCCACAGCAGCCGTCGACCTCACGGCCGCGGCAAGCTGAGAAGACGAAGGCTGACGGCGACAAGACTGCCGGGGGTGCGACAAGCGTGCATTCCCTGCCGCAGAAGCAGAAGACGCCGCCCCGCCGGAACAACGCCGACGACGGCTCCACAGCCTCGTCGGACCCGCGGGCCCGTCGGGACCAGCGCCAAGTCCTCGACGACCGGCGAGAAGAAGACGCTCGGACCACAATCGAGCGCCGCCGAGAAGCTCGGCGACAATCAGACAAGAGAGCTGGGAACACTGTCGACGCGCACGCGCCCGGTGAGCCAGGCGACTTGCCGTACGCGGCAGGCTGCCCTGCGTTCACCCGCGAGCTGCGGCGCGTCCAGTGGCCCAGCATGAAGAATTTTAAGCCCGACGTACCGGAGAAGTACGACGGCAAGACGCACCCCTCGGAATTCCTCAACGTCTACACCATCGCAGTGCAAGCTGCCGGGGGGCGCGACGAGAAGATCTTGGCGAACTACTTCCCGCTCGTGCTAAAGCCGAACGTCCGTTCGTGGCTCATGCACTTGCCGGAAGGTTCCATCTCTTCTTGGGCCGACCTTTGCCACCAGTTTGTTGGCGCCTTCACCGGCGGCCACAAACCCCACGGCCAGGAGAGCGATCTCCACATTTTGGCCCAGAAGGAAGGCGAGACCCTGCGCAAGTACATCCAACGCTTCAGCCGTGTGCAGCACAACATCCCTGATGTCCACCCTCCCGCGGTTATCAGCGCGTTCCACCAGAACGTGCGTAACCGCCGCATGCGTGAAGAGATGGCGATGACCAAGATTCGGGATGTCAGCGAGCTCTACGCTCTTGCTGACAAGTGCGCACGTGCCGAAGAGGGGAGGAGGCTCCCCGGGGAGGATGCTGGCGCAGGAGGAAGCGACAGCGACGACACCGCCCCGGCAAAGAAGAGCCGGCGGCGGAATAACAGAAGGAAGGGCAAGAAAGAGGTGCTTGCCGTCGAGAAGTCCGGCAAGGAGGCCCCCGCCAAGCAAGCGCAGGCTGGCGGCTCCGGCAAGGAGCCTGCCCCTGCAGCGGCGGCCGACAAGCCGGGCAGCTCCGACAAGCAATACTGTAAGATCCACCGCACCAAGGGCCACGATCTCTCCAACTGCAAGCGCGTCGAATATCTCGTCGAGCAGCAGAAAGCTGAGTACGAGAGGCGCGACAAGGAGAAGGCCCAAGGTGGCGGGGAGGAGACAAGCAAGAAGCGGCCGTTCAACGGCCAGGGAGGACGCCGCGGCAAGGCCAAGCAGCGGCAAGGAGATCGACCTCCCCGGGGTCGCGACAAGGACGAAGAGGACGACGACGAAGACATGGAGGACGAGGATAACAGCGAGCAGGAGTTCCAGAAGGCCACGGAGGTCCTGTGCGTCGACGGTGGCGCCTCTCTGCACACCTCCCACCGCCAACTAAAGCAATGGGTGCGTGAGGTGAACGCAGCAGAGCCGCCCGTGGAGTCGCGCAGGCTCCTCAAATGGTCCAGCACGCCCATCGTTTTTGATCTTGAGGATCACCCTGACCGCACCACTGCGGTCGGGTGCTTGCCGATGCTGGTTTCTCCCACCATCCGCAACCTCAAGGTCACCAAAATGTTGGTTGACGGCGGGGCCGGGCTGAACTTGATCTCCTCTGCTGTGATCAAGAAACTCCAGATTCCAGATGGCGAGCTCGAAGAGACCGGTTCATTCCAAGGAATCAACCCGGGAAGGAGCAAGCCCAAGGGAAAGATCACTCTGCCGGTGACCTTTGGCGGGGAGCTCAACTTCAGAACTGAGCGCATCACTTTCGACGTCGCCGATATTCCGTTGCCCTACAATGGAATACTCGGCCATCCTGCCCTCGCCAAGTTCATGGCAGCTTCCCATTATGCCTACAACGTACTCAAGATGCCGGGGCCGATAAGCGTCATCACTGTCCACGGCGACAAGAAGGATGCGCTTATCTGCGCCGACAAGATCTACCGGGATGCGGCAGCTGCAGCCGAGAAGGATACTCTTGCCGCTGAAGCTCCCGGGGGGAAGAAGACGAAGACCAAGTCCGGCAAGTGCTCTGGGACCCACTCCGGCAACCGCACCTCTTCGGAGTGCTGCGCTGCCGTCGAGGACGTTCCATCGAGCTCCACCGGCAAGAGTAAGAAAGGAATGGCCGCTCCTCCGGCAACCAAGAAGGTGTCCGCCAAGGAGGACGGCACTGGTGGTACCTTCACCATCAGCGCCACCCTCGACAGCAAATAGGAAAGCGCGCTCGTTGCCTTCCTGCGGGCGAATGTCGATGTGTTTGCCTGGCAACCATCTGACATCCCCGGTGTTCCCAGGAAGGTAATTGAGCACAAGCTTGCTGTTTGTCCTCATGCGCGGCCCATCAAGCAGAAAGTGAGGAAGCAAGCCGTGGAGCGCCAAGAATTCATCAATGAAGAAATCAAGAAGCTAGAGGCAGCAGGCCTAGTTAGAGGTGTGATCCATCCGACGTGGTTGGCAAACCCAGTCGTCGTGCGCAAGGCCAATGGGAAATGGAGACTGTGTATAGACTTCACCGATGTGAATAAAGCATGTCCCAAGGATCCATTCCCTTTGCCGCGCATTGACCAGATTGTTGACTCCACTGCCGGATGTGAGCTACTCTGTTTTCTTGATGCATACTCAGGCTATCATCAGATTTTCATGGCCAAGGAGGATGAAGAGAAGACTGCATTTATCACTCCATGTGGCACTTATTGCTTTATTCGCATGTCATTTGGGTTGAAGAATGCAGGCTCAACCTTTGCAAGGGTAGTATACACTGCTTTTGAGCCACAGATCCACAGAAATGTAGAGGCCTACATGGATGACATCGTGGTGAAGAGCAAGAGCAAGGAAACCCTGATCCAAGATTTAGAGGAGACGTTTCAGAACCTGCGCAGAATACAGCTCAAGTTGAACCCCGAGAAGTGCGTCTTTGGAGTCCCCTCCGGCAAGCTTCTCGGGTTCTTTGTGTCACAGAGGGGGATTGAAGCCAACCCCAACAAGATTAAAGCCATTGAGCAGATAGAGGCCCCAAAGCGCGTCAAGGATGTCAGAAGGCTTGCAGGTTGTGTGGCCGCCCTCAGTAGGTTCATTTCAAAATCTGCAGAACGCGCCCTGCCTTTCTTCAAAATCTTGAAGAAGGCAGGTCCCATGAAGTGGACTCCGGAAGCGGAGGCGGCGCTGCAGGATTTGAAACGGTACCTGTCCTCCACTCCAATACTTGTCGCACCTAGACCACAGGAAAAGTTGTTGCTATACTTAGCGGCAACCAACCAGGTGGTTAGTGCTGCGTTAGTAGCGGAGAGGGAGTCCGACGAGGAGTCAGCACCACCGGCAAGCGAATCCAGCGACAAGCAGGGGGCTGCTCCGGCAAGCTCTGGCCCCGACAAGGATAACTCTGCGCAGGAACAAGATGAGGTGCGGAAGAAGATGGTGCAGCGCCCAGTGTATTTCGTAAGTTCCCTTCTCCAGGGAGCTAGATCAAGGTACTCTGGTGTGCAAAAGTTGCTTTTCGGCCTCCTCATGGCCTCGAGAAAGCTGCGCCATTACTTCCAAGCCCATGAAATAATAGTGGTCACTCGCTTTCCGCTGAAGAGGATATTGCACAACCCAGAAGCAACAGGCAGGATCGTCGAGTGGGCACTGGAACTGTCAAGCTTTGGACTCAAGTTTGAAAGTACTTCAACCATACAGAGCCGAGCCTTGGCAGAATTCATAGCTGAGTGGACCCCAACGCCCGATGAAGAAGTTCAAGAAACAAGTACACCCGTACAAGAAGCTACAAGTGAATGGGTAATGTATTTTGACGGTGCCTTCTCGCTGCAAGGCGCTGGTGCTGGCGTGGTACTCATCGCGCCCACCGGAGAGCACCTCAAATACGTTATCCAGATGCACTTTCCCAGGGAGCAAGCGACAAACAACACTGCTGAATATGAAGGCTTGCTTGCCGGCCTCAGGATTGCGGCCGAACTTGGGATCAGGAAGCTGATTGTGCGGGGAGATTCTCAGTTGGTGGTCCGGCAAGTCAACAAGAGCTATCAGAGCCCTTTGATGGAAGCTTATGTCGATGAAGTGAGGAAGCTTGAGGAGCACTTTGAAGGTCTGCAGATGGAGCACGTCCCAAGAGCTCAAAATGAAATTGCAGATGGCCTTTCAAAGTATGCTTCGATGAAGTTACCTGTGGAACCAGGGACCTTCTTGCTCAAGCTGACTCAACCATCCGTTACACCATCAATTGGGCAGTCCAAGAAGAGAAAGTTGGTCTCCGGCGACTAATTGCCGGCGGATCTTCCTGAAACCGCCGCCAAGGTCCCCAAGATCAACAACCACAACGCGGAGGAACAGTTTGCTCCTGCAGATCCTCGGGTCTGTACAGTTGAAGCAAGTGTTCCCGACAAGCCTCGCCCCGGCGAGCTTGCCGGGGGACCATCAGCTCCGGCGGAACCAGAGGTCCTTGCCGTAGAAGCTGAGGTTCCCGCAGCGGCCCTCGAGCCTTTAGTCCTTGCCGTCGAGCCTCAAGCTCCGGCATGGGCACAGCAAATTGCCCGTTTTCTTCAAACTGGAGAACTTCCCGACGACCCAGAAGAAATAGAGAACATAACCAGGCAGTCAAGTATGTACCAGTTCGTGGATAACGAGCTGTACAGAAGAAGACTCAACGGTGTCAGGTTGAAGTGCATCTCCAGGGAAGATGGACAGAAGCTGTTGGCGGAAATACACGGAGGCATATGCGGCCATCACATTGGCGCAAGGGCGCTTGCCGGGAAAGCTTTCCGGCAAGGGTTCTTTTGGCAAGAAGCCCTCCAAGATGCAACTGCACTAGTAACCAAGTGTGAAGCGTGCCAGTTCCATGCAAAGCAAATTCATCAGCCAGCTCAAGCTCTCCAAACAATCCCTTTGTCCTGGCCCTTCTCGGTCTGGGGGCTCGATATCCTCGGCCCTTTCCCCCGTGCTGTCGGGGGCTTTGAGTACTTGTACGTTGCGATCGACAAGTTCACAAAGTGGCCAGAAGTGGAGCCAGTGAGAAAGGTGACAGCACAGTCAGCAGTCAGGTTCTTCAGGTCGATTGTTTGCCGTTTCGGGATCCCTAACAGGATCATCACCGACAACGGTACACAATTCACTAGTCGCACCTTCATGCAGTACGTCCAAGACCTTGGCGCCAAGTTCTGTTTCGCTTCTGTTGCTCACCCGAGGAGCAACGGTCAAGCGGAGAGGGCCAATGCTGAAGTGCTGCGCGGACTCAAGACAAGGACCTTTGACAGGCTGCGCAAGTGCGGAAGAAATTGGATAGAGGAGCTACCGGCGGCTCTTTGGTCAATCAGAACGACACCAAGTCGAGCCACCGGACAGACACCCTTTGCTCTAGTCTATGGAGCAGAGGCAGTTCTCCCCACGGAACTCGTATACGGATCTCCTCGAGTGCTCACTTATGATGAGCTCGAGCAAGAGCAACTGCGGCAAGATGACACGTTGCTCCTCGAGGAGGGATGTCTCCAGGCTGCTGTACGAGCTGCTCGATACCAGCAAGCCTTGCGCCGCTACCATAGCCGCAAGGTCAAGGCCAGGAGTCTCGAGGAAGGCCACCTTGTTCTTCGGCGTGTTCAGTCCGCCAAGAATTCCAACAAGTTGACGCCGAAGTGGGAAGGCCCTTATCGGGTGATACAAGTTACGAGGCCCGGCGCTGTCCGCCTCGAGACCGAAGAAGGCTTACCGGTGAGCAACTCCTGGAACATAGAGCATCTTCGCAAGTTTCACCCATAAGGCGCGGTTGCCGTGATCCGCTCCGGCAACCACCTTTTGTACAAGCTTTGCCGCTGTTGCATGTAACCCTTTGTACAAAGCCAGGCGCAGACCCCGTGCATCAGTAAAGTTTTTGTGTTTTTCGCACCGATTGCCTTTTGCATGCTTTTCTTTGCTATTTGCATGTTTTGTTTGGCATTTGGTGCAACACTCAAAGTATACGGTAAGCATTAGCACGCCGAAAGGCCATATACTTGTTTCCCTCTCCCTTTTCTTTCCTCTTAAGCAGAAGAAACGTTCCTCGCGCACAAGTTTGCCGGGGGGGAAGGAGGTGGAGGAGGAACCGAGTGCTGTTCAAGAAAGAGAAGCCTTACCGGAAAGCAAGCAACATATGAAAGATAAGTTGTTAGGATTTGACCAGTCCAAATTTTAAATTTTAGTTGTCTTCCTTGAACAATCACACTTTGTATGGAAAACCTGTGCGCGGAGGAACCTACCCGTAGCTTGCCGCACCCTTATCTTGCTTCCGAGTTCGCTCAACGATTTAAGTGAGCTGCGACAAGTGTCGCGCCCTTGTTTCGTTTCCGAGTACGCTCAGCAAGCTAAGTGCGTTGCGACTAGCCGCGGCGAGGTTGCTTGCCGGTAAGACCTTGGCCAGCAGGCTGCTCAGAGTCCGGCACTCAGCGCTCGCGGCAAAGGTCCCTTGCCGGCAAGCTCCCCGGGAGCGTAGGGTGAAAAACATACAAAGTCAAAGATTAAGACAAGGAAGATAACATTGCACTGATTGATCAAAATAAGGTAAATATCTTACAAAGGATAACTTGTCGCAATGGACTAATGAGTTCATAACATAATGTGCAGCAGCAAAAAAGAGATAAAGATAACGGAGCCCTAATCTACGCGGTCGCCCTCCTTCCTGCCGATCTTAGCCACCTTGGCGATGATGTGGGCGTCTTGCTCCTTCAGGGCCTCCGTGTTCGCATCAGCCGGCAAGCTGCGAAGAACGTTGGTGAGATTGATCCCCGGGTTGCGGTACACGATCTTCGTCAGCACCCGCTCCAGAGTTCCCGCGCAGAGCAGGCGCGACTCCTCGGCCAGCTGCGCGGGGATTTGGTTCCGGAGACTTGCAAGGGCCGGCGCGATCCCTCTGAAGAAGAGGCTGAGCTTGGCGCTGTGCGGGAGATCCGGATCCGGCGAGTAGATGAGGTGTTCAACCTTCAGCGCCAGCAGCTCCTGGTCAATGTTGGACGCAGAAGATACCAAGTCTTCGGTCCATACCTCAATGGTCTGGCGGAAGAGCTCGGATGCTTTGTTGACGCTGTCCACCAAGGTCCGCTCCTTGCGGAGCTCCTCCTTCAGCTTGGTCTCCTGAGCCCGGGCAGCGTCGAGTGAATCCTTCAGAGTAGTGACCTTCAGCTCCAAGTCCTCGATGGAGTCCTTGGCGGCCTTCAACTCGTCGCCCCTCTTAGAAAGGCTCACCTGGAGCTCTGAATTTGTGTGGGCGTCCTTCTCGCGCTCCGTGATGAGCGCGGCAACCTTCTCCGCGCTCACCTTCAGCGCCTTCTCCAGCTGCACGACCTTGGCGGCAAGCTCCTTCTTGGCGTCTTCCGCGGCAACCGCGGCGGCTTTCGCCTCCTTCAATTCTCCGCCAAGGGCCGCTTCGCGAGCGGCAAGGTCCTCCTCATGGGAGTCGAGCTGGACCTTCCGTTGCGCGAGATCTCCTTCTCGCCGGGATAGCTCCACCCCGGCGAGCCGCTGCCGTTCCTCAGCTTCGGCCTTCTCCAGCACCCATTCTTGGTACTCGCCGGCGAGACGCTCGCGCTCCTCCGCCACCTCGTGGAGGGCCGCCTGGCTGGCGGCGCTGAGCTCCACCGCGCGCTTCTCCATCTCCGCGGCGGCCTTGGCGGCAAGGGTTTCCCGGGAGGCGAGCTTCGCCTGCCTGGCCCGGTAAAGGGCCAGGAGCTGGTGGAGCAGCTTCTCCTCCTCGGGCCCTTCGTTCCCGCCGGGCGCCTCGACAATCTTCAGGCCCGCGGAGGCGAGGACTTCTCCGTCAAACGCCTCGCCCTCCGCGGGAGCTCGCGATGAGGACCCCCAAGGCATCTGGATGAAGACGCCGTTGGGGGCCTCCAGGTAGTAACCCTGCTCCTTGCTGGCGGAGGGGTCGGCGGCCGGTGCAGCATCTGATGCTCCCGCCGCCTCCGGGTCGGCGGTGCGGTCACCGTCCCCCTCCCCGGCCGCTGCGTCCGCAGCTGGAGCAGTCTCCTGCGCGGCCGGCTCGGCGGCCCTCGCCGCGTCCTCAACGACAGGGACGTCGCCGCCGCCCTGCGCGCCCTCCTCGTCCTCGATGTTGATGACCTCAGTCTCCATCGGCTCGGGAGGAGGAGGATCTAAAAAGAAAAAGAAGAAAAAGAAGTTCAAGTTCAAGCAAAGATCCAAAAAGAGACGAAGACAAGAAGACAAATCACAAGACATACCTTGGCGGACGTCCTCAGCGGCGGGCTCCCTCGCCGGGGAGCTCGGCCTTGGTGGAGTGGCCGCCCTCGCCGGACTGCTCGCCCTTGGCGGGGTACTCTGCCTTGGCGGAGTACCCACCCTTGGCGGAGCACTCTCCCTTGCCGGAGAGTTCTGCCTTGGCGGGGACGGCGGGGCCTGCGGCTCCTCGACGACGGTCTCCGGGCGCTCTTCCCGCTGTGGCTCCACCTCTGCACAAATCAAGATAAGAAACGTCAAGATGATGAAAGAAGACGAAATCCTCAGGCGTACCCCGACAAGCGAAAGAATAAACCCCCAGACTTACGCTGGGGGCTACGCTGGGGGCTGCTCCTCGGAGCAGCGCTCGGGTCCGGCAGGCTCGGCTCCGGCACACCTCCTGTTGCCGCGGCGGCTGAGTCTTCCGCGGCCTCGACCACAGGCGCCTTGGCCTTCTTCGCCGCGCGCTGAACCAAGGTCCTGAAATCAAAGCAACAGACAAAGTCAGCATCAACAAAAACCAAGACAAAACTCGAGAAGGTGTAAGATCCTGGATCCTTACTCCTGGTCCTCCTCGTCGTCCTCGCTCAGGGCGGAGAAGTCGTACTTCACCGTGGGCGCGTCGGCGCGAGGAGCGGAAGACGAAGATTCCCTCGCGCGCTTGGTGTTCCCTGGGGCTGGGGGCTGCGAAGACCCAGCCCCTGTGGTAGCCGGCGCCCGAGGAGCGGGCGGAGCCGCTGCTCCGCTCCGAGAAGACCCCTGTCGGCTCGGCGCCGGCCTGCGAGGCGCCTCCGTCGTGGCCCGCGCGCGGGCCGCCTCTGCTGCGGCTGGTACGCCGGTCGCCCTTGGCGCGGCTTGGCTCCCCCGGGGAGCTGCCCGGCGAGCTGGTTGTTGCCGGGGCGCCTGCGCCCTCTCCCCCGTCGCCGTCTTGCGGAGACGCTTCGGTGGAGACTGCCTTGGGCTTGCCGGGGGCGGGGAACTCTCCGACGAGGAGAGGTCGTCGGCGTAGAGCTCCGTAGATCCGCCGGAGTCCTCGGCCTCCTCCTCCTCCTCTTCCCCGGCCGGCTCGCTGGGCCCAGCGCCCTGTGCTGCGGCCTCCTTTCCCTTGGCGCCTCCGCTCCCTCCGGCGCCTCCGCTCCTCGCGGCGCCTCTGTTCCCTCCGGCGGCACCCTCCATTGCCGCGGCCTCGGCCACGATTCCGTGGATCCCGGAGTGCCTCAGCGAGGGGACCCCAGCGAGCGCGTCGGGAGGGAGCTGCAGCAGTCTGCGGACCTCCGCCTCCTCCGCCTGGCTGGACGCATCCGCAGCCTCCGCCTCAGCAGGCGTGTACCCGAAGTCTCCTGCCGCTGCGGCTGCAGCGGCCTCCTCAGCCCGAGAAGCCATATAGGCAATCTCCTGGTCGATGGTGTCCCGCGTGTGCTCCTTGACGTCGTTCTTGTTCTTCGCCACCTCCACGAGGTTGTCGTAGAAGTTGAGGACGTCGATGGGCTTGGGCGCAATCCACCTGCGGTCCACGCCGTGCGAATCGCATGCGGGCATCATGGCGAGGATACGGTCCCGGACGATGTTGTTGCAGAGCGGCACCACTCCCCGGGGAGCTCGGAACCACTCGGGGTGTGCCGGGTCATACTTGAAGAGTTCCCGGACCATCCCCTTCAGCTCGAGCGTCGTGAAGTTGAAGTTGAGCCCGGGGCGCAGCCTCATTATGTCCGCCGGGCCGCCGTACTCCCAGGCCGGCCTCTTCCTGTCTTGGAGAGGGGCGATGCGGCGGCGAAGGAAGTCTGCGCCCACCTCAGCAACAGACAGCTGTGCCACCCGAAGACGAAGAATCCGGACGAGGGCGATGTCGAGCTTGATGTCGTCCGAGTCTAGCTCGCTCCAGTCCCTGCCGCGCACGATGGGCGTTGTGCGCGGCACGGTGAAAGCTTGCGGCTGATCTTCGACGACCCAGCACCACTCCGCACGCCACTCCTCCCACTTGCCGCGGAGCTCCCCCGGCAAGTAGGACCCCTTCTTGTTCAGACGGAAGACCCAAGAAATTCCTCCGGAGAGTGGGGCATCGGCCTCTGCTCTAGGGGTGAAGAAGTGCCTAAAAAGCGCTACATTGGGCTGTATCCCTATGAAGTTTTCGCACATGTGCGCGAAAACCGCCATGGTGAGGATGGCGTTGGGGGTGAAGTCAAGGAGGTGGAGGCCGTAGGTGTGCATGACATCGCAGAAGAAATTTGAGAAAGGAGGGCAGAGACCACAGTGAAAGAAAGCTGCAAAGAAGTAGTACCCGCCGGGGTAGCTGTCCTTGGCGGCGGCCGGATACGCTCGCGTGCGGGGATGCGCCTTGGTTTCCTTGGCCCAGAACAAGTAGTACTTGTTCCAGAGCTCCCGCGCGCCGAGCCTCGGCGGGAAGACGAGATGCTGCTTCCGATACGCGGCGAGCTTCGCCGCTTGCTCCGACTTCTCCCTCTTGGACTTCTCCGCCTTCGCCTTGTCGGTCTTCGGGGCCATGGCGGACGCGGGGGAAGAAGAGGGACGAAGAACTCGGCGACGCCGGAGATGCAGACGGCGGCGGCGAAGGTGTGGAGGCGGAGCGCAAGAGGGATCTCTGGAGGAAGAAGACGATGCAATGAAAGCGCAAGGAGGGGAACCGCGCCTGCTTCCTCTGCTTTTATGGGGGAGTGGGGGGCGTTTCGCCCTTTCCATTAAGAGATCGTGGGCACGTCCCATCCCACGACGCCGCGATCGACGCGTGCCGTTACGGTGGGGTGCGGCGGATACGGAAGTGGATTCGGCGCGCCGCGGGCCGCGGGTGCCCGTGCACTGTTTTGGGCCTGGCCCAACAGCGCTCGGCACCGTGTGTGGCCCAGGCCCGGGGGATCCTGTCAGTGTACTAAGGTAGGGGTACCTCAGTACCCCAACTTGTGCACGGGCAGTTGCAGCCTCCCGCGGCAGGGTTTACCGCGTGCTCGCCGGAGACCTTCCTGCTCCCTAATCAAGCCATTCAAAAACAAAGTATACAAGACAGAAGATCGAGACCCCGGCAAGAGGAGCTTGCCGGGAAGGCCGTACCAGGCTCAAGACTGCCCCACTAGCACAAGGCCCTGGCAAGAGGAGCTTGCCAGGAAGACTAGAAGACCCGGCGAGGGCCCGGGGAGCGACGAGCTTCAGAGCCCGGCAAGCTCCCGGGCCCGGCAAGATCAAGGCCCCGGCAAGGTGCTTGCCGGGAAGGCTGCGCTGTGTGCCCGCGCTCCAGCTCATCGGCCCACGCGTCGCCCTGGGGCCTATCCAGAGACGCGTGGCGGATGGCTGTGCAGCCTGGGGGACACGGTGGCACTCCACGGTGGCGGATCCATCGCCGTGGCGGACGGAGACGCAAGGGCGGGAGCTTTTGGGGTCGACGGCGACGGGCATTAAATGCCCTTGTCCCCCACTGTCCAAGTAGGTATAGACCACTGTTCTGCACTGTAGCTCCACTGTTCCCGCACTGTTACAACTACCACCTCTTTTACGTTTTTACCCCTTTCTCCTACGTTGACACCTCTCGGTGACCCCTTGCACTATAAAAGGAGGCCCATGCACAACGTGGAGGGGGTTCGGAACCTAGATCACTCTCACGCTCGGTGTAGCTGCTTCTTCAAGCTCCCGAGCTCTCCAACTCAATACACAACTAAGCAGGAGTAGGGTTATACGCGTCTACCGCGGCCCGAACCTGGGTAAAACTGCCCGCGTGCTCGCTACGATCTGCTCTTCGTGCTCCCTCCGCCCTCGTACCGCACAGACAAGGGGCTCCGGTCCCATAGGTGTTCGTGGCGGACAGTTTCCCCCGACACTCATTATATCCTTCCTCAAAACAGCCACCATACCTACCTATCAAGGCATTTCCATAGCCTTTCCGAGATACATTGCCATGCAACATCCCTCTTCTCATGACTTGATCTTCATGTCATACATGCCTTTTGCTTGATCGATGAGCCGCATGCTAGTTGGGCCCTGTGTAATGCCCAGGATGGAATTATACCTCCTACGTGTCGAGGCACGACTTAAAGGCATAAGTCCATCCTAGAATGATCTCAAGTTTGGTAATCTTTGCACAACTCATGTAAAAGAGGGATAGTAAACTGAAAATAGTTGGCTTACAATCGCCACGTCACAGAATAACAGTACAAGTCTCAAACATCATACAATAAGATCACTACAACCCTCTAAGGGCAAAACCAAATGTCAAAGTACCAAACTCAGATAAATAAACAACCACAGGCGGATCGAATCCTAGTAAGAGTCTCCACTACAGATCGTCCGGGTAGCGCACATAGTAACGACTACGCTCCTCGTCGTACTCCCAATCCAGCTCGGTGCCATCACCTGGATAGCTCACAGCTGGACCTGCATCTGGTGTGTGAAGTAACTGTGAGCCACAGAGGACTCAGCAATCCCGTTCCCGGGTAACAGAACTATCAAAGCCTTTAGGTGAGGAAAAGGCTGAAGAAAGAAATGAGGTGAAGGATCAACAAAGAGTCTGCAGCAGCAACTAGCACTAACTTACGCAAGAGAGAGCGAGAAGAGAAAGGCAACGCGAGAAGTGATCACTAAGTGATCCTAGCTACAAGCTCACAAACATAACCCCTCCGTGTTCAACTCCCGAATCCCGATTCGGAAATTGACAGTCACGGAACACACGCTGGTAGTGTATTAGTATCATTGTGTCAAGTTTTCTACAACCGGAATTAACAAGCTCCCATCTGCCACATAACCGCGGGCACGGCTTTCGAAAGTTCAAACCCTGCAGGGGTGTTCCAACTTGACCCATTACAAGCCCACGATCCGCGGAGTCGCAACTCCAAAGTGGGAAGACCCGAGTATCCTCGGAATCCCGTGCTCAAGTTAAACCGAACTAAGGTAAGGCTAATCCAGCAAATCCTCCCGGCGTGTCGTCACCCTGATCGTAGCCGCGCGTATCTAGGTCTCAGGACACGACCGGATGGGTGATTCTACAGGTTTTTACCAAACCTCGAGTTTCCTTGAGGTGGCCCCGCAGACTCCCCGTTTCGGACCAACACTCATGTGGAGCACTGGCCCGGGGTTGTTGATTAAGAAAGAGGGTTAATTACTCCCTATGCATGTTTAGTTTGTTATTAGGCAAATAGTACCAATGTTGGGACTTGCTGGAAAAGACTTAGCACATAGCGGTTTATCGAGGGGGTCCCATACACCCCAACCGTGTTAGGAACGCATAATCAAGGAACATAAAACCGGCTTATACGGATCCTAACGGCATGAGTGGAACAAAACACCAAGCAAAAGGCTTAGCCTTCCACCCTTGCCAATATATATGTGATTTCAATTAAAGCATTTATATAGTGTGATATAACCCAACCAAACTTCAACATGGAGCAAGCATCTTCACTTCACCTGCAACTAGCAACGCTATAAGAAGGGCTGAGCGAAGCGTACTTAGCCAAGCAACGGTTTGCATAGGTAAGGTGGTTAAACATGGCATTTGGTTACAAGTAGGAGGCTGACAAGAAGAACATGGGCATCGAGGCAAAACTATAGATCGAGACTACTAGCAATAGACAAAGATAGTAATGTTATCGGGGTTCGGTCATCTTGCCTGAAGAGAAGAAGTTTGGATCGAAAGAAGGGTCCTCGTGCTCAAACTCGTTGGAAACCTCGTGCTCAACCTCGTTGGAAAACTCGTGCTCAACTTCCGGGTCTAAACAAGACAAACACACCAAGCACCAATCAACACGATGCAATGCGCACTCGAAAAACATGTATGCATGATGGATGCACTAGTGAAGCACAAGGAGCACGTAAAACATCACTCAAGCAAAACACCTCAAAACAAGATAACAACCTGATATTATTAATCTACACAGAAAATCACCCAAGTTTGATATAAGAATCGCTGAAATCGGAGTTACGGGCTAAAAGTTATGCCCGAAACAAGATTTGAGCGAAAACTGAAAATTACAGCAACATAGCAACTTTGGAGCTCAAAATAAATAATCTACAGCACCCAAAAAGCATGGCAAGGAACTTGAACACAAACTAGATATAATGTACAGCAACTAGGTCCAAAGTGCACCCCCAACGGAGTCACGGATCAATAGCAATGATCTTGGACATATTGAACTTTGAAATAAAATTCTGGCAGCAGAATTTTATTGAAAGTTTGGAGCAAAAGATAAGCATGCTACAGCCACTCAAATGGACATGTGAGGACATGGATGGAAAGACAACAATATATACTTCATGGAACAATCAAAATCCACCCCAAAACTATCATGCTTTGTCCTACAACATCACACGAACATGGCATCGGAACGTTACAGATTTCAGACTTAGTGAAATTTCACTAAGTCCTAAAACAGCAACATCATCATAGCATCAAAAAGAGCATGTTTAAGACACCTCGAAACTAAACATGGCAAAGGGTAAGCACCTCATCAAAATACATATGACGGTGATCCCGAAACACACAAGCATGCATCATTGAGGTAAACTCAACGATTACAACGAGCTCAACAAGATGGCATTTCATAACAAGTGAAAACACAACATTTGAACATGGCATCTTGCAACGATGATAACAAGGAAACAATACATCTACCATGCAACCTATCACACACAACACGTAGTTCGTGGCAAGACGAACACGTGGACATGTCATTTGCATCGTTTGGACAAACGAGCTAAAAGATATCACATGTCAAAGGTGGCATGAAAATAACACATAGCAGCAGTTTATATCATCATGCACTCTTGCAACAGCAAAACAAGCCCCTAGATGACCTCTAGCATGCATGACTACAACAGGTAAAACGTAGAGGGCATCTCCACGAACATCTGGACATGCTACACGCGCAAAACGGAGCACCACAGTAAAAGATACAGCAGGTCAAAGTAGACATATCAGAACAGAGAAAACAGAGACTTAGTGGATCTAGGTCAACCTTCAGATCTGAGATGAACAGTGCGGCGGCGGCCTCTGGGCCCGGATCTGGAACCCGCAGCGGCGGCGGCCCAGTGGGAGGCGGCGGCGCGCGCGGCGCTGACACGGGCCTCGGCCCAGGCGAGATCCGTCGAAGGCAGGGCCCAGCGGGGCGCTGCGGTGGAGGCGACGGCCCAGGGCGGCGCGAGGCCTGGTGGCGAGGCGAGGCGAGTCGGCCCGGGTGGCGATGAGGCGGCCCGTGCGCGCGCGGTGGCGGGGAAACGGCGGCGGCGGCCCACCGCGGCTTCGGGCCCGGCTGGCGCGGAGGGGAGGTGAGACGAGGCAGGCCTGGCCTGCGGTTCGGGCGCCCGGGGATGTGGTCCACGCCAGGGCGACGGGCCCGATCGGCGGCGTACGGGCCGGGATCCAGGCGACCGCCGCAGGAGCTGGTGGCCCGCGGGAGCGACGAGGCGCGGTGCGGTCGCCCGACCGGTCAACGGGGCTGATCGATGCGCCCGGCTCAAGGGGATCTGGTCGGCGACTGCTGTTGCGATCGATCCCAGGAGCTGGATCGAAGGATCCTATGGATCCCGAGGGGATCTGGCAGGATTTCGGATCTGGAGTAAAAATGGAAAAAAAAGAGGGGAGAGAGGAGGAAGAAGAAGGGGATGCCCAAATAGACCTAGGGGTCTATATGTAGCAGTCTAGACTAGGGTTAGGAGGAGTTTAGGGGCGCTAGGAGCCCTACGATCGTGATCCAACGGATCCGATCGCGGGGATGATTTAAAAAGGACCAGACGGAGATGAAAGAATGCAACAGGGGTATTTTCGGGACACGAAGTAAGGGCACTTCGGACCCACACGGACAACGGAGGGAAAAGTCAACGGAGTCCAAACGAGACGAGATTTGAGAGGCGGGTTGCACACAACAAAACAACAACACACAACACAACCTCACGGCACACCGGTAACGAAAAACGCCCGAACAACAAACAAGGCCTACGGGACGTCACGAACACGTGAGGGAGCTCCGGAACGCGAAACGGACAACGGGAAGAAACGCCACGAACCGGAAACAACCCACAACACAAAAGCAATGCAATGCACATGTCTACATGATATGAATGAATGCCACACACTCACACAACAAAACGACGAAAGCCCGAAAGACAAAGAACCCGAAATGGAAATAGATGAAGCCGGAGATTTATTATAAGCCCAAAAGGGAAAGTATTACATCCGGGGCATTACAAACTCTCCTCTACTACAAAAAGATCTCGTCCCGAGATCTAGGACTGGAAAAAGGAAGGGTACTCGGAACGAAGATGATCTTCTCGTTCCCAGGTAGCTTCTCGGTCTGTGTGATGTGACCACTTGACTTTCAGAAACTTGATGGACTTGTTGCGAGTCTTGCGTTCAGTTTCTTCGAGAATTGCAACTGGATGCTCTCGGTAGGAAAGGTCTTGTTGAAGATCAATCTCCTCAAACGGAATCATGCGCTCAGGTGCCTTGAAGCATTTGCGAAGCTGAGACACATGGAAGACATCATGAACATTTGCAAAGTTGGAAGGGAGCTCGAGCTGATAGGCTAGATCGCCTCTTTTGCCAAGAATTTTGAAAGGACCGACGTATCTAGGAGCAAGCTTTCCTTTGATACCGAATCTTTGAGTTCCTTTCATCGGAGAAACTCGGAGATAGACATGATCACCGATGTCGAAAGCCAAATCACGATGCTTTCCGTCATAGTAACTCTTCTGACGCGACTGAGCGGCCTTGAGATTCTCATGTATGACTTTGCACATTTCTTCGGCTTCAGAGATCAAATCATTGCCAAGAAGTTGGCGTTCGCCTGTTTCAGACCAGTTGAGAGGGGTACGGCACTTTCTGCCATAGAGAATTTCAAACGGTGCTTTGCCTGCACTTGCTTGAAAGCTGTTGTTGTAAGAGAATTCTGCAAATGGAAGACAGTCCTCCCATTTCATGCCGAAGGAGATGACACAGGCTCTGAGCATATCTTCAAGGATCTGATTAACACGCTCGACTTGACCACTAGTCTGAGGGTGAAAGGCAGTGCTGAACCTGATCTTCGTGCCCATGGCGGACTGAAAGGAGTCCCAGAACTTTGATGTGAACAAGCTGCCACGGTCTGAGGATATCACTTGAGGAATGCCATGTAGGGACACAATTCTGGAAGTGTACAGCTCTGCAAGTTGAGCTGCATTGATTGATTCTTTGACTGGAAGAAAGTGAGCAACTTTGGTAAGCTTGTCAATCACCACAAAGATAGCATCATTGCCTCGCTTGGATTTAGGAAAACCAGTGACGAAGTCCATTTCAATGTGGTCGAACTTCCACTCAGGAATAGGAAGAGGTTGGAGTAGACCGGCTGGACGTTGATGTTCTGCTTTCACTCTTCTGCATACATCACATTCATTCACGAATTGGGCAATCTCCCTTTTCATGCGTGTCCACCAGTAAGATTGCTTGAGGTCTTGATACATCTTGGAACTGCCAGGATGAATGGAAAGGAGAGAGTCATGAGCTTCTTCCATTATGAGCTTCCTGAGATCACCTTTGGGAACAACGAGTCTGTCCTCGAAGAACAAGGTATCTCTCTCATCAACACGGAAGCACTTATATTTTGGAGTGCCCTTTGCAATCCCATGTTTCACCTTCTTCACCATGGTATCACTGAGCTGGGCCTCACGGACTTGATCTTCCAAGGTAGGAGCAATCTGGAGATTAGCAAGAAAACCCTGCGGAACAACCTGAAGGTTGAGCTTCCTGAAAGCTTCACAAAGCTCAGGCTGGTGTGGCTTGATAAGAAGGCTGTTGCAATATGCCTTTCTGCTCAAAGCATCTACAATCACATTCGCCTTGCCTGGAGTGTACTCAATGCTGGGGTTGTACTCTTGGATCATCTCGACCCAACGAGTCTGGCGGAGGTTCAGATGCGGCTGTGTGAAGATGTACTTCAAGCTCTTGTGATCAGTGAAGATGTCGACCTTTCTGCCCAACAACAGATGTCTCCACGTAATCAGAGCATGTACCACAGCTGCTAGCTTGAGATCATGTGTGGGATAGTTCTTCTCAGCCGGCTTTAGCTGACGTGAAGTGTATGCCACAATTCTCTTCTCTTGCATAAGCACACCACCAAGACCTTGACGAGAAGCATCACAGAACACTTCATAGGGCTTGGATTCATCAGGAGGAATCAGAACTGGAGCTGAGACAAGCTTCTCTTTGAGGGTTTTGAAAGCCACTTCACAATCGGGAGACCAAAAGTATTTGACATTCTTCTGAAGGAGGTTGGAAAGAGGCTTGGCAATCTTGGAGAAGTTCTCCACAAACCTTCTGCAATAGCTGGCAAGACCCAGAAAACTGCGAAGCTTCTTGACGTTCTGAGGAGCTTCCCAGTTGACAATTGCTTCAACTTTCTCGGGATTAACCGCAATACCGTCAGCTGAGATGATGTGGCCCAGGTAGAGAACCTTATCGAGCCAAAACTCGCACTTTGAGAACTTGGCATAAAATTTATGCTCTCGGAGTCGATCAAGAACCAGACGCAAGTGCTTTTCGTGTTCTTCTTCATTCTTGGAAAACACCAGAATATCATCCAGATACACTAGCACAAACTCGCCTGTATAGGGGTTGAAGATGTAATGCATCATCCTTGAGAAGGTAGGAGGAGCATTGGCGAGGCCGAAGGACATGACGGTATACTCATATGAACCGTAGCTCGTTCTGAACGCCGTCTTGGGAATGTCTTCCTCGCGAATGCGAATTTGATGATAGCCCATTCGGAGGTCAAGCTTAGAGAATACTTTAGCTCCTTTGAGCTGCTCAAAGAGTTCGTTGATGTTGGGGAGCGGATACTTGTTCTTAATCGTCTTCTTGTTCAATGGCCGGTAGTCAACACAGAGACGCTCCGTGCCATCTTTCTTCTTGACAAATAAGACACCACAGCCCCACGGAGATGTACTCGGTCTGATGAGACCCATACGCTCCTGTTCATCCAACTGCTTCTTCAATTCCTTCAATTCATCTGAAGAGAGCTTGTATGGACGCCGGCAAACAGGTTCGGTGCCCGGCTCGAGTTCAATGACAAACTCCACCTGACGGTGTGGAGGCATGCCTGGAAGTTCTTCTGGAAAGACGTCTTGATATTCATTCACCACTGGAATTTGCTCTATGGCATTAATTTCACCCTTATCATTAAGAGAGAAAAGCCGAATAGTATTATCCCTGGAGGCGAAGATAATCACATCTTCATCAGAATGAGTCAACTTGACTTCCTTTTGAGCACAATCAATGTGAGCATCGTGCTGAGAAAGCCAATCCATTCCGAGAATGAGGTCGATGTCAGAATGACCAAGAATCACCGGTTTAGCCAGAAAACGATAATCTCCCATGCGAATAGAAACATCCGGAGCATAAACACTAGAAGTCATAATCTTGCCCGGAGAAACAACTTGTAACTTCTGAGGCAGACTTTGGATGTCAAAATTATGCTTGGATGCAAAAGGTTGAGACATGAAAGAGCATGATGCCCCCGAATCAAATAACACTTTAGCTGGAAAAGAGTTCACTGGAAGGTTACCCAGAATAACATCAGAAGAAGCCTCCGCTTGTGCTGCATTCATCAGATTGACCCTTGCAGCCTTTGGATCATGCTTGACCATAGCGGTACCGACAGGAGGAGGCGGAGGAAGACGCTTCGGATTCGGACATCTGTTGGCATAGTGACCTTTCTGAGTGCATTTTTTGCAAGTCACTTCTGAGAGAGGACGGAACTGAGAGCCACTGGACTTGGAGCCTTGAGACTGAAACTGCTTCTTCGACTGGTTGCTTGGGTTGGGTGGGTGGGAGAAACCACGACCACTAGAGTTCTTGTTGTTGGAGTTGTTGAAGTTGCTGGAGTTGTTGAATGGAGCTCGAATCATTGGAGGAGGAGGAAGCCAGAATTTCTGTTGTTTCGCAGCCAACTGAGACGATGAGGTAGA
Source organism: Secale cereale (assembly GCA_902687465.1). NCBI lineage: Eukaryota > Viridiplantae > Streptophyta > Magnoliopsida > Poales > Poaceae > Secale > Secale cereale. Next base: position 891,047,098 of record LR738711.1, on the reverse strand, counting down.
GTGAACAGCATCTCGAATTCTCTTCTTAGAAGCCTCCATCTTAAGCTGAGCTGCTTCTTGTTTCAAAGCCATATTATAGAACTTATCGAATTCGTCTGGCTCGAACAGAGTGAGAGCAAGCTGAAGTTCATCTTTGAGACCTCCACGGAACTGATAGATTTTGCTCTTTGCATCAGGAATGTCTTGCTTTGCATAGCGAGTGAGGTTTTGAAACTTGACATTATACTGATAGACTGTCATGGAGCCCTGCTTGAGGTTGCGGAATTGCTCACGCATACCCTCAATAACACTTGTAGGAATGTGATGCGAGCGGAAATCCTTGCAGAAATTCTCCCAAGAGATCACTTGACCCGGCCTTGAGTCTTTGTACTGCTGCCACCAATCAGCTGCTTGATCTTTCAGTTGGCAGGCTGCAAACTTCACATAGTCATCTTCTTTCACGTTACTGCACTCAAAATGCTTCTTGATATCGGTCAGCCAATCTTCAGCATCAAGAGGGTTGACACAGTAACTGAAAGCTTTAGGATTGTTGGCCAAGAACTGGTTGAGGGTAGCATGGTGCTGCTGGAAGAAGTTGCCTTGGTTCATTGGAATGCCCTGATTAGCTTGATTAGCTTGATTAGCTTGCATCATCTGCATCATCTGCATCATCAACTGAGTGTTCTGAGCAGTAGTCTGCATAATTGCTCTCCAAGCCTCAGGCGGAGGAGGAGGGGAAGGAGGATGCTCTGGGACCTCTTCCACCTCTGGGTTGGCATTCGGAACCTTTTTCGGAGCCATCCTGTAAGAGATGACCACGAATCAGCAATTGATTGACAAAAGGAATAAGCTGAATCAATGGAATGAATTGCAACAAGTCTTCACAATAATCATTCGAACAATAAGAACGAATGAAATCATCCGAACAAGAGGAACGAATGAATTTCTTAGTTAATTGATAAAATCAATCTTCACGAGAAGCCACATAGGGATCAAAAGGATAAAATAATAAAACAACAAGGTACAGAAAGGAACAAACACAAGAGAGGAGTTTCGTTCTAACATCTTTGTGCTGAAAGCATATGAACGCGTTACGAAAAGGTTTTGCAATCCCCGGATCAGCATAGCCAAGGACCCTTTAAGATGCAACTCCTGATAGTAACCTCGGTCATATAACTCCTTCACTCAATGTCGAACCCCGAACTCACTAACCTGCATTCGTTGGAAGAATGCCTACGATCTACTGGATAAAACCCACCTATAGTTTTCCGAAAGATTCCAGTTATGCAATCAGGTGTTGGGGATACACGGGAAGCACCGCGCAATCAACTCTAACCTACATCCAGGTGTATCCATCCTTCAACACATAACCAGTCTTTCTCGGAAACTGTGTACCTCGGACCTTCGAAAAGCATCCACTATAGCAAGCTATGGCAATACTCCCGAACTACCTCCCCAGTACTGGGTGATGTCGGGGTTATCTTGCCACTGGCCGTATAGGGGAGATTTTCGATGTCGGCCGTCTTAAGTATTTAGTACTGTCACGATATGCTTGTTACAATGATACCCCGAAGCTCAACTCCTCGGTAACAGGAGGCATCGAGAACAATATCCTTGTCACAAGAACATCGAAACAATCCCAGAATACTCGCGGGATTCCTAAAAAAAATTTGTGCAAATTTTGAAGATAGGAGAGACAAGAGTAGACGTCAGGAGTCCTCACCAGAGAGAAAGGGGATGAGAAGCAAAGAAATCCTACTCTCCGATATAATATAGGACTCAAAAAGTTTTCAGTGTGTGCCTAGACTCAACCGTCAACGGTTCGATCAAACAGTGGGGGCTCCTAGGTCGGAGAAGGCTCTGAATACCAACTTGTAATGCCCAGGATGGAGTTATACCTCCTACGTGTCGAGGCACGACTTAAAGGCATAAGTCCATCCTAGAATGATCTCAAGTTTGGTAATCTTTGCACAACTCATGTAAAAGAGGGATAGTAAACTGAAAAATAGTTGGCTTACAATCGCCACGTCACAGAATAACAGTACAAGTCTCAAACATCATACATTAAGAGCACTACAACCCTCTAAGGGCAAAAGCCAAATGTCAAAGTACCAAACTCAGATAAAACAACCACAGGCCGATCGAATCCTAGTAAGAGACTCCACTACTGATCGTCCGGGTAGCGCACGTAGTAACGACTACGCTCCTCGTCGTACTCCCAATCCAGCTCGGTGCCATCACCTGGATAGCTCACAGCTGGACCTGCATCTGGTGTGTGAAGTAACTGTGAGCCACAGAGGACTCAGCAATCCCGTTCCCGGGTAACAGAACTATCAAAGCCTTTAGGTGAGGAAAAGGCTGAAGAAAGAAATGAGGTGAAGGATCAACAAAGAGTCTGCAGCAGCAACTAGCACTAACTTACGCAAGAGAGAGCGAGAAGAGAAAGGCAACGCGAGAAGTGATCACTAAGTGATCCTAGCTACAAGCTCACAAACATAACCCCTCCGTGTTCAACTCCCGAATCCCGATTCGGAAATTGACAGTCACGGAACACACGCTGGTAGTGTATTAGTATCATTGTGTCAAGTTTTCTACAACCGGAATTAACAAGCTCCCATCTGCCACATAACCGCGGGCACGGCTTTCGAAAGTTCAAACCCTGCAGGGGTGTTCCAACTTGACCCATTACAAGCCCACGATCCGCGGAGTCGCAACTCCAAAGTGGGAAGACCCGAGTATCCTCGGAATCCCGTGCTCAAGTTAAACCGAACTAAGGTAAGGCTAATCCAGCAAATCCTCCCGGCGTGTCGTCACCCTGATCGTAGCCGCGCGTATCTAGGTCTCAGGACACGACCGGATGGGTGATTCTACAGGTTTTTACCAAACCTCGAGTTTCCTTGAGGTGGCCCCGCAGACTCCCCGTTTCGGACCAACACTCATGTGGAGCACTGGCCCGGGGTTGTTGATTAAGAAAGAGGGTTAATTACTCCCTATGCATGTTTAGTTTGTTATTAGGCAAATAGTACCAATGTTGGGATTTGCTGGAAAAGACTTAGCACATAGCGGTTTATCGAGGGGGTCCCATACACCCCAACCGTGTTAGGAACACATAATCAAGGAACATAAAACCGGCTTATACGGATCCTAACGGCATGAGTGGAACAAAACACCAAGCAAAAGGCTTAGCCTTCCACCCTTGCCAATATATATGTGATTTCAATTAAAGCATTTATATAGTGTGATATAACCCAACCAAACTTCAACATGGAGCAAGCATCTTCACTTCACCTGCAACTAGCAACGCTATAAGAAGGGCTGAGCGAAGCGTACTTAGCCAAGCAACGGTTTGCATAGGTAAGGTGGTTAAACATGGCATTTGGTTACAAGTAGGAGGCTGACAAGAAGAACATGGGCATCGAGGCAAAACTATAGATCGAGACTACTAGCAATAGACAAAGATAGTAATGTTATCGGGGTTCGGTCATCTTGCCTGAAGAGAAGAAGTTCGGATCGAAAGAAGGGTCCTCGTGCTCAAACTCGTTGGAAACCTCGTGCTCAACCTCGTTGGAAAACTCGTGCTCAACTTCCGGGTCTAAACAAGACAAACACACCAAGCACCAATCAACACGATGCAATGCGCACTCGAAAAACATGTATGCATGATGGATGCACTAGTGAAGCACAAGGAGCACGTAAAACATCACTCAAGCAAAACACCTCAAAACAAGATAACAACCTGATATTATTAATCTACACAGAAAATCACCCAAGTTTGATATAAGAATCGCTGAAATCGGAGTTACGGGCTAAAAGTTATGCCCGAAACAAGATTTGAGCGAAAACTGAAAATTACAGCAACATAGCAACTTTGGAGCTCAAAATAAATAATCTACAGCACCCAAAAAGCATGGCAAGGAACTTGAACACAAACTAGATATAATGTACAGCAACTAGGTCCAAAGTGCACCCCCAACGGAGTCACGGATCAATAGCAATGATCTTGGACATATTGAACTTTGAAATAAAATTCTGGCAGCAGAATTTTATTGAAAGTTTGGAGCAAAAGATAAGCATGCTACAGCCACTCAAATGGACATGTGAGGACATGGATGGAAAGACAACAATATATACTTCATGGAACAATCAAAATCCACCCCAAAACTATCATGCTTTGTCCTACAACATCACACGAACATGGCATCGGAACGTTACAGATTTCAGACTTAGTGAAATTTCACTAAGTCCTAAAACAGCAACATCATCATAGCATCAAAAAGAGCATGTTTAAGACACCTCGAAACTAAACATGGCAAAGGGTAAGCACCTCATCAAAATACATATGACGGTGATCCCGAAACACACAAGCATGCATCATTGAGGTAAACTCAACGATTACAACGAGCTCAACAAGATGGCATTTCATAACAAGTGAAAACACAACATTTGAACATGGCATCTTGCAACGATGATAACAAGGAAACAATACATCTACCATGCAACCTATCACACACAACACGTAGTTCGTGGCAAGACGAACACGTGGACATGTCATTTGCATCGTTTGGACAAACGAGCTAAAAGATATCACATGTCAAAGGTGGCATGAAAATAACACATAGCAGCAGTTTATATCATCATGCACTCTTGCAACAGCAAAACAAGCCCCTAGATGACCTCTAGCATGCATGACTACAACAGGTAAAACGCAGAGGGCATCTCCACGAACATCTGGACATGCTACACGCGCAAAACGGAGCACCACAGTAAAAGATACAGCAGGTCAAAGTAGACATATCAGAACAGAGAAAACAGAGACTTAGTGGATCTAGGTCCGGATCTGGAACAGTGCGGCGGCGGCCTCTGGGCCCGGATCTGGAACCCGCAGCGGCGGCGGCCCAGTGGGAGGCGGCGGCGCGCGCGGCGCTGACACGGGCCTCGGCCCAGGCGAGATCCGTCGAAGGCAGGGCCCAGCGGGGCGCTGTGGTGGAGGCGACGGCCCAGGGCGGCGCGAGGCCTGGTGGCGAGGCGAGGCGAGTCGGCCCGGGTGGCGATGAGGCGGCCCGTGCGCGCGCGGTGGCGGGGAAACGGCGGCGGCGGCCCACCGCGGCTTCGGGCCCGGCTGGCGCGGAGGGGAGGTGAGACGAGGCAGGCCTGGCCTGCGGTTCGGGCGCCCGGGGATGTGGTCCACGCCAGGGCGACGGGCCCGATCGGCGGCGTACGGGCCGGGATCCAGGCGACCGCCGCAGGAGCTGGTGGCCCGCGGGAGCGACGAGGCGCGGTGCGGTCGCCCGACCGGTCAACGGGGCTGATCGATGCGCCCGGCTCGAGGGGATCTGGTCGGCGACTGCTGTTGCGATCGATCCCAGGAGCTGGATCGAAGGATCCTATGGATCCCGAGGGGATCTGGCAGGATTTCGGATCTGGAGTAAAAATGGAAAAAAAAAGAGGGGAGAGAGGAGGAAGAAGAAGGGGATGCCCAAATAGACCTAGGGGTCTATATGTAGCAGTCTAGACTAGGGTTAGGAGGAGTTTAGGGGCGCTAGGAGCCCTACGATCGTGATCCAACGGATCCGATCGCGGGGATGATTTAAAAAGGACCAGACGGAGATGAAAGAATGCAACAGGGGTATTTTCGGGACACGAAGTAAGGGCACTTCGGACCCACACGGACAACGGAGGGAAAAGTCAACGGAGTCCAAACGAGACGAGATTTGAGAGGCGGGTTGCACACAACAAAACAACAACACACAACACAACCTCACGGCACACCGGTAACGAAAAACGCCCGAACAACAAAGAAGGCCTACGGGACGTCACGAACACGTGAGGGAGCTCCGGAACGCGAAACGGACAACGGGAAGAAACGCCACGAACCGGAAACAACCCACAACACAAAAGCAATGCAATGCACATGTCTACATGATATGAATGAATGCCACACACTCACACAACAAAACGACGAAAGCCCGAAAGACAAAGAACCCGAAATGGAAATAGATGAAGCCGGAGATTTATTATAAGCCCAAAAGGGAAAGTATTACATCCGGGGCATTACACCCTGCCCTAATCATTGCTACATGACGCGCTAGTATCATTGCATATCCTGCTACACCGACAGAGGCATACATTTGCATACATCATGATAGTTTCATTTTCTTTATGTTGAGTACTTTTGTAAAGTGTGAAAGATCTTCTATACTTCTTGTAATATATAGAGTGTTGTCCCTAAAGTGAGGAAAAGATCCCAAATAGGACAAAATCAAAAGATCCCAAAGAGGACAAATGAGAGTTAAATATAAAGAGCCATTGATGCGACACAAAAATAAAAAAAATAGAAAAAAGAGAAAAAGAAATAAAAAGAGAGAAGGGGGCACACTACTATTCCTTTTGAGAGATCCACACTCGTACTCCATCTTATACCTTGTACTCCATAGAGATTATCATTCATGCATATAGCTATGTGGGGACCTTCACACTATAGAACTTGGCTTGTATATTCCAATGATGAGCCTCCTCAAAAGAGCTCTAGGTCTTCTTGAGCGAGCAAGTTGGATGCACCCCCACTAGTTCCATTGGAGAGCTTACCTTAGCTCATATGTGCATCCGTTGCATGGCAATCCCTACTCCTCACATCATATCTATCATTTGTCTTTCTCTCGCCTATGATTGTCCTCATTGATGTGAGACTTTCACACCTTTTTTTGTCTTCCCCCTTCATCATTTTTCTCTCTTTGCCATCCTAAGTGTCAACTTTCTTGCTTACGCTCATCCATTGCATGAGTGCTCAAAATATCGAAAGGGAGTGGATCATTTTGACCTGTACCTGGCTAGTGGTCTAGGGATGAGTCAAGATAAGATTCCAAAGAAGACCAAGTGTGAAACTTTAGTAGATTAAGTTTTCAACAATACAAAAACTATGTTTTACTCTCTCGTATATCCCTATCCCCTTTCTTGCATGCAAACACCATTTGGAGACATTCGAGTCACGGACAGCGAGAGCTCTTGCACCTTTATGTTCTTATGTTGCTTGTTACAATGCTAATATAGACTCTTGCTTGTTATGACTTGAATTGAATTACATGCCTTGATTGCTTTACTTAAAAGTTCTTATATGGTTGATAGCATGTCACCACAGAAATTATGCTTGTTATCATTTACCTACTCGAGGACGAGCAGGAATTAAGCTTGGGGATTTTGATACGTCCAAAACGTATCTATAATTTCTGCTTGCTCCATGCTTCTTTTGTGTGATATTGCTATGGTATTGATGCACTTCCATGCACTTTTGATCATATTTGGACTAACCTATTAACTCAGTGCACAACAGTGCCAGTTCCTGTTTTCTGCTATTTTTCTATTTCAGGTTTACCCCATATTAAAAGTGCTCCAAAAATTCCAGGGAAAATACAGGAAAAATCAGCATACAGGAAGCTTCGCGAAGAACCAAAGATGGGCAAGAGGGGAGCCAGGGGAGGCCCAGGCGGCCACCTGGCGCAGCCCCACCCCTGGCCGTGCCAGGGGGGCGCCTGGGGCCCCTGCTCCGCCTCTGGCTGCCCCCCTTCGCATATATATCCCTCTCGTCTCGAAACCCTCGAGGACAGAACCCTTTTTCGCGATCTCACCTCTGTTCCGCTGCCGCAGCGCTTCCAAGATCGGGAGCATCAGGAGAACTCTTCCCGGCACCCTGCCGGAGGGGAGAACCACCAGCGGGAGCTTCTCCACCACCATGGACGCTTCCCGGATGAGTTGTGAGTAGTCCACCTTGGACCATGGGTCCATGATCAGTAGCTATGTGATGTTCTCCTCCCCTCTTTGCTCTTCATGGTTTAGACCTCGTGGGCTGCCCTACATGATCGAGGCACATATGTAATCTTTCTGCTATTGCTTTGCTGAGTTTGCTGGGATCTGATGGATTATGAGACTATGTTCAGATTGTGTTTGAGTAATATATTTGATTCACCTCTTTTATATCTTCGTTCTTGAGTAATTCTTGCATGTTCTCCGTTGTTGTTTATTGCTTTGGCCAAGTAGTAGGTAGTAACTGCAAGAGGGAGCGTTATGCTTGATTGTGGGTTCATGCCCCCTGATGACTAGCTTGAGTGACAGAAACATGAGTATAGGGGATGTGTTGTTGCCACAAGGGAGAAAACAACGGTGCTTGTACTTGCGGGTGCAAGGATTGTTTACTTTACGCAAAGTTCTTTTAATGCAGTTGTCTGTTGCTTTGAGTTTACACTTTGGGTGGGATTCGCAACTTAATACCAGCGAGATGTTCTGGATAGATATCTCAAGGTGGATGATTAGTAGTAGATGCAGATGGATTTCGGTCTACTTGCCTTGGCGTACCGCCCATGCTTTTGAGCCTCTACCTTTCTTTGCAGCATAGCTAGCATTGGTTTGCGCACATAATCCTGTCAATTGCCCAGCTGTAATTTGTTTACCTCAGTTTGCTGTTTTATCGTCTTTTGGGAGAGATACATCACTAGTGAACATCATGGGACCCCGGTCCATATTACCACCGCTGATCACCCCTTCTATTTACTACCTGTTTTTATTTCCTAGTTGCAGTCATAGCTATCATTATTATCTCTTGTGTTTGATCCTTTGTAAACAACAAGGCCGGAGGGATTGACAACCTCTCTCTACTCGTTGGGAGCAAAGTTATCTGTATCTGTGTGCAGGTCCCGTCAACCGCAAAGTTTCTGGCATCGTTGACAACTACTTGTCGACCCTCGGAGTCTCATGAGATTCGATCCTTGGTACCTTTGGCAAGGGAAATTTGCCGCTACGCTACATCTCAACCTTCCACTTGGGGTAACCAACGAGGGGGGAGAAGCCATCACGTGCCGACGGTGATCACATCGACTTTTGGAACCATTTCCCACGCGCATCGTCACCTCGTCCTTAGCCAATCTTCGTTTAATTCGTAGTCCCTGTTTCGAGTTACAAATATTAGCAACCGAACCGGTATCAAATACCCAGGTACTACTACGAGCATTAGTAAGGTACACATCAATAACATGTATATCACATATACCTTTGTTCACCTTGCCATCCTTCTTATCCGCCAAATACTTGGGGCAGTTCCGCTTCTAGTGTCCACTCCCCTTGCAGTAGAAGCACTCAGTTTCAGGCTTGGCTCCAGACTTGGGTTTCTTCGTGGGAGTAGCAACTGTCTTGCTATTCTTCTTGAAGTTCCCCTTCTTTCCCTTGCCCTTTTTCTTGAAACTAGTGGTCTTGTTAACCATCAACACTTGATGCTCCTTTTTGATTTCTACCTCCGCAGCCTTGAGCATAGCGAAGAGCTCGGGAATTGTCTTTTGCATCCCTTGCATATTATAGTTCATCACGAAGCCTTTATAGCTTGGTGGCAGTGATTGAAGAACTCTATCAATAACACTATCTTCATCAACTTTGCAACCAAGTTGAGTCATATGATTGTAGTACCCAGACATTCTGAGCAAGTGTTCACTGATAGAACTATTCTCCTCCATCTTGCAGCTGTAGAACTTATTGGAAATCTCATATTTCTCAATCTGGGCATTTTCTTGAAATATTAACTTCAACTCTTGGAACATCTCATATGGTCCATGACGTTCAAAACGTCGTTGAAGTCCCGGTTCTAAGCCGTAAGCACACTGAACTATCGTGTAGTCATCAGACCGCGACTGCCAGACGTTCAAAGCGTCTACATTAGCGGGATGGGGCTTGTCACCTAGCGGTGCTTCAAGGACATAATTCTTCTGTGCAGCAATGAGGATAATCCTCAGGTTACGGACCCAGTCCGTGTAATTGCTACCATCATCTTTCAACTTAGCTTTCTCTAGGAATGCATTAAAATTCAAAGGAACGGTAGCACGGGCCATTGATCTACATCAACATAGATATGCAAAAACTATCAGGACAAAGTTCATGATAAATTAAAGTTCAATTTAATCATATTAATTAAAGAACTCCCACTTAGATAGACATCCCTCCGGTCATCTAAATGATCACGTGATCCAAATAAACTAAACCATGTCCGATCATCACGTGATATGGAGTAGTTTCAATGGTGAACATCTTATGTTGATCATATCTACTATATGATTCACGCTCGACCTTTCGGTCTCCAGTGTTCCGAGGCCATATCGGCATATGCTAGGCTCGTCAAGTTTAACCCGAGTATTCTACGTGTGCAAAACTGGCTTACACCCGTTGTATTTGAACGTAGAGCTTATCACACCCGATCATCACGTGGTGTCTCGGCACGACGAACTTTCGCAACGGTGCATACTCAGGGAGAACACTTATACCTTGAAATTTAGTAAGGGATCATCTTATAATGCTACCGTCGTTCTAAGCAAATTAAGAAGCATAATAAGATAAACATCACATGCAATCAAAATATGTGACATGATATGGCCATCATCATCTTGTGCTTTTGATCTCCATCTCCAAAGCACCGTCATGATCACCTTCGTCACCGGCGCGACACCTTGATCTCCATCGCAGCATCGTTGTCGTCTCGCCAACTATTGCTTCTACGACTATCGCTACCGCTTAGTGATAAAGTAAAGCAATTACATGGCGATTGCATTTCATACAATAAAGCGACAACCATATGGCTCCTGCCAGTTGCCGATAACATTACAAAACATGATCATCTCATACATAGCCGTATAACTCATCATGTCTTGACCATATCACATCACAACATGCCCTGCAAAAACAAGTTAGACGGCCTCTACTTTGTTGTTGCAAGTTTTACGTGGCTGCTACGGGCTTAGCAAGAACCGTTCTTACCTACGCATACAAAACCACAATGATGTTTCGTCAAGTATGTGCTGTTTTAACCTTCATAAGGACCGGGCGTAGCCACACTTGATTGAGCTAAAGTGAGAGAGACAGACACCCGCCAGTCACCTTTAAGCAACGAGTGCTCATAACGGTGAAACCAGTCTCGCGTAAGCGTACGCGTAATGTCGGTGCGGGCCGCTTCATCTCATAATACCGCCGAAGCAAAGTATGACATGCTGGTAAGCGGTATGACTAGTATCGCCCACAAGTCATTGTGTTCTACTCGTGCATATCATCTACGCATAGACCTGGCTCATGATGCCACTATTGGGGAACGTAGTATTTTAAAATTTTCCTACGATCACGCAAGATCTATCTACCAGATGCATAGCAACGAGAGGGGAGAGTGTGTCTATGTACCCTCGTAGACCGGAAGCGGAAGCGTCATGTGACGCGGTTGATGTAGTCGAACTTCTTCGCGATCCAACCGATCAAGCACCGAGCGTACGGCACCTCCGCGTTCAGCACACGTTCAGCTTGATGACGTCCCACGAGCTCTTGATCCAGTTGAGCTTCACGGGAGATTTTCGTCAGCACGACGGCGTGGTGATGGATATGATGTATCTACCGGCGCAGGGCTTCGCCTAAGCACTGCGACGGTATGACCGAGGTGTGTTTCTGTGGAGGGGGGCACCGCACACGGCTAGAACAATTCAACTTGTGTTTCTTTGGGTGCCCCCTTGCCCCTGTATTTAAAGGAGCAAGGGGGAGGCCAGACGGCCCTCCTATGGTGCGGCTAGGGCTGCAATCCTACTAGGAATAGGATTGCAATCCTATTCCTAGTAGGAACCTACCAAAGAAGGAAGAGGGGGGAAGGAAAGAGAGGGAGAGGGAGAGGGAAAGAGGGGCCGCGCCCCCCTCCCCTAGTCCAATTCGGACTCCTCCTAGGGAGGGGGCGCGCCACCTCCTGGCTGCTGCCCTCTCTCTCCCCTATGGCCTACCAGGGCCCACCATTCCCCCGGGGGGTTCCAGTAACCCCCCCGGCACTCCGGTAAATTCCGAAACTTTCCAGAACACTTCCGGTGTCCGAATATAGTCGTCCAATATATCAATCTTTATGTCTCGGACATTCCGAGACTCCTCGTCATGTCCGTGATCTCATCCGGGACTCTGAACTACCTTCAGTACATCAAAACTCATAAACTCATAATACCGATCGTCATCAAACGTTAAGCGTGCGGACCCTATGGGTTCGAGAACTATGTAGACATGACCGAGACTCATCTCCGGTCAATAACCAATAGCGGAACCTGGATGCTCATATTGGCTCCTACATATTCTACGAAGATCTTTATCGGTCAAACCGCATAACAACATACATTGTTCCTTTTGTCATCGGTATGTTACTTGCCCGAGATTCGATCGTCGGTATCTCTATACCTAGTTCAATCTCGTTACCGGCAAGTCTCTTTACTCGTTCCGTAATACATCATCTCGTGACTAACTCATTAGTCATTTTCTTGCAAGGCTTATTATGATGTGCATTACCGAGAGGGCCCAGAGATACCTCTCCGACACTCGGAGTGACAAATCCTAATCTTGATCTATGCCAACACCACGAATACTTTCGGAGACACCTGTAGAGCATCTTTATGATCACCCAGTTACGCTGTGACGTTTGATAGCACACAAGGTGTTCTTACGGTATTCGGGAGTTGCATAATCTCATAGTCATAGGAACATGTATAAGTCATGAAGAAAGCAATAGCAGTAAAACTAAACGATCATAGTGCTATGCTAACAGATGGGTCTAGTCCATCACATTATTCTCCTAATGATGTGACCCCGTTGATCAAATGACAACTCATGTCTATGGCTAGGAAACATAGCCATCTTTTGATCAATGAGCTAGTCTAGTAGAGGCATACTAGGGACATACTATTTGTCTATGTATTCACACATGTACCAAGTTTCCGGTTAATACAATTCTAGCATGAATAAAAGACATTTATCATGATATAAGGAAATACAAATAACATCTTTATTATTGCCTATAGGGCATATTTCCTTCACTCAGCACTTCCTAGACCCACGGGTCAGTGCCTAGGGCTAGGTCCAGCTGGGTCGGCTCGACCCCTTTTCCTTTTCTGTTTTTTTCTTTTCTTTTCAGCATTTTCTTTGCATATTTATATCTTTTAATATATGCTTCTGATGAAAATGCTTTATATATGAAAACTGCCTAGTTTTTCAGGTAGGATAATTATATGCTGTTTGTTGCCAAGTTTAAAAACATTTAAATTGATGTTTGAATTATTTGGAGTTTAAATATGCTCAAACTTGTAAAAATCATAACTAAATAACCCTAACTCCAATTTTGACAAACTTTATATGTATTTGGGGTGGAAAAATGTGTACATTAAGATGGTGATGTTACTTTGCATGTTTAACAACTTTAAAATATGACTTTCTCAGATCTGTCCTATTTGTGTTGTTATGAATATGGGAGTTTCCGGAAATTGTTATTTGTTCTTTCCGGTCCATTTAAATTTCTAGCATTATGTTGTTGATCCTAGTTGCACCCCTTGCCATGTTAAACAACTTTTAAAACTTGTTGGGTGCTTGTTTAATTCATCTACATAACCTCTTGTGACTATGTTAGCTTTGTTTTCCTTTTGCTTGTGTTCCTACATGTGTGTGTTCTTGTTTTATTGCCATGTCTCATGTGCACCCATCATGTTCACTTGAGATGCATCATATCCTACCCATGTCCATATGCATCATATTCATGCATCATGTGTTTGAGCATTGCATGACGATTGATCATGGTTCCGGTGTTTGCATTGTTGTGTTGGTTAGAACCCGGTGACGATTCGGAGTTCGAGGTTCCTTTCGAGGCTGAGTTTGAGGAGCAAGGTTATGATCCCTCCGTGGACTCAATAGGCGAGATGACCATTCCCCGATATCACATCTATCTTTGCCTATGCTAGTTGTCTCGTTCTTTTAGATATGCCTCGATGCCCATTCTTGTTTGTCAGCCTCCTATTGTTGCCATGAAACACTCTAACCACCTTCCTAGCAAACCGTTGTTTGGCTAAGTACGCATCGCTCAACCCCTCTTATAGCGTTGTTAGTTGCAGGTGAAGTTTTGAAGATTGCTCCATGATGAACTTGTTATTGCGATAACACAATATATACCTGTTATAAACTAATGCACCTATATATTGGTAATGGATGGAAGGCTAAGCCTTTTTGCTTGGTGTTTTGTTCCACTCATGCCACCTTGGGAACGGATAAACCGGTGTTATGTTCCTTGATGTTGCGTTCCTAACACGGTTGGGGTTTATGGCCCCCCCCTTGATAATTCGCTCTGTTTAAAGCTCTTCCAGCAAGGCCCACATTGGTTTTACATTTGCCTAATAACTAAGACTTGCATAGGGCGTTGCAAACCCGAGTTCTTAATTAACAACCCGGGCTAGTGCTCCTCATGATTGTTGGTCCAAACTGGGCAACCTGTGGGGCCACCTTGGGGAAACCCGAGGTCTGGTATACACCCATAGCTTGTCCCATCCGGTCATGGCCCGAGACGAGATACGCGCGGCTACTATCATGGTGTCGACACGCCGGGATGTCTTGCTAGATTAGTTTTACCTTTGTCGAAATACCTTGAGCACGGGATTCCGAGAATACTCGGTTCTTCCCACTTTGGAGTTGCGACTCCGCGGATCGTGAGCTTGTGATGGGCTAAGTTGGGACACCCCTGCAGGGTTTGATCTTTCGAAAGCCGTGCCCGCGGTTATGCGTCAGATGGGAATTTGTTAATATCCGGTTCTAGATAACTTGACACCTTATTCATAAGAATACACTACCTGTGTGAGTAACCATGATGGTCTCTTTCCGAAGGGCTTCGAGAAGTGAGCACGGTGGGGTTATGTTTGATCGTCAGTAGTTAGGATCACTTCTTGATCAACTTGGCGATCATTGGCACTTGTTCTCTTCTCGCTCTATACTCGTAAGCTAGTGCTTAGTGCTTGTTGCAACCCCCTTTTATAGCCTTTCCACACCTAAGGCTTTGGTAGTTTTTATACCCGGGAACGGGATTGCTGAGTCCTTTGTGGCTCACAGATTCAACACACATCAGATGCAGGTACCGCTAAGAACAATGCAGGAGATGGTTCAGAACTTCACTGGGAGTTCGATGAAGAGCGTGGACGTTACTATGTTTCGTATCCCGACGATCAGTAGTGGTTCTTACTAGGAGGATCCGGGCTTGTGTTTATGGTATCTTTCTCGTTTTGGATTTCGTCCGTAGTCGGACCCTGTGTTCTTTGGATGATGTATGTTATTGTATTCATTGTGTGACATGGCGAGTGTAAGCCAACTATCTTTTACAATTTCATCCCTGAATTTTACATGAGATGTGCAAAGATACCATACTTGAGATCATTCTAGTATGCGCTTATGTCTTTAAGTTGTGCCTCGACACGTGGGAGACATAGTCGCATACTAGGCATTACAATATGAGTGGCATATATCATGTTCACTGTTTTGACCTCCGGTGGAAATTTTTTCAGTCCCCTGATATTCGGCTAGCGAGGTTCATCCTCGTCTTCGCTCTGAGGTTCCTTCCCCTTGTGTTCGGCATTTAGCTTGCCGGCCTGCTTGAAAACCCAACATTTACGGTTGGTGTGATTGGCAGGTTTTTCTAGGGTGCCATGGATTTGGCACGGCCTGTCTAATATTCTGTCCAAACTCGATGGACCGTCTTTGTTGCCTTTAAATGGCTTCTTCCGTTAACCGGGTCTGGAGTCGCTGAATCCGGCGTTTACCGATGTATCATCTGGGCTTCCAGGATTGTTTGACACTTGTTTTTATTGCGCCATGGCTTTCCATTGCCATCCATGACTTCAGATGTTCCAGGGTCGCTGGTGCTGCTATGAGCTAACCAGCTATCCCGACCCGTGCAAAAGTGAGTCATGAGTGTAGTTAGGGTTGCCATTGTCCTCGGCTTTTCCTGTCCCAGGTGTCTGGCTAGGCGCTCATCCCGGATACTATGCTTGAATGCCGCTAAGGCTTTGGCGTCCGGACAACCGACGATCTGGTTCTTCTTAGTGAGAAACCAGTTCCAAAGCTTGCGGGCTGTCTCCCCGAGTTGTTGTATGATGTGACTTAAATCGTCAGCATCCGGGGGCCAGACATAAGTCCCTTGAAAATAGGCCCGAAAAGCGTCCTCAAGTTCTTCCCAAGTCCCAACGGAGTTTTCAGGAAGATTGTTTAGCCAGTGCCGAGCTGGTCCTTTTAGCTTGAGGGGTAAATATTTGATGTCATGGAGATCATCTCCTCGAGCCATGTGAATGTGAAAAATAAAATCATCTATCCAGACGGCAGGATCCGTCCTATCCATCGTACGCTTCGATGTTCACGTCTTTAAACCCTTATGGGAAATCATGACCCAGTACCTCATCGGTAAAGCATAGAGGGTGTGAAGCTCCTCTGTATCTTGCTATATCGTGGCGTATGTCTGATACGTCTCCAACGTATCTATAATTTTTTATTGTTCCATGCTATTATTTATGATGTTTTTGATGTTTAATGGGCTTTGTTATACACTTTTATATTATTTTTGGGACTAACATATTAACCCAAACGACCAGTCCAGATTGGTGTTTTTTTGCCTAATTCAGGGTTTTATAGAAAAAGAATATCAAACGGAGTCCAGACGAAATAAAACCTTCGGGAGAGATATTTTTGGAGCGATATCTTCACGGGAGACTTGAGAACTTATATCTTTTGAGCTAAATAGTTTTTGCTCTAGTACTTCACTTATATCTTTTAGAGCTTGGTGGTGATTTTATTTTGAAGAAATTATTGATCTCTCATGCTTCACTTATATCCTTTTGAGAGTCTATTAGAACAGCATGGTAATGTGCTTTGGTTATAAAACTAGCCTTAATATGGTAGGCATCCAAGATGAATGTAGTAAAAACTTTCATACAAAGTGCATTGAGTATGATGAGAAGATTGATACTTGATAAGTGTTTTGAGATATGAGCATAGTGATATTAGAGTCATGCTAGTGGAGTTATTATGAAATTGAGAAATACTTGTGTTATAGTTTGTGATTCCCGTAGCATGCACGTATGGTGAACCGCTATGTGATGAAGTTAGAGCATGCGGTATTTGTAGAGTGTCATCCTTTGTGTGGAGGTCGGGGGTGCACGATGGTTAACTCCTACCAACCTCCCCCTAGGAGCATGCGTTGATTTCTTTGTTTTGATGACTCGTAATTTTTTGCAATAAGTATATGAGTTCTTATGACTAATGTTGAGTCCATGGATTATACACACTCTCACCCTTCCACCATTGCTAGCCTCTCTTGTACCGCGCAAATTTTGCTGGTACCATACACCCACTATATACCTTCCTCAAAACAGCCACCATACCTACCTATCATGGCATTTCCATAGCCATTCCTAGATATATTGCCATGCAACTAACCACCGTTCCGTTCATATGACATGCTTCATATTGTCATATTGCCATGCATGATCATGTTGTTGACATCGTATTTGTGGAAAAGCCACCATGCATAATTTTTCATACATGTCACTCTTGATTCATTGCACATCCTGGTACACCGCCGGAGGCATTCATATAGAGTCATACTTTGTTTTAGTATCGAGTTGTAAATCAATAAAAGTGTGATGATCATCATTATTAGATCATTTTCCCATGTGAGGAAAGGCCAAATAAAAAAGAAGATGGCCCATAAAAAATATAGAGAGGGGCTAAAAAAAGCCCCTCCAAAAAAATGAGAGAAAAGAGAGAAGGGACAATGCTACTATCCTTTTCCACACTTGTGCTTCAAAGTAGCACCATGTTCTTCATGATAGAGAGTCTCTTGTTTTATCACTTTCATATACAAGTGGGAATTTTCATTATAGAACTTAGCTTGTATATTCCAATGATGGGCTTCCTCAAATTCCCTAGGTCTTCGTGAGCAAGCTAGTTGGATGCATACCCACCTAGTTTCTTTAGTTGAGCTTTCATACATTTTTAGCTCTAGTGCATCCGTTCCATGGCAATCCCTACTCGCTCACATTGATATCTATTGATGGGCATCTCCATAGCCCGTTGATACACCTAGTCGATGTGAGACTATCTTCCTCCTTTTTGTCTTCTCCACAACCACCATTCCATTCCACCCATAGTGCTATATCCATGGCTCACGCTCATGTATTGCGTGAAAATTAAAAGGTTTGAAAAAATTGGGTATGAAAACAAGTGCTTGGTTGAAACCGGGGTTGTGCATGATATGAATATTTTGTGTGATGAAGAGGGAGCATAGCCATAATATATGATTTTGTAGGGATAACTTTTTTTAGCCATGGTATTTTGATAAGACATGATTGCTTTGTTAGTATGCTTGAAGTATTATTATTTCTTATGTCAATATAGACTTTTGTCTTGAATCTTTCAGATCTGAACAATCATGCCACAATAAAGAGAATTACATTGAAAATTATGTTGGTTAGCATTCCACATCAAAGATTCTGTTTTTATCATTTTCCTACTCGAGGACGAGCATGAATTAAGCTTGGGGATGCTTGATACGTCTCTAACGTATCTATAATTTTTGATTGTTTCATGCTATTATTTATGATGTTTTGGATGTTTAATGGGCTTTATTATACACTTTTATATTATTTTTGGGACTAACCTATTAACCCAAAGGCCCAGTCCAAATTGCTGGTTTTTGCCTATTTCAGGGTTTTACAGAAAAGGAATATCCAACGGAGTCCAAACGGAATGAAACCTTCGGGAGAAATATTGTTGGAGCGATATCTTCACGGGAGACTTGAGAACCACGGAATAGGGCACACATGGCGTCCACGAGGGTGGGGCACCCCCCCTACAGGGCACGCTCCCTGCCTCGTGGGCCCCATGTTGGTCCCCCGGTGCCCTCCTTCCTCCTATATATACCCATGTACCCCGAAAACATTAGAGCAACAGAGAAAACCCTAATTCCACCGCCGCAACCTTCTGTTCCCATGAGATCCCATCTTGGGGCCTGATGACCCACAAGTGTAGGGGATCTATCATAGTCCTTTCGATAAGTAAGAGTGTCGAACCCAACAAGGAGCAGAAGGAAATGATAGGCAGTTATCGGTAAGGTATTTTCTGCAAGCAGTGAAATTATAGGTAACATATAGTTTTGTGATAAGGTAATTGGTAGCAAGTGATAAAAGGTAAAAGTAAATAAGGTGCAACAAGGTGGCCCAATCCTTTTTGTAGCAAAGGACAAGCCTGGACAAACTCTTATATGAAGGAAAGCGCTCCCAAGGACACATGGGAATTATCGTCAAGCTAGTTTACATCACGATCATCTGATTCGCGTTCGGTACTTTGATAATTTGGTATGTGGGTGGACCGGTGCTTGGGTGCTGTCCTTACTTGTTCAAGCCTCCCACTTATGATTAAACTCTAATGCAAGCATCCGCAACTACAAAAGAAGTATTGAGGTAAACCTAACCATAGCATGAAACATATGCCAAATCAGCCCCTTACGAAGCAATGCATAAACTAGGGTTTAAGCTTCTGTCACTCTAGCAACCCATCATCTACTTATTACTTCCCAATGCCTTCCTCTAGGCCCAAATAATGGTGAAGTGTCATGTAGTCGACATTCACATGACACCACTAGAGGAGAGACAACATACATCTCATCAAAATATCGAACGAAGACCAAATTCACATGACTACTAATAGCAAGACTTCTCCCATGTCCTCATGAACAAAAGTAACTACTCATAAGAAATAATATTGTTCATGATAAGAGGGGTATTAATACTCATAATGGATCTGAACATATGATCTTCCACCAAATAAACCAATTAGCGTCAACTACAAGGAGTAATGAACACTACTAGCAACCCACAGGTACCAATCTGAGGTTTGGGTACAAAGATTGGATACTAGAGATGAACTAGTGTTTGAGAGGAGATGGTGCTAGTGAAGATGTTGATGACGGCGGTGATGATTTCCCCCTCCCGGAGGGAAGTATTCCCGGCAGAACAGCTCTGCCGGAGCCCTAGATTGGTTTCCGCCTCGGTTCCGCCTGGAGATGGCGGCATCTGGTCCCAAAAGCCTCCTTATCATTTTTTCCAGGTCAAAACACCTCATATAGGAGAAGATGTGCATCTGGGGGCCGTTGGTGGGCCCATGATACAGGGGGCGCGCCCCCACCCTCGTGGATAGCAGGTGGCCCCCCTCGTGAACTTCTTTCGCCAGATATTTTTTATATTTTCTGAAACGGAGTTTTGTGAAGTTTCGGGGCTTTTGGAGTTGTGCAAAATAGGTTTCCAGAGTCTGCTCCTTTTCCAGCCCAGAATTCCAGCTGCCGGCTTTCTCCCTCTTCATGTAAACCTTGTAAAATAAGATAGAAAAGGCATAAGTATTGTGACATAACATGTAATAACAACCCATAATGCAATAAATATCAACATAAAAGCATGATGCAAAATGGACGTATCAACTCCCCCAAGCTTAGACCTCGCTTGTCCTCAAGTGAAAGCCAATATCGAAAAATATGTCCACATGTTTAGAGATAGAGGTGTCGATAAAAATAAAATACGGACATGAGGGCATCATGATCATTCTCATAACAGCAACATATAAATATTGCATATGATTCTTATGCCAAAGTAACAGTTCATTCACAACATCAAGCATGAATCATAAACTTCATTGAAAACTAACAAACTTTGATCTCGGTCATTGAAGCAATTGAAATTTATCGTAACATCGGAAAGAGTCAATGTAAGATCTTTTCAAAAAACCTACATACTCAACTATCATATAGTCTTTCACAATTGCTCACACTCATGCAATAATTGTGTTTATGGAGTTTTAATCGGACACATAGAAAGATAGGGGCTTATGGTGTTGCCACCCAACCTTTTACCTCAAGGGTAATGTCAACATTAATAGACCTTGAAAACTTACATCCAAGTGGGTATATATGTGAGGATCTTCCAACACAATGTGCTTGCCAATGGATAAAATGTAAAAAGGAAAGGTGAAATTCACATTGACTCTTATAAGGCAAGAATAATAGATAGGCCCTTCGCAGAGGGAAGCGGAGGTTGTCATGTATTTTTATGGTTGGATGCACAAAGTCTTAGCACAGAAGAACATCACTTTATATTGCCACTTGTGATAAGGACCTTTATTATGCAGTCCGTCGCTTTTATTACTTCCATATCACAAGATCGTATAAAGCTAATTTCCTCCATACTAATAAATCATACATATTTTAGTGAGTTTGCAACATGACAACTTACTTGGAAGGATCTTTCTCAATCCATAGGTAGGTACCGAGGACTCTCATGGTAAAAGTGGGTTTAAGGATATATGGAAGCACAAGTAGTATCTCTACTTGGTGCAAGGAGTTTTGGCTAGCATGAGGGGGAAAGGCAAGCTTAACATGTTGGATGATCCATGACAATCCAACTTTATTTTGGATATAAGAGGACATAACCCATTATGTTGTCTTCCTTGTCCAACATCGACTCTTTAGCATGCCATATTTTAATGAGTGCTCACAATCATAAAAGATGTCCAAGATAGTATATTTGTATGTGAAGCCTCTCTTCTTTAATTACTTCCTATTAATTGCAACGATGACCAAAACTATGTTTGTCAGCTCCCAACAACTTTTATTTATCATACTCTTATATGTGAAGTCATTACTTCCCATAAGATCAATATGATCTCTTTGATACTTTTCATATTTTCTTTCTTTTTTATCATGACCCACGTGAGGAAATCAAGCCCTTGACTCAACACTAATCTTTATTATATAGCTCACGGACTCACTTACAAAGGATAGAGATCATAAAGTAAAAACTCACAACTAGATCATGCTAACTTTATTCTACTAGATCAAGATACTACCAAAAGGGTCGAACTAAGAAAAACGGTAAAGATAGGAGTGATGGTGATACGATACCGGGGTCACTTCCCCAAGCTTGGCAGTTGCCAAGGGGAGTGCCCATACCCATGTGATTATGTCTCCTTCTTCGGGGGTCGTGATGTAGGCTTCTTCCTCAGCTTGCGCTTAAGGATTGTATTTTGCTCCTTTAGATCATCGATCTCTTGCTCAAGATTTAATATCTTCTTGCATAGTGCCTGCTTGTTTTCCTGCAAGAGGATAAAAGGGATAAATTCGATCTTAGGTTTCTTTACTCTGTCAGGGAGGCTTGACTTTTTGAACTCCACATGCATGTCCCCCGGTTGAGGTAGTGGGACTTCGTCTTCATCTGAGCTGGTCCAATCCTTCCCCTTCGGATCATGGTCCTCTTCTTCCTCCATGGTCCAACCATAATGCTCCCAGTCCCCATAGACCTGTCAGCAAGGCAATCAGCCACAGAGCTTTCTCCCTCCGAATCCTGGGACAACATGTTGCTTTTATCTGCGACAGAAACAGCTCAAAACGAAAACATAGGATTTTTGCGTGATACAGAGGTCAAAACCTTTGGGGGTATATATAATGAATTTTTACCAACCAAAAGGAGTAACATACAAGAAATCAGAGTCCGAAAGGCACACGAGCTGCCCACGAGGCAGGGGGCGCGCCCAGGGAAGGGGGGAGCACCCTCCACCCTCGTGGTCGGCTCGTGTCTCTTCCGGACTGCTACTTATTTTTCTATTTTCTAAATATTCCAAAACGGAGAAAAATTGCCTCTAGAACTGTTTTGTAGTCGGTTTACTTACTGTATCACATACCTCTTCTTTTTTGGAGGCTGAATCATTCTGGAAAGTGTCCCTTTTGTATTCCTCTGGGGTAATGGTTTCAATAACATTGGTTTCAACATTTATAGGATTACCTGAGATATAAAGTTTGATTCTTTGACCATTCACCACCTTCGAATTTGTGCCTTCAAAGTTGTTGATTTTTATGGCACCGGAACAATAGACCTCCTCGATAACGTAAGGTCCTTCCCACTTGGAGAGAAGTTGTCCTGCAAAAAATCTTAAGCGAGAGTTGTATAGCAAGACATAATCACCTACGTTAAACTCACGCTTTTGTATCCTTTTGTCATGCCATCTTTTAACTTTTTCTTTAAACAGCTTGGCATTCTCGTAGGCCTGGGTTCTCCATTCATCAAGAGAGCTAATGTCAAATAACCTCTTCTCACCGGCAAGTTTGAAATCGTAATTGAGCCCTTTAATAGCCCAATATGCCTTATGTTCTAGCTCGAGAGGTAAGTGACAAGCTTTTACATAAACCATCTTATATGGAGACATACCCATAGGGTTTTTGTATGCAGTTCTATAGGCCCATAATGCATCATCAAGTTTCTTGGACCAATTCTTCCTAGACCTATTAACTGTCTTTTGCAAGATTAATTTTAACTCTCTATTACTTAGTTCTACTTGACCACTAGTCTCTGGGTGATAAGGGGATGCAATTCTATGATTCACATCATATTTTGCAAGCATCTTACGGAAAGCACCATGAATAAAGTGTGAACCGCCATCAGTCATTAGATATCTAGGGACTCCAAACCTTGGAAAAATAACTTCTTTAAGCATCTTAATAGAGGTGTTATGATCAACACTACTAGTTGGAATAGCTTCTACCCACTTAGTGACGTAATCAACAGCAACTAAGATATGTGTGTATCCATTAGAGGCAGGAAACGGTCCCATATAATCAAAGCCCCAAACATCAAATGGTTCAATAACAAGTGAATAATTCATAGGAATTTCTTGACGTCTGCTAATATTACCAATTCTTTGACATTCATCACATGACAAGACAAACTTACGGGCATCCTTGAAGAGAGTAGGCCAATAAAAATCGGATTGCAATACTTTATGTGCAGTTCTATCTCCCGCATGGTGTCCTCCATAAGCTTTGGAGTGGCACTTGCGTAGGATCTGTTCCTGTTCGTGCTCATGTACACAACGTCTAATAATACCATCTACTCCTTCTTTATAAAGATGTGGGTCATCCCATAAGTAATGTCTCAAATCATAGAAGAACTTTTTGTTTTGCTGGTATGTGAAGCTAGGAGGTACAAACTTAGAAACAATATAATTAGCGTAATCAGCATACCATGGAGCAGTACGAGAAGTATTTATGACAGCTAATTGTTCATCAGGAAAGTTATCATCAATAGGGTGTGGGTCATCAAGTATATTCTCTAGCCTAGACAAGTTGTCTGCAACGGGGTTCTCAGCTCCCTTTCTATCAACAATATGCAAGTCAAATTCTTGCAGCAAGAGAACCCATCTAATAAGTCTAGGTTTAGCATCTTTCTTTTCCATAAGGTATTATAACATCATGATCAGTGTGAATAGTTACTTTAAAATCAACGATATAGGGTCTAAACTTATCACAAACCAATTCAACTACTAAAAATTCTTTCTCAGTAGTAGCATAATTTTTCTGGGCATTCTCTAGAGTTTTACTAGCATACTGGATAACATTCAATTTGTTATCAACTCTTTGTCCTAGAACAACACCTACAGCATAATCACTAGCATCGCACATAATCTCAAAGGGTAAATTCCAGTCAGGAGGCTGGACAATAGGTGCAGAGATCAATGCTTTCTTAAATATTTCAAATGCTTCTAGACAATCATCATCAAAGACAAAAGGAATATCTTTTTGTAAGAGATTAGTCAAAGGCCTGGAGATTTTGGAGAAGTCCTTTATGAACCTCCTATAAAACCGGCATGACCAATGAAACTTCGTATACCTTTGATGTCCTTAGGGCATGGCATCTTTTCAATAGCATGAAGTTTAGCTTTGTTAACTTCAATACCTCTTTCAGAAATTTTATGTCCCAAGACAATGCCTTCATTAACCATAAAGTGGCACTTCTCCCAATTCAAGACAAGATTAGTGTCTTCACATCTCTGCAAAACTCCATCAAGGTTACTTAAGCAATCATAAAAAAGAAGTTCCGTAAACGGAAAAGTCATCCATGAACATCTCAACAATCTTTTCACAAAAATCAGAGAATATAGCCATCATGCATCTTTGAAAGGTAGCAGGTGCATTACATAAACCAAAACGCATACGTCTATAAGCAATGGTACTGAAAGGACAAGTAAAAGTGGTCTTTTCTTGATCCCCTTTTGACATAGGTATTTGAGAGAAACCGGAATAACCATCTAGAAAGCAAAAATGAGTATGTTTGATAACCTTTCTAGCATTTGATCAATAAATGGCAAGGGGTAATGATCTTTCTTAGTAGCTTTATTTAACTTACGGAAATCAATTACCATCCTATAACCTATAACTATTCTTTGCGGGATCAATTCATCTTTATCATTAGGAACGACAGTCATACCTCCCTTCCTAGGGACACAATGGACAGGACTTGCCCACTGGCTATCGGCAACTGGATAGATAATACCCGCCTCTAGAATTTTTAGTATTTCCTTCCTTACCACTTCTTTCATCTTAGGATTTAACCATCGTTGATGATCAATAACCGGTTTTGCATTTTCTTCCAATTTTATCTTGTGTTGGCATAAAGTGGGACTAATGCCCTTAAGATCATCCAGAGTATATCCAATAGCAGCATGGTGCTTCTTCAGAGTTTTCAATATTTTTTCTTCTTCCTGTTCTGAAAGGTTAGCACTAATAATAACAGGATATATCTTCTTTTCATCAAGATAAACATACTTAAGATTATCAGGTAAAGGTTTAAGTTCAAACATGGGATCACCCTTGGGTGGAGGAGGATCCCCTAGGATTTCAACAGGCAAGTTGTTTTTCAATACGGGTCCCTGATTAAAGAATATTTCATCTATTTCCCTTCTCTCATTCATATGCATATCATTTTCATGGTCTAGCAAGTATTGTTCTAAAGGATTATTAGGAGGCACAACAATAGAAGCAAGACCAATAATTTCATCCTTACTAGGTAGTTCTTTATCAAGGGGTTGTCTACGGAATTTAGCAAAGTTAAAATCATGAGACATATCCCCTAAACCAACATTAACGATATCTTTCACGCAGTATATCTTAGCATTAACAGTGTTCAAGAAGGGTCTACCAAATATAATGGGACAAAATTCATCTTGCGTGGAACTAAGAATAAGAAAATCAGCAGGGTATTTAACCTTCCCAAACAAGACTTCGACATCTCTAACAATCCCAACCGGTGAAATAGTGTCTCTATTAGCAAGCTTAATAGTAACATCAATCCCTTCTAACTTAACAAGTGCAATATCATGCATATTTTCTATATATAAGGTAAAAGGGATAATACTCGCACTAGCACCTACGTCACATAAACCATGATATCAATGATCTCCTATCTTAACAGAGATGACAGGCAAGCCTACAATAGGTCTATGTTTATTCCTAGCATTGGGTTTGGCTATTCTAGCAGACTCTTCTTGGAGGTAAATAACATGTCCATCTAAATCTTCTACCAACAGATCTTTAACCATGGCAACACTAGGTTCAACTTTAATTTGCTCAGGAGGTGTAGGTGTTCTAGTATTACTCTTATGAACCGCAATTAAGGCTGTAGCATGATCCGTTATTCTAACAGGGAAGGGTGGTTTCTCAGTATAAGCAGTAGGAACAATAGGATCAACATTATAAGAGATAGTCTTTCCTTCAACTTTAACAGGTTCAACTACTTTTACTTCAATTGGAGGATGGTATTTAAAACACTTCTCCTTGGGAAGATCAACATGAGTAGAAAATGATTCACAAAAGGAAGCTACTATCTCAGAGTCAAGTGCATATTTAGTGCTAAACTCATGAAAAACATCGGTATCCATAAAAGCTTTAACACAATCAAACTTAGGTGTCATACCTAACTCCTTACCTTCGTCGAGATCCCAATCTTCAGAGTTACGTTTAATTCTTTCCAAAAGATCCCATTTGAATTCAATAGTCTTCATCATAAAAGAGCCAGAACAAGAGGTATCGAGCATGGAGCGATTATTGAGAGAAAGTCGAGCATAATTTTTTTTGAATAATCATTTCTCTGGAGAGATAATGATTGGGGCATGAATACAACATTGACTTAAGCCTCCCCCAAGCTTGAGCGATGCTTTCTCCTTCGCGAGGCCAAAAATTATAGATATAATTACGATCACGATGAACCTAGTGCATAGGGTAGAATTTCTGACGAAATTCGAACTTCAGACGATTATAGTTCCATGATCCAATATCATTGCATAGCCTAAACCATGTCAATGCATCTCCCTTCAAAGATAAAGGGAAGACCTTCTTCTTGATAACATCCTCGGGCATACCTGCAAGCTTAAATAATCCACAAACTTCATCCACATAGATTAGGTGTAAATCAGGGTACAGTGTTCCGTCTCCTGTAGAAGGATTTTCAAGAAGTTTCTCTATCATACCCGAAGGAATCTCAAAGCAAACATTTTCAGTAGGTGCAGTAGGTTGAGGAGCAAATCTTTGCTCTTCTGATCGGGGTGAAGATACCCCGAATAAGCCCCTCAAAGGATTATGAGCCATAGTAACCAGTGACAATAAATTTCAGTACACTATATAAAATTTTCCTTACCAAATTCCGCTAACCAAAGGCGCTTCACTCCCCGGCAACGGCGCCAGAAAAGTGTCTTGATGACTCATAAGTGTAGGGGATCTATCGTAGTCCTTTCGATAAGTAAGAGTGTCGAACCCAATGAGGAGCACAAGGAAATGATATGCAATTTTCGGTAAGATATTTTCTGCAAGCACCTAAATTATATGTAACAGATAGTTTTGTGATAAGGTAATTGGTAGCAAGTGATAAATGGTAAAAGTAAATAAGGTGCAGCAAGGTGGCCCAATCCTTTTTGTAGCAAAGGACAAGCCTGGTCAAACTCTTATATGAAGGAAATCACTCCCGAGGACACCTGGGAATTATCGTCAAGCTAGTTTTCATCACGATCATCTGATCCGCGTTCGGTACTTTGATAATTTGGTATGTGGGTGGACCGGTGCTTGGGTGTTGTACTTACTTGGACAAGCCTCCCACTTTTGATTAAACTCTAATGCAAGCATTAGCAACTACAAAAGAAGTATTAAGGTAAACCTAACCATAGCATGAAACATATGGATCCAAATCAGCCCCTTACGAAGCAACGCATAAACTAGGGTTTAAGGTTCTGTCACTCTAGCAACCCATCATCTACTTATTACTTCCCAATGCTTTCCTCTAGGCCCAAATAATGGTGAAGTTTCATGTAGTCGACGTTCACATGACACCACTAGAGGAGAGACAACATACATCTCATCAAAATATCGAACGAAGACCAAATTCACATGACTACGAATAGCAAGACTTCTCCCATGTCCCCGGGAACAAAAGTAACTACTCACAAGACATAATATTGTTCATGATTAGAGGGGTATTAATACGCATAATGGATCTGAACATATGATCTTCCACCAAATAAACCAACTAGCATCAACTACAAGGAGTAATCAACACTACTAGCAACCCACAGGTACCAATCTGAGGTTTGGGTACAAAGATTGGATACAAGAGACGAAATAGGGTTTGAGAGGAGATGGTGCTAGTGAAGATGTTGATGAAGATAGCCCCACCAAAGATGGGAGAGTTGTTGGTGATGACGGCGATGACGATTTCCCCCTCCCGGAGGGAAGTATCCCCGGCAGAACAGCTCTGTCGGAGCCCTCGATTGGTTTCCGCCTCGGTTTCGCCTCGAGACGGTGGCGTCTGGTCGCGAAAGCCTCCTTATCATGTTTTCCAGGTCAAAACACCTCGAATAGAAGACGATGGGCATCGGGGGGCCGTCGGTGGGCCCACGAGATAGGGGGCGCGCCTAGAGAGGGGGGGGGGACCCACCCTCGTGGACAGCAGGTGGCCCCCCTCGTGAACTTATTTTGCCAGATATTTTTTATAGTTTCTGAAACGGAGTTCTGTGAAGTTTCGGGGCTTTTGGAGGTGTGCAGAATAGGTATCCAGAGTTTGCTCCTTTTCCAGCCCAGAATTCCAGCTGCCGACTTTCTCCCTCTTCATGTAAACCTTTTAAAATAAGAGAGAAAAGGCATAAGTGTTTTGACATAACATGTAATAATAGCCCATAATGCAATAAATATCAACATAAAAGCATGATGCAAAATGGATGTATCAGGTCCTGTTCTGGAGCTCCGTCGCAGGGGGGATCTTCCACGGAGTTCTTCTATATCAACACCATCGCCTCACCATGAGTTGTGAGTAGTTTACCACAGACCTTCGAGTCCATAGTTAGTACCTAGATGGCTTCTTCTCTCTTTTTGGATCTCAATACCAAGTTGTGCTCGATCTTCGAGGAGATCTATTTGATGTAATCTCTTTTTGCGGTGTGTTTGTCGAGATCCGATGAATTGTTGGTTTATGATCAAGATTATCTATGAGAAATATTTGGTTCTTTTTTCTGAATTATTTTATGTATGATTATAATATCCTTGCAAGTATCTTCGAATTATCGGTTTGGTTTGGCCTACTAGATCTATAGTTCTTGCAAGGGGTGATGTGCTTGGCTTTGGGTTCAATCTTGCGGTGTCCTTTCCAAGTGACAGCAGGGGCAGCAAGGCACGTATTGTATTGTTGCCATCAAGGATAAAAAGATGGGGTTTATATCATATTGCTTGAGTTTATCCCTCTACATCATGTCATCTTGCTTAAGGCGTTACTCCGTTCTTATGAACTTAATACTCTAGATGCATGCTGGATAGCGGTCGATGTGTGGAGTAATAGTAGTAGATGCAGAATCGTTTCAGTCTACTTGTCACGGATGTGATGCCTATATATAATGATCATGCCTATATATTCTCATAATTATTCACTTTTCTATAAATTGCCCGACAGTAATTCGTTCACCCACCGTACAAATCTGCTATCTTGAGAGAAGCCACTAGTGAAACCTATGGCCCCCGAGTCTATTCTCAATATATCAATCTACAATCTACTTTACTTCTGTTTTAACTTTCTGTTGTTATATCCAAAAATATCAAACTATCATATCTATCTGATCTCACTTTTGTAAGTGACCGTAAAGGGATTGACAACCCCTTATCGCATTGGCTGCGAAGTTCTTATTTGTTTGTGCAGGTGCGAGGGACTCGCGCGTGGTCTCCTAGTGGATTGATACCTTGGTTCTCAAAAACTGAGGGAAATACTTACGCTACTGTGCGGCATCACCCTTTCCTCTTCGAGGGAATACAGCGCAAGCTCGAGAAGTAGCAACGTCCGATGGTTGTGTTGTTCGGTATTGACCCCGAACTGGTATGTCACCGGCGCGATTGGCTTGATAGTCGCCATCCCGTGCGGGAGCTCGATCTCTGGGTCCGAATATAGACCTGGTCTTGCTAACTTTTTTGTTTAGGTCCTCGCGTAGATCATGCTTTTGGACTTGGACTGCGTCCTCCTTTCCTTTATGGGGTGGGGAACTTGTTTATTCTATTACTAGCGACTCTATCCCGTCCGCGAGGTGGTCGGTCTGGCTTGTCGGCGGTGTTATATTTTGGTGGGACGTACACAATAGCCTCGTCGTCGAATTCAGGCAGCATCTTGCACTTGGGATAGCCTTTGGTTTGGCCATTAAAGCCATGTCTCTGTTCGGTGTCTAGCACCTCATTCCATCTATCGTTGAGCGTGTCTTGTTAAGCTCTGTGCGGTGTCTATAAGCCGCCGATGGAAGCGTTTTTGTTCGGAGGGTTCTTCTGGGATGGTATATTCGTCATTATCCAGGCTAACCTCTTCTTCGTAGATCGGTTCATAGTCACCGTCTTCGGCATCGCTGTCATCGGACTGCGGCTTCAGACTCTGTTCGTCGTCCTCTCACTCCTCCTGCTCTAACGATGGGTCTGTGGGGTCTTCGGCTTGTTCTGAAATATCACCGTCATTAGTTGCGCTGTTGCTGTCTTTTCCTTTATGGGATTTTGCAAGGCGTTTTGGACGCCGACGCTTGGGAGGTTCTTCAGCAGGTTTATCCTCTACCGGATTGTTTTCACCGTTGCCTTCTGCCTCTTTGGGTGTGTCCAACATATACACGTCGTATGAAGACATAGCTTTCCACCGCCCTGTTATGGGCCTGCTTTGATCTGTATCTGCTTCAGCTTCGAGGTCCATCCCGTCGAAGTCTTCTGAAGCGTAGTCGAGTAGATCGGTTAGATCTTCAACCGTGGCTACCAAGTGGGTGGTGGGTGGCGAACGAAATTCTTCGTCCCCCTGGGTACAGCGCGGCTGTTAACCAACCTCCAGTTTGAACTGGATATAGTGCGGCTGTGTGTTCTCGTCCAACGAGAGTGATCTCATTGACCTTAACATGCCGCCAAGTGGTGAGTGCTGGAAAATATCTACATCACAAAATTCGGCGATAGGCGCCTGATTAGATTTGAGGGGCGCAGTTACGCGCAGTTCGGAATCAGATATCGGAGCTAAGTCTGGGGTTCCGGTAAAACAGACCCCATCAGTTGGGTCTGTGTGCGGCTCCCCAGGTAGGGTTGAGCCTCCCATCTTCGGGTGGCGCGGTGCATTCTGGATCTAGGGCCAGAACCGTTGCAAGTGCTATTTCCTGATCTGATGACAGAGCTAAGTCATGATCATCGTGGTGGCAGAGAGGGGTCGCCGCTGGGTCGAATCCGGCGAAGATCAAGTCTCCACGGACGTCGGCAACGTAGTTCAGGCTACCGAATCTGACATGATGGCCAGGGGCGTAGCTCTCGATATGCTCAAGGTGGCCTTCAGTGTTGGCCCGAAGCGCAAAGCCGCCAAACACGAAGAGTTGGCCAGGAGGGAAAATCCCCTCGACATCGTCGTTGTAGTTGACGACGTGATCCATCAAACCTTCCGTCGACGACATAGTGGAACTCTCAATGAAAGCACAAATGTCGGTGTCAAAACCGGCGGATATCGGGTAGGGGGTCCCGAACTATGCGTCTGAGGATTGATGTTAATAGGAGGCAGGGGACACGATGTTTACATAGGTTCAGGCCCTCTCAATTGAGGTAAAACCCTAATTCCTGCTATATTAATATGGATGAATATGTGTACAAGAGTTGATCTACCTCGAGATCGTAAAGGCTAAAACCCTAAGTTTCAGCCTATGAGGATTGAATGATTCTCTATTATCCTCTACGGACTAAACCCTCCGTTTTATATACACACCGGAGGGTCCTAGGGTTTGTACATATCATCTTGCAGAGGAAGGAAAATCTACACCCGGGCCTAAACTTGCCATTACAGGAATTCAGGAGTCCTATCCGGATACGAGAGATGATCTTCTATAGTAATCTTCATGGCCCACCAGTCCGGCCCACCAGGAGTTTGTCCGGCCACAAGAGGACCCCCCGATCCAGGACTCCCTCAGGGTGGTCTTGGTAGACCGCCTATCAAATTTCCTTCCATTTGGAGGTCATTTGATGCCCCAACGGTTAACCACGTTAACCGCTTGAAGCCTTTCCTCTTTTAGCCCAACACCTCTGCTCACCTGCTCACTAGCCCATCTAAACCCCCTACATACTCTTTGCCGTTCTCTCCCACAACCCGCAGACCCAGGTTCGAATCCCCCCAGGGCCAGTTGTAAAGCGCCTTTTTTTGCTTTTTCCTGGCCCTATGACACCCAGGCCCCACTAGACAGCCTGTGCGCACGCACACACCCATCTCCACACCCAGTATCGGCCACCTCAGCACCCCGGGGCCTACCTGTCATTAGCAGTGGTTGGCCCAGGCCGGGTCCTTTTGGTTTTCTCTATTGTTGTGTTTTTTTAGAGTGTATTTAGTTTTGTTTTGCTAATAACTTTTTATCCATGCTTTTAAATGAAATAAACTATATATGAAATCTGTTTAGAATTTGGAGAACTTTCATAATATGTAATTTTCAGCCATGTTTAAAATATTTAAAATGATGTTTGCATATGTTTTTCTAATTAACATGTTGAAATTGGTTTAATTCATAACTTTTGAACCGTAACTCTGTTTTGAATGATCTTTTATGCTTTCGGGGTAGAATTTTGCATAGAACAGCATGGTATAATCTGTTTTTCTGTTTAATAAAAATATAATGGGATAATAGGCAGAACAGTACCAAACATAATTATGCACATGGAAATTTTCTGGAATTGTTGTTTGTTTCTTCCAGTCCAATTTAAATTGCTTGTATGTTGTAGTTGGTATTGTGTTGCACTCCTTGCCATGTTAAACAACATTTTTAAACTTGTTGGGTGCTTAGCTAGTTCAACTAAATAACCACATGTGTTCCTATGTTATTTTTGCTTTCTGTTGCATGTTGTGTTCCCCTTGAATGAGTTGTGGTTCTTGCATTTTGCCATGCCACATGTTTCACTCATCATGTTCCATTTGTGAGGCATCATACTATGTTCATGCTCATATGCATCATGTCTTGCATCATGTGCTTGTGCATTGCATCGTGATTGATTTTGTTCCAGTGTTTGTATTCTTGTGTTGGCGAGAGCCCGGTGACGATTCAGAGTTCGAGGTTCCTGTCGAGACCGATTACGAAGAGCAAGGTCCCGATAACACCGAAGACTTACCAGGTAAGATGACCATTCCTTGATATCACCTATATTGTTGCCATGCAAGATGCCTCGCTCTATTGCTTATTGTGACGCCCCCGATTTGACCGTACACTAATCATGCACGCAAATGTGTATGACCAAGATCAGGGACTCACTGGAAGATATCACAACACAACTCTAGACACAAATTAAAATAATACAAACTTTATATTACAAGCCAGGGCCTCGAGGGCTCGAATACATAAGCTCGAAAACACAAGAGTCAGCGGAAGCAATAATATCTGAGTACAGACATAAGTTAAACAAGTTTGCCTTAAGAAGGCTAGCACAATGTAGCAATGATCGAAAAGGCAAGGCCTCCTGCTTGGGACCTCCTAACTACTCCTCGAAGCCGAACTCCACGTAGAAACATCCTCGGGATCTTCTAGCTCCTGGACTCCATCAATCTGGTTGCATCAATCGAGAAGAAGGGACAAAAGGGGGAAAAGAGGGAGCAAAGCAACCGTGAGTACTCATCCAAAGTACTCGCAAGCAAGGATCTACACTACATATGCAATGATATCTGTGTAAAGGGGGTATTATATGTGGACTGAACTGCAGAAAGCAGAATAAGAGGGGGATAGCTAATCCAATCGAAGACTACGCTTCTGGCCACCTCCATCTTGCAGCAATAAAAGAGAGTAGATGGAATAGTAACAAGTGTCAAAGCTTCTGGCAGCCTCTGTCTTGCAGCAGTAGAAGGGAGTAGATGGTAAGTTCACCAAGTAACATCGTATAGCATAATCCTACCCGGCGATCCTCCCGCACATCACCCTGTGAGAGAGCAATCACCGGGTTGTATCTGGAACTTGTCTGGGTGTGTTTTATTAAGTATACAGTTCTAGTTGTCATGAGGTCAGAGTACAACTCCGGGTCGTCCTTTTACCGAGGGACACGACTATTCGAATAGATTAACTTCCCTGCAGGGGTGCACCACATAACCTAGCACGCTCGATCCCATTTGGCCGGACACACTTTCCAGGGTCATGCCCGGCCTCGGAAGATCAACACGTCGCAGCCCTACCTAAGCACAACAGAGAGGTCAGCACGCCGGTCTAAGTCCTAGGCGCGCAGGGGTCCGGGCCCATCGCCCAACGCACACCTGCACGTTGCGTACGCGGCCGGTGAGCAAACCTAGCAACCTCCATTACTAAGGAAGTTACGTTACGCGGTCCAACCCGGCGCCCGCTGCTTAGTCACTGACGTCAAGAAGGATTCGGCTGATACCACGATGTCGAGTGCCCATAATTATTCCCACGTAGCTGGTTAGTGCGTATAGGCCAACGGCCAGACTCAGATCAAATATAAGATCTCGATAAGCATGTTATTATGAAATAACCGCGGATAACGACCAGGGCCAGGCACACCTGTCTCCTAGGTGGTCCCAACCCGCCCTATCGCTCCACCACAAAGTAACCATCAGGGGGCTGTCGGGAACCTAGGCCCACCACTTCCTGGGTGCAACCACCTGCCCCTTCAGCCCCCATCTCCGAATCATCATCATGTGTATGTAAAGTATGTATATAGTATATACCCATGATCACCACCCGAGTGATCACGGCCCGATAGTATAGCATGGCAGACGGACAAGAATGTAGGACCACTGATGGAGTACTAGCATCCTATACTAAGCATTAGGATAGCAGGTAAAGGTATCAACATTTGTAGCAACAATGACAGGCTATGCAGCAGAATAGGAGCTATCGAATCATCAACAGTAGTAGTTCTAATGCAAGAGTAAGAGAGAGAGGATGGGCAATATCTGGTGATCAAGGGGGGCGGGCTTGCCTGGTTGCTCTGGCAAGAATGAGGGGTCGTCGTCGACGCAATCGATCACAGTGGCACCCTCAGCAGTCTCAGTCCCGATGTCTATCGGAGAGAGGAGGGGGGAGAAACAATAAATATAAAGCAAAACATCGCACCACAAAGCATAACATGGCGAAACGCGGTGCTACGTTTGACCTAACGCAGTGCTCGGTGATACAGGCGAAGAGGAAAATAACATCCGGGAAAGTATTCCCGGTGTTAGGCATTTTCGGGAAGATGAAACAGAGGGGGAATGTTGCATGTTCGGTATGATAGAGATGTGTGGCGGATGAACGGACGCGTATTCGGATTCGTCTCGTTGTTTTGAGCAACTTTCATATATAAATTATTTTCATCCGAGCTACGGTTTATATTATACTAATTTTTAAAGCTTTAATTCATTTTCTAGAATTCACAGTTTATATTAATTCAAAATTACATTAATGACGTCAGCATGACATCAGCGGTCAACTCTGACCGTTTACTGGTCAAACTGACACGTGGGTCCGCTGTCATTGACTAAGATTAACTAAAGCAGATTAGCTAGTTTAATTAACGATTAGGTTAAGCTAAACGGGATTAACTAAGTAAATTAATTTGTTAATTAATTATTATTTTATTTATTATTATTTATATTTAATTAATAATATATTTATTATATTATTTTTTTCCTTTTTTTTTACGTTCTGGGCGTGGGGCCCTCGTGTCATTGGCCCTGGGCCTTAGCGGGCACGGGCTAGCGGGCGACGGGCGCACCGGCTCTGCGGGCGACGGGCCTGGGCGCCCGAAGGTCAGACCCGGGGCGAGGCGGGGCACGGGGTGAGCACGTGGCTCGAGCGGGCGCGTGGGCGCACGTGGTGCGTGGTCACACCGAGCGCAGCACGCGGCGAGCGCGTGCGAGGAGAAAGGGGTGGAGGGAGGTGCTCACAGCTATTTGGGAGCGGGGCGGTGAGGAGGAGGTCGGGGAGGTTCCGGCGATGACGGCGGGTGACCAGTGGAGGAGGGGAGGAAGGCAAGGGAGGCGCGACGGGTCCTCCGGGATCCACCCATCTCCGGCGGCGAGGCGGCTTGGGCCGGCACGAACACGGAGATCCAGCTGCGGCTGCCACGGGACGAGCTCCCGGAAGGAGGCGGTGTGAGGACGGTGGGAGGAGCGGAGGCGGTGGTCCTCGGGCACGGGCGTGTTCGCCGGGGCCGCAGGGAGCGTGCGACAGGGACGGGGCCGGCGGCCGTGCATGTTGAAGGAGGAGGCGGCGAGCGGCGACGGGGTCGGGCCAACGGTGCACTCACGCGGATGAACGGGGG
>LR738711.1:890948299-891010555 GCA_902687465.1 Secale cereale | reverse complement strand
TGCCCTGCGCATGCTTGGTGTGTGGCGGCGTGTCCGGAGCGAGGGAGGGGAGGAACGGGGTTGGGGTCCCTAGGGTTCGGGGGTGGAGGCCTAATAGGCCAAGGGGTGAGGGTGGATGGGCCGACAGGCCAGTCGGCCGCTCGGGCAAATGGGCCAAGGCCCAGTCTGGGGAGGTGTTTCCTATTTTTATTTTCTTTTGTTTATATCTATTTATCTATTTTCTATTTGTTTTAGTTTTACTTTATATTTAGTTTTAAAATATACCAATTCAGTCCCTAAATTAGCACTATTAGTTAGGCCATTGTCATAATTAATTTGGCACTCGAAATAAAGCAGTTTGTATTTGTCTGTTATTTAAAGAGCGTTTAAATAATTGTTTTACTGTTGTTTTAATTAATTTAGAGCCCTTTAAATATTTTATGAAAAGGTGTTTTCTCCACCATACTTATCTATGAATTATTTGGCACAACCTAAACATTTTAGTTTTAATATTTGAAAACTTTTATCATTTGCTTGATTTTTTAATTTGAATTTGATCTGGTTTCGAAACAACGCGAGTCTATCAACAGTAACTGAGGTGACGTGGCATCATTAGTAGGGGATGGCTGTAGCTTGATTACCCGGGCGTCACAATTCTCCTCCACTATAAGAAATCTCGTCCCGAGATTTAAGCGGTGGAGTAGGGGGGAGTGCTGGTAGCGAAAACATAACGAGTCTTCTCGGTCTTGGCTGCCCTTTCGAAGAGGTTGATCCCTTCCGTTGATGTCTTCATTTCTCTGCTTCAAGTTATTGTGATCAAGTCGTCATCCTTTCTTCGGGATCTCCATCGCCCTACGAACTCGATAAGGGGGAAAACTTTGGAAGAATGCATCTCCACAAAGTTGGGCATCTGACAATGAACCCAATGGGAAGTACACGAGGTACCCCACGAGTTGTATTTCAGTGTATTCGTTGAGTGCAATATACGATGGTACCAAAGTTTCAAATGGGTAGGCAATCATTTGATGCCTAGAAAGAAGCTGGAATGGGGGCTTGAACAACGAGAATAACATGGTGTTTAATTCCAGGATGAATAATGGCATGGAATTTAGCTCGTGAATCACTTACGAAGCCAGGTGCAAGGATACATTAGAATCCGGGTTGTAAAGAAGAGTATGGTTTCGATCCAGTTGACTGTCGGTGTACTAAAGTAGGGGTAACTTAGTATCCCGAACTTGTGCACGGGCAGCTGGAGCGTCCCGCGGCAAGGCTTGCCATGCGACCGCCAAGATCCTCCGTGGTTCCCTTGGAGCCATTCAAGAACAAAGTATTCAAGTCAAAGAGACAAGATCCCGGCAAGAGGAGCTTGCCGAGAAGGCCACTCAAGGCACAAAACCACTCAAGGTACAAGACCCTGGGAAGAGGAGCTTGCTGGGAAGGCCAACTAAAGGCACCTCAAGAGAACTTGCCGCGACGCGCCACGCGTCCCGGCAAGGCCCGGTGAGCGACAAGCTCCCAGGCGCGACAAGATAGCGACCGCGGCAAGGCACTTACCGCGGCAAGCTTCCACTCAGTACCCACGCTCCAGCTCATCCACCCACGCGTCGCCCTGGGACCCTCCCAGGCGCACGTGGCGGAAGGCTGTGCAGCCAGGGGAACACGGTGGCAAGCTGCGGTGACGAGGCTACCGTCGTGGCGAACGGTGGCGCCCATGACGGCCACTTTTTACACTGTTTGGGCGACGGCGACGAGCATTCAATGCACTTGTCCCCTGCCGTCAGAGTTAGGTATAGAGCACTATACAAACACTGTTACAACTAACACTCTTTTTACATTTTTACCCCCATATGTGTTGCCACCTGTCGGTGACCCCTTTGACCTATAAAAGGCGGCCCATGCGCAACGTAGAAGGGGTTGGGGACATCAATCACTCTATCACTCTCACGCTCGGTCTTGCCAGCGGTTAGAGCATACTGTAGCTCTCCTCCCTCCCGAGCAAGAACTCAATACAAACCAAAGCAGGAGTAGGGTTTTACGCATCCGTGCGGCCCGAACCTGGGTAAACTGCTCGCGTGCTTGCCTCGATCCGCTCTTTGTGCATCCTCCACCCCCTGCCGTACCGAAAGGGGCTCCGGTCCCATAGGTGTTCGTGGGCGATCAGCTTCCCCGACATCTTTGGCGCGCCAGGTAGGGGTGTGCGTCGAGGTTGTGTGAACCTGATCTGGCGTTCACGCGAGCGAAATCTTCAACATCTTCATCAACATGCCGTCGAAGAAGAAGGCTTCGGAGGTAGCAGGCCCGTCCACGTCGATCCCGCCACCGCCAGAGCCAACGGCTGGTGGGGTAGACGCCGGCGGAAGGACGGACGTCGGCGAGGAAACTCACGGCGCCGCCAAGTCCAAGGACAAGACGGACGACCGGGCACACTCCAAGGCCTCGGCGTCCGTACACGCACCGCGCCCATCTCAGGAAGCGCGAGACCGGCAGCGAGGTGGTACTCAAGGTACCATACGCTTGCTGGGCCAAGGTCAAGCTGGCGGATCCCGGGACGCTCAAGGCCAGCATGCACATCAACATGCTGGCACGAGCAAGGCACGGTCGCCAGGACGGGACGCTGCTCCTTCTAACGCAGTTAGAAGTCCGAGCATATCCCGCTCGTCGCACCGCTCGCCACCGTTACCCGCCACTCCAGGAGAAGCTCTAGCACGAGCTCAACTGCTCCTCGACTTCCCTCCAGCGGTAGACAAGGCCGACGACTGGAGGGCCACCATCCACAGCCTCATCGCCTTCGCCAACGGCGACACTCCGCAGCAGCCGACCACATCGCGGCCGCGGCAAGTTAGCCAGGCACGGGCCGATGGCGACAAGACTGCTGGGGGTGCAACCACCGTGCACTCCCCGCCCCGAAGGCCAAGATCGCCGGCTCGCCGGATCACCATCGATGACGACTCCACTGCGTCGTCGAATCCACGAGCTCGTCGCGATCAGCGCAAAGTTCTCGACAATCGACAACAAAAGACGCTCGAACCCGGATCAAGCGCCGAAGAGAAGCGCGGCGTCAATCTGACCAGCGCGCTGGGCCCGCTGTTCACATGCAAGCGCCAGGGGGACCAGGCGACCTGCCGTACGCGGCAGGTTGCCCTGCGTTCTCTCGTGAGCTGCGGCAAGTCCAGTGGCCCAGCATGAAGAACTTCAAGCCCGACGTACCGGAGAAGTACGACGGCAAGACACATCCGTCGGAGTTCCTCAGCATCTACACCATCGCGGTGCAGGCTGCCGGGGGACGAGACGAGAAGATACTCGCCAATTACTTCCCGCTGGTGCTCAATCCAAACGTGAGATCTTGGCTCATGCACTTGCCGGAGAACTCCATTTCTTCTTGGTCTGACCTGTGCCATCAGTTTGTCGGCGCCTTCACAGGTGGCCACAAGCCCCATGGCCAGGAGAGTGACCTTCACATACTCACCCAGAAGGAAGGAGAGCCCCTGCGTAAGTATATCCAGAGGTTCAGTTGTGTCCAGCACAACATCCCAGACGTCCACCCTGCCGCGGTTATCGGTGCGTTCCACCAGAACGTGCGTAACCGCAGGATGAGGGAGGAGATGGCGATGTGCAAGATCCGAGATGTCAGTGAGCTTTATGTCCTGGCCGACAAGTGCGCACGCGCTGAGGAGGGGAGGAAACTCCCCGGAGAGGATACAGGAGCAGGGGGATCCGACAGCGAGGATGCCGCCCCGGCAAAGAAAAGCCGGCGGCGGGGCAACAGAAAGAAGAAGAACAAGGAAGTGCTAGTCGTTGAGCAGTCCGGCAAGGAGGCTGGCGCCAAAAAAGCCCAGGCTGGTAGCTCCGGCAAGGAGACTGCCGCGTGCACCAACTGCCAGGCTGTGGCAGCCGCCGACAAGCAGGACGGCTCCGACAAGCAATACTGCAAGATCCACCGCACCAAGGGCCATGACCTCCAGAACTGCAAGAGGGTCGAGTACCTCGTCGAGCAGCAAAAGGCTGAGTACGAGCGACGCGACAAGGAGAAGGCCCAGGGAGGTGATGGAGGGTCCGGCAAGAAGCGGCCATTCAACGGCCGGGGAGGACACCGCGGCAAGGCCAAACAACAGCAAGGAGATAGACCTCCCCGCGGCCGCGACAAGGATGAAGAAGAAGACGAAGACGAAGACATGGATGATGGAGAGAACAGCAAGCAGGAGTTTCAGAAAGCCATGGAGGTTCTGTGCATTGACGGTGGTGCCTCTCTGCATACTTCCCACCGCCAACTCAAGCAGTGGGTCGGGAAGTTAATGCAGCAGAGCCACCCATCGAGTCGCGCAAACTTCTGAAGTGGTCCAGCACGCCTATCATCTTCGATATTGAGGACCACCCTGATCGCATAACTGCGGTCGGGTGCTTGCCGATGTTGGTTTCACCAACCATCCGCAACCTCAAGGTCACCAAGATGTTAGTTGACGGCGGGGCCGGCTTGAACTTAATCTCCTCCGCTGTGGTTCGGAAGCTCCAGATCCCCGACAGCGAGCTCAAAGAAACCGGCATGTTCCAAGGGATCAACCTGGGAAGGAGCAAGCCGAAGGGGAAGATCACGCTGCCAGTGACATTTGGCGGCGAGCTAAACTTCAGGACTGAAAGGATCACTTTCGACGTTGCCGATATCCCATTGCCCTACAATGGGATACTTGGCCGTCCAGCACTCGCCAAATTCATGGCAGCCTCTCACTACGCCTACAATGTGCTCAAGATGCCAGGCCCGATAAGCGTCATCTCTGTCCCTGGCGACAAGAAGGATGCCCTTATCTGTGCCGACAAGATTTACCGAGATGCAGCAGCCGCAACAGAACGCTAGACACTTGCCGCTGAAGCTCCCGAGGGGAAGAAGACCAAGTTCGGCAAGAGCTCTGGGGCCCACTCCGGCAAACACACCTCTTCAGAGTGCTGCGCTGCCGTTGAGGACGCACCATCGAGCTCCACCGGCAAGTGTAAGAAGACGATGGCAACTCCGCCAGCGGCCAAGAAGGTGTCCGCCAAGGAGGACGACACTGGTGGTACTTTCACCATCAGTGCCACGCTTGACCCCAAATAGGAAAGCGCGCTCGTTGCTTTCCTGGGGGCGAACGTCGACGTGTTTGCATGGCAACCGTCTGACACCCCCGGTGTTCCCAGGAAAGTGATTGAGCACAAGCTTGCCGTTTGTCCTCACGCGCGGCCAGTCAAGCAGAAAGTTAGGAAACAAGCAGTGGAGCGCCAAGAGTTTATAGCAGAAGAGACGAAGAAGCTGGAAGCAGCAGGCCTTGTCAGAGGTGTGCTCCATCCCACGTGGTTGGCCAATCCTGTTGTCGTGCGTAAAGCGAATGGGAAGTGGAGGCTTTGTATAGACTTCACCGATGTGAATAAAGCTTATCCCAAAGATCCATTTCCCTTGCCGCGCATTGACCAGATTGTTGACTCCACCGCCGGATGCGATTTGCTTTCGTTTCTTGATGCATATTCAGGATAACACCAGATCTTTATGGCTGAAGAAGATGAGGAGAAGACCGCATTCATTACTCCATGTGGCACTTATTGCTTCATACGCATGCCTTTCGGATTGAAGAATGCTGGTTCAACGTTTGCAAGAGTAGTCCACACTGCTTTTGAGCCACAGATACACAGAAATGTGGAAGCTTACATGGATGATATAGTGGTCAAAAGCAAGAACAGGGATACTCTGATCCAAGATCTAGATGAAACCTTTGCAAATCTGCGCAAGATCCAACTCAAGCTCAACCCCGAGAAGTGCGTGTTTGGAGTCCCCTCCGGCAAGCTTCTCGGGTTCTTCGTGTCTCAGAGGGGGATTGAAGCCAATCCCGACAAGATCAAGGCCATCGAGCAAATCGAAGCACCGAAGCGCGTCAAGGATGTACGAAGGCTTGCCGGCTGCGTGGCTGCTCTCAGCAGGTTTATCTCTAAGTCCGCTGAGCGTGCCCTGCCGTTTTTCAAAATTTTGAAAAAGGCAGGTCCAATGAAATGGACTCCGGAAGCGGAAGCAACACTGCAATACTTGAAGAGGTACCTGTCCTCCACTCCCATACTTGTCGCACCTAGGCCACAAGAGAAGTTGCTGCTATACTTAGCGGCAACCAATCAAGTGGTTAGTGCTGCATTAGTAGCGAAGAGGGAAGAGGATGATGAGCCAGCGGCCGCGGCAAGCACATCCAGCGACAAGCAGGGGGCTTCCCCGACAAGCTCTGGTCCCGACAAGGACGGACCTGCGCAAATGCAAGAGGAGATACGGAAGAAGATGGTGCAGCGCCCAGTCTACTTTGTCAGCTCCCTTCTGCAGGGGGCTAGGTCAAGGTACTCTGGTGTGCAGAAACTGCATTTCAGCCTTCTCATGGCCTCGAGGAAGCTGCGCCATTACTTCCAAGCACATGAGATAACGGTGGTCACTCGCTTTCCGCTGAAGAGGATATTGCAAAATCCAGAGGCGACAGGCAGGATTGTCGAGTGGGCGCTAGAACTGTCAAGCTTTGGCCTCAAGTTTGAAAGCACTTCAACTA
This sequence comes from Secale cereale, assembly GCA_902687465.1. Taxonomy (NCBI): domain Eukaryota; kingdom Viridiplantae; phylum Streptophyta; class Magnoliopsida; order Poales; family Poaceae; genus Secale; species Secale cereale. Next base: position 891,004,034 of record LR738711.1, on the reverse strand, counting down.
TCCAAAGCAAAGCACTGGCAGAATTCATAGCAGAATGGACGCCAACGCCAGACGAAGAGATTCCAGAGACGAGCATCCCCGTCAAAGAAGCGAGCAAAGAATGGATAATGTACTTTGATGGTGCCTTCTCGCTGCAAGGCGCCGGTGCCGGTGTGCTGCTTGTCGCGCCCACAGGGGAGCACCTCAAGTACGTGGTCCAGATGCACTTTCCCAAGGAGCAAGCGACAAACAATACTGCAGAGTATGAAGGTTTGCTTGCCGGTCTCAGGATCGCAGTAGACCTTGGGATCAAAAAGCCGATTGTAAGGGGAGACTCACAGCTTGTCGTCCGCCAAGTAAACAAGAACTACCAGAGTCCGTTGATGGAAACTTACGTCGACGAAGTGAGAAAGCTTTTAGAACACTTTGAAGGCCTACAGATGGAGCACATTCCAACAGCTCAGAACGACATCGCAGATGGCCTGTCAAACTGTGCTGCACTAAAGCTGCCTGTGGAACCAGGAATCTTTGTGCTCAAGCTAACTCAACCATCCGTAACACCATCAGCTGGACAGAGCAAGAAGAGGAAGTTGGTCTCTGGCGACTACTTTCCGGCAGAGCTTCTGATACGTCCAAAACGTATCTATAATTTCTGCTTGCTCCATGCCACTTTTGGGTGATATTGCTATGATATTCATACACTTCCATACACTTTTGATCATATTTGGACTAACCTACTAATCCAGTGCACCCCGGTGCCAGTTTCTGTTTTCGGCTGTTTTTGTATTTCAGGTTTTCACATTACGAGAACTGTCAGGAAAAATCCAGAAAAAATATAAAAAAAATCAGTGTTCCAGAACCTACCTTGCGCCCGAAGTACTGCCGGGGGGGGGGCACTAGGGCCCCAGGCGCCCTGGCGGCGCGCCCCCCCTGGGCCGCGTCGGGGGGGAGCCTGGGCCCCCCGAGCTTCGTCTGGTGCCCCCCTTTGGCATATATTTAGAGCGTCCTTCGAAACCCTCGGGACGGGAACTCTTTTTCGCGATCTCATCTCTGTTCCGCCGCCGCCGCCGCTTCCAAGATCGGGAGCACCAGGAGAACTCTTCCCGGCACACTACCAGAGGGGAGGATCACCATCGGGAGCCTCTCCACCACCATGGACGCCTCCCGGATGAGTTGTGAGTAGTCTCCCTTGGACCATGAGTCCATGACCAGTAGCTATGTGATGTTCTCCTCCCGTTCTTGCGCTTCACTAATTAGTCCTCGTGAGCTGCCCTACATGATCGAGGCACATATGTAATCCTTATGCTGTTGCTATGATGAGTTTGTTGGGATCCGATGGATTATGAGATTATGTTCAGATTGTTCTTGAGTAATATATTTGATCTACCTCTTTTATATTTATGTTCATAAGTAATTCTTGCATGTTCTCCGTTGTTATTTATTGCTTTGGACAAGTAATACGTAGTGACTCCAAGAGGGAACGTTATGCTCGATTGTGGGTTCATGCCCCTCGATGACTAGCTTGAGTGACAGAAACATGAGTCTAGGGGATGTGCTGTTGCCACAAGGGGGAAAACAACGGTGCTTGTGCCCGCGGGTGCAAGGATTGTTTACTTTACGCAAAGTTCTTTTAATGCAGTTGTCTGTTGCATTGAGTTTACACTATGGGTGGGACTCGCAACTTAATACCAGCGAGATGTTCTGGATAGATATCTCAAGGTGGATGATTAGTAGCAGATATTGATGGATTTCGGTCTACTTACTTTGGCGTACCTCCCATGCTTTGAACCTCAACCTTTCTTGCAATGTAGTCAGCATTGGTTTGCGTTCGTGGTCCTGTCAATTGCCTAGCTGTGATTCGTTTACCTCACATAGCTGTTTTATCGTCTTTTGGGAGAGAGACATCGCTAGTGAACATCATGAGACTCCGGTCCATATTACCATCATTGATCACATCCGCTATTTACTTTTCGCTATTATTTACTATTGCAAACATTATCTATCACTACTATCATTTGTGTTTAATCCTTTGTGAACTACAAAGCCGGAGGGATTGACAACCTCTCTGTACTCGTTGGGAGCAAATTTATTTGTATCTGTGTGCAGGTCCACGTTGATTGCTAATACCTGGTGCCGTTAGCAGTTGACACCTACTTGTTGAACCTAGGAGTCTATGGGGATTCGATCCTTGTCATCTTTGCTAAGGGAAAAACTTCCACAACACTGCATCTTTCACCTTCCACTTGGGGTAACCAACGAGGGGTTAGAGGCCCATCAGCTTCCCAAAGCCGCCGCCAAGAAAGTCCCCAAGATCAACACCGAAAATGCTGAGGAACAGTCTGCTCCTGCAAGCCCTAGGGTTTGTACAGTGGAAGCAGACGCTCCCGACAAATTTTGCTCCGGCAAGCTTACCGGGGAACATCAAGCTCCGGCTAAGACACAAGTTCTCGCCGTAGAAGTGGATGTTCCCGCAGCTGCAGATATGACTTTAGTCCTTGCTGTCGAGCCACAAGCTCCAACATGGGCGCAGCAGATCGTCCGTTTTCTCCAAACAGGAGAACTTCCCGAAGTGCAAGAAGAAGCGGAAAAAGTAGCCCGACAGTCAAGTATGTACCAGTTTGTCGACAACACACTATGCAGAAGAAGACTCAACGGTGTGAAATTGAAGTGTATTCCCCGGGAAGATGGACAGAAGCTGTTGGCAAAGATTCACGGAGGCATATGTGGGCACCACATTGGCGCCAGAGCCCTTGTCGGCAAAGCTTTCCGGCAAGGTTTCTTTTGGCCGACAGCCCTCCAGGATGCAACTGCACAAGTAACCAAGTGTGAAGCATGCCAGTTCCATTCCAAGCAGATACACCATCCAACTCAAGCTCTCTAGACGATCCCATTGTCCTGGCCATTTTCGGTCTGGGGGCTCGACATCCTCGGCCCCTTTCCCCGCGCAGCCGAGGGCTTTGAGTTCTTGTACGTCGCCATCGACAAGTTCACAAAGTGGCCGAAAGTGGAACCAGTGAGAAAGGTGACCGCACAGTCAGCAGTCAAGTTCTTCAGGTCGATTGTTTGCCGTTTTGGGATCCCTAACAGGATCATCACCGACAACGAAACACAATTCACCAGTCGCACCTTCATGCAATATGTCCAAGATCTTGGCGCCAAGGTCTGCTTCGCTTCTGTTGCTCACCCGAGAAGCAACGGTCAAGCGGAGAGGGCAAATGCTGAAGTGATGCACGGACTCAAGACAAGAACGTTCGACAGGCTACACAAGTGCGGAAGAAACTGGATCGAGGAGCTGCCGGTGGTTCTTTGGTCGATCAGGACAACGCCAAATCGAGCCACTGGACAGACACCCTTTGCTCTCGTCTACGGAGCAGAAGCAGTTCTCCCCACGGAACTCGTATACGGGTCGCCTCGAGTGCTCGCTTACGATGAGCTCGAGCAAGAGCAGCTGCGACAAGATGACGCGCTGCTCCTTGAGGAGGACCGTCTTCAGGCCGCTGTGCGAGCTGCTCGCTACCAGCAAGCTTTGCGTCGCTACCTTAGCCGCAAAGTTAAAGCCAGAAGTTTCAAGGAAGGCGACCTTGTTCTTCGGCGCGTTCAGTCCGCCAAGAATTCCAACAAGTTGACGCCGAAGTGGGAAGGGCCTTATCGGGTGAAACGAGTCACTAGGCCCGGCGCTGTCCGCCTTGAGACCGAAGATGGCTTGCCGGTGAGCAACTCCTGGAACATCGAGCATCTTCGTAAGTTTTACCCATAAGGCGCAGTTGCCGTGATCCACCCCGGCAACCACCTTTTGTACAAGTCTTGCCGCTGTTGCATGTAATCCTTTGTACAAAGCCGGGCGCAGACCCCGTGCATCAGTAAAGTTTATGTGCCCCGCACATCTTGTCATTTCATGCTATCAATTTTTGGTGCATGTACTATCTGACATTTTGTGCAGCACCAAATCCCGGTACGCAATAACGAGCCACAAAGCTCCATATCTGCATTTTCCCTTCTTTCTTTTCTTCTCAAGGAAAAGCAAGGTTCCCTCGCGCACAAGTTTGCCGGGGGGGAAGCAGGAGATGGTGGTATGGACCAAGTGCCGTTCAAGAAAGTTTGGCCTTGCCGGGAAACAAGTTCAAGAAAAAGCGTTGCCTTGCCGAGAAGCAGACAACACAAAAGCTAAGTTGCCAAAGTTTGAGCAATCAAATTTTCAAATTTTTAAGTTATCTTCCTTGAACGGTCGCGCTTTGTATGGAAAACCTATGTGCGGAGGAACCAACTCGTAGCTAGTTGCGCCCTTACTTTGTTTCGAGTTTGCTCAACAGCTTAAGTGTGCTGCGACTAGTGTCGCGCCCTTACTTTGTTTTCGAGCCCGCTCAACAACTTAAGTGCGCTGTAGCTAGTTGCGACAAGGTTTCTTGTCGGTAGCAACACCGCCTGCGGGCTGCTGAAGTTCCGCACTCAGCGCCCGCGGCAAGGGTGTCTGCGCCGACAAGTTCCCTAAAAGCGTAGGGTAAAAACATACAAAGCAAGGAAGTCAAGTAAAGGAAATAACGTTGCATTAACCGCCTAAGATAGAGTTATATTACAAGATAACTTGCCGCAGCTCTAATAGACTGTTTTCATAACATGGTTAACAGCGACAAGGAAAAGAAGGAAGTAAAACAACCTAGTCTGCACGGTCGCCCTCGACTCTCTTGATCCCGCCCACCTTGTCCACGATGGGTGCGACAAGGGCCTTGAGCGCCTCCTGGTCGGCGTCGGGCGGCAGAGTCCTGAGGACGTTGGTGAGGTTGAGGCTTGGATTGCGGTAGGCCACCTTCACCAACACCTTCTTCAAGGCCCCCGCGCAGAGCCTGCGCGACTCGTCCGCCAGCTGCTTCGGGATCTTCTCCCGGAGTTGCTGGAGGGCCATCGCCATATCCCTGAAGAACAAAGTTAGCTTGGCGCTATGGTGGAGACCCTCGTCGGTGGAGTATCCGAGGTGCTCCGCCCCTAGCTCCGTCAGCTCCTTGTCGATGTCCGCGGCGGCGTTGACAAGGCCTTCCGTCCAGAGCTCGAAGGTCTGCCTAAAATTGTTCTGGGAGATGGCAGCGTTGTCCAGCAACGCCTTCTCGGCCCTGATCTCCTCCTTCAGGGTCGCCTCCCGCTCCCTGGCACCGTCCAGCATCTGGGTTAGGGTGGCCAGCTTCAGCTCGAGGTCGGCGATGGAGTCCTTGGCAACGGCGAGGTCCTTGCCCTTCTCGGAGAGGCGGACCTGCAGCTCGGAGTGGCTGTGTGCGTCCTTCTCCCTCTCGAGCTTGAGTGTGGCGACCTCCTCGCTGCTCGTCTTCAAGTTGGCCTCCAGCTGCGCCACCCTCGTCTCCAACTCTCTCTTGGCGGTCTCGGCAGCTGCGGCAGCATCCTTTGCCTCCTGCAAAGCTCCGCCAAGCGATCGCTCGCGCGCAGCAAGCTCATCCTCGTGGCTGTCAAGATCGACTTTCCGCTGCGTCAGCTCGCCTTCTCGCCTGGATAGCTCCTCGGCGGCAGGCCTTTGCTGCTCCTCCGTTTCTGCCTTCTCAAGGATGAAGGCCTGATGCGCCTCGGCAAGCTGCTCCCGCTCCTCCGGCAAGGATCGGAGAGCTGCTTGGTTGATGGCTCGGAGCTCTTCTGCGCGCTTCTCCAAGTCAGCACCCGCCTTGGCAGCCAGAGCCTCTCGGGACTCCAGCTTGGCTTGCCGGGCGTGGTACAAGGACAGAAGCTTGCGCAGTAGCCGCTCCTCCTCGGGCTCGCTACTGCTGCTCGGCGCGTCGACGAGCTTCAGCCCGGTGGAGGCGAGGACCTCCCCGTCAAAGACCTCTCCCTCAGCTGGTGCCGTGGACATGGACGCCCACGGGAGCTGGATGAAGATGTCGTCGCCGGCCTTCAGATAGGCGCTTGGCTCAGGCTCGTCGGAGCTGGGGGCTGCGGCGGTGGTGGAAGGCTCGGCGGTCGGCGTAGCGCCTGACGCTCCTGCGGCCCCAGTGCCGTCAGTGCGATCGCCAGCCTCTTCGCCCGCTGCCGCGGCGGCAGCCTTGGCGGCCCCTGCGCCAGCGGGATCGTCCGCGCCAACCGTTTCTTCAGCAACGGCGGCGTCGTCGGCGACGACCTCCGTCTCCATGGGCTCGGCTGCGGACGGGTCTGACGGAAGAACAGAAAAGAAAATAAAAACATTCAAGCAAATATCCAAAAAGAAGAAAGGAAAAAAGGAAAAGTCCAAGGGTTTACCTGCGCGGGTCTCCTCCTCGGTGGGGTTCCTTGCCGGGGAGATCTCCCTCGGAGGCGTGGTGGTGGCTCCCGCCGGCGGAGGGCCGCTGGCGCCATCCCTTGGCGGAGTGCCCGCCCTTGGCAGGGTGCTCGCCCTTGGTGGGGTGCTCGCCCTTGGCGGAGTGTTCCCCCTTGCCTGGGAGCTCCCCCTTGGCGGTGTGGACGAGGCGTGCAGCTCATCGGGGGCGATCTCCTGGCGCTCCTGGTGCTGCTGCTCTGCTCCTACACGAATTAACAAACAAGATATCAGCAAGGATAGAAGTAGCACCCACGCGCGCCCGACAAGCGGAAAGTGAACCACACTTACGCTGGGGGCTGCTCCGAAGAACAATTGCCGGGTCCGGCAAGCTCATCTCAGGCGCACCCCCTGCAGTCGCGGCGGGCTCGTCCTCGATGACGATCACCGGGACCTTGGCCCTCTTCGCTGCCCTCTGGGCCAGAGTTCTGAAAAAGACAGGTTCAGAGTTAGGCGAAAGAGATGCAAGACAAAGCAACAGAGAATCAAGGAAAAATAAGAATTGCGAAGACTTACTCTCCTTCCTCCTCGTCGGAGCTGAGCGCTGAGAAATCGAAGTCCGGCTCGCGCGTCCTCGCGCGAGGAGCTGGGGGAGTAGGCTCCCTTGGCCGCTTGGCGGGAGACGGTGCGGTGGTCTGAGAAGACCCCGCTCCGGTTGCCGCCGAGGCACGAGGGGCGGCAGGAGCAGAGGCGCCCATCCGGGAAGATCCCCCTCCAGCCGCTGCAGAAGCGCAAGGAGCTCCCGCGGCGGCCTTGCTTGCCGCGGTGACGCGTGTCGCGCGGCGCTGCGGCTGTTGGCCCGCTTGCCGCCCCGTCACCTCTGCGGCCTTGCGGAGGCGCCTTCTTGGCGGAGCCGGAGGACTTGCTGGTGGTGGCGAGCTGCCCGAGGACGAGGAGGAGGAGCCAATCTCCAGTGAGCCGCTCGAGTCCTCGGCAGGCTCACTTGACCCGGCACCCTGCTCGGCGGGCCCGCTTGACTCGACGCCCGGCTCGGTGGGCTCGCTTGTCCCGGTGAGTTGCCCGGCAAGCTTCCCCGCCTTGCGAAGCTCTTCCTGCTCGGCAAGGCTTGTCGCCTCCGCTGCCTCCGCTTCCTCCACAGTGTACCCGAACTCGCCCGTGGCCGCGGCTGCCGCTGCCTCTTCCAGCCTGGTGGCAATGTACGCCATCTCCTGGTCGGTGGTGTCGCGGGTGAGGCCTTTCTTCTCGTCGGACTTGACTGGCTGCTCCACCAAGTTGTCGAAGAACATTTGCACAGCTGCGTCGGAAGGCTCTTGCCAAGTGGGGTCGATGCCGTGGGAATCGCACAGCGGCATCACCGCACGGATGGCGCTAAGCGACGAGTTGTTGCACAACGGAACTACGCCCGCCGGCAACGCGAACCACTCAGGATGGGCAGAGTCATACTTGAACAACGCCTGGAGCATCGCGTTGAGCTCCAGGACAGTGAAATTATAATTAAGGCCCGGGCCTAGCCTCATGATATCTGCCGCGTTATCGAATTCCCAGGCGACCCTCTTCCTCTCCTACAAGGGGGCGATTCGGCGGCGGAGAAAGTCTGCTCCTACTGCGCCCACGGTGAGCTTGGCGTGCCTGAGGCGAAGGATTCAGGTAGTGGCAATCTTCAGTCTGCTATTCTCCGGGGCCAAATCACTCCAGTCGTTGCCGCGTACTACTGCGGCTTGGCGCCGGGAAGTGAATGGCTGCGGGTCGTCCTCTATGATCCAAAACCAGTTGGCTCTCCATTCATCCCACTTGCCGCGGAGCTCCCCCTCCAGATAGGCTTCCTTCTTGTGCGTACTCGATATCCAGGAGACGCCGCCCGACAAAGGCGACCCTGCCTCGACTCGAGGCGTGAAGTAGTGGCGGAAGAGAGCTACATTGGGGTAGACTCCGACAAAGTTTTCGCACAGATGTGCGAAAACGACCATGGTCAAGACGGCATTGGGGGTGAAGTCAAGGAGATGAAACCCGTAGGTGTTCATGATATCGCAGAAGAACTCGGAATATGGCGGTCAGAGCCCACAGTAGAAGAACAGGGCAAAGAAGGCGTAGCCGTTCGGGAACATCTCGCAGGCTACGGCGGGGAGTACCTTGGTACGTGGATGCGCCTTCGTCTCCCTCGACCAGAAGAGGTAGAAGGATTCCTTCAGCTCCTCTGCGTCAAGCTTTGGCGGGAAGACCGCCATCTTCTTCCGCATTGCTGCTAGCCGCAGCGCCTCGGCGGACTTCGCGGCGGACTTCGCGGACTTCCCCTTCTCGCCTTTTGGAGCCATGGCGGGGACGGTGGGGGAGGTCGACGCCACTTGTGGTGCTGGTGGCGACGGAGGGCGGAGCGCTGCTCGCTTTCGGCCTTCGGGAAGGAGGGGAGTGGCGGGGGTTTCTGAGGATGAAGAAGCAACGGGCGAATGGAAGGAACTGCCCCTGTTTCCCCTGCTTTTAAGGGGGGGGGAGGGGGACGTTCCGCATTTCCCATTAAAGAAACAGGCCACGATCTCTCCCACGACGCCGCGATTGACGCGTGCCGTTAAGGGAGGGCGCGGTAGATACGGAGTTGGATACGGCGTGCCGCGGGCCGCGCGTGCCCGTGCGCTGTTTTGGGCCTGGCCCAACAGCGCTCGACACCGTGTCTGGCCCAGGCCCGGGGGCTCCTGTCGGTGTACTAAAGTAGGGGTACCTTAGTATACCGAACTTGTGCACGGGCAGTTGCAGCGTCCCACGGCAAGGCTTGCCATGCGACCGCCAAGATCCTCCGTGGTTCCCTTGGAGCCATTTAAGAACAAAGTATTCAAGTCAAAGAGACAAGATCCCGGCAAGAGGAGCTTGCCGGGAAGGCCACTCAAGGCACAAAACCACTCAAGGTACAAGACCCTGGCAAGAGGAGCTTGCTGGGAAGGCCAACTAAAGGCACCTCAAGAGAACTTGCCGCGACGCGCCACGCATCCCGGCAAGGCCTGGTGAGCGACAAGCTCCCAGGCGCGACAAGATAGCGACCGCGGCAAGGCACTTGCCGCGGCAAGCTTCCACTCAGTACCCACGCTCCAGCTCATCCACCCACGTGTCGCCCTAGGACCCTCCCAGGCGCACGTGGCGGAAGGCTGTGCAGCCAGGGGAACACGGTGGCAAGCTGCGGTGACGAGGCTACCGTCGTGGCGAACGGTGGCGCCCATGACGACCACTTTTTACACTGTTTGGGTGACGGCGACGGGCATTCAATGCCCTTGTCCCCTGCCGTCAGAGTTAGGTATAGAGCACTATAGAAACACTGTTACAACTACCACTCTTTTTACATTTTTACCCCCATCTCTGTTGCCACCTGTCGGTGACCCCTTTGACCTATAAAAGGAGGCCCATGCACAACGTAGAAGGGGTTGGGGACATCAATCACTCTCACGCTCGGTCTTGCCAGCGGTTAGAGCATACTGTAGCTCTCCTCGCTCCCGAGCAAGAACTCAATACAAACCAAAGCAGGATTAGGGTTTTACGCATCCGTGCGGCCCGAACCTGGGTAAACTGCTCACGTGCTTGCCTCGATCCGCTCTTTGTGCATCCTCCGCCCCCTGCCGTACCGAAAAGGGGCTCCGGTCCCATAGGTGTTCGTGGGCGATCAGCTTCCCCGACATGGACCTATGGGTTATGGGCCCATCATGTGGGTTGAAAATAGGAAGGGGGGTGACATCTTGCACAGCCGCGACAGGGAGGCATGTCAGTGGATAGCTTGTCGGCTATATTAGCAACAATGTCGGTACCAAGGACGGGGGCAAAGAGAACCATCTTCTTGGTCATTGTAATGAGGCGGACCAATAGGAAAGGTTCTCATTCACCGGCATCTAATGGAATGTTACAACAATAGAATCAAAGTCTTACTGACAAAGTTGTCACCAAGGTGTTTACATAAGCAGAAAATTATTACTGCTTAGATTATATGTAGATCAAAGAAAGGTTAAACAAACAAATGGAAAGGAAAATTGTGATTACACACAATAAATAGGAGTATATCCTTCCCATGGACAAACAGAACATGGCATACATGGTAAGAGAGCAAGTACCCCAACCATTCAGATAAAGAGGTAAGGGTTAATCAAGATGTTACCCATACAACGGTGTTTGGATAACTGACCAAGAAACATTTAGCATTGGGCTTCAAATGCTCTTGTTGAAAATTGGAGTACCACACACATGCTTCGAGATAGCATTGGCATGGTGTTGAAGTAAAGATCGGACTTGGATACACAAAGGATTCATCAGGAACAACTTAGAGAATAAGTCTTACGATTTCCTCCTGGAAGAATGGTTATCCTTGCAAAAGAGATTATAATGATAGGTCCTCCAGCTAGGGGTGCTAGGCATGACATCATATTACCGAGTCATCAAAGGACCAATATTATAACTCTTGGAAAGTTGTCCCAGCCATCATATCTGACCGAGATTCAGATCCGATTGGTGTCATGATACCTCAGACTCGGGATGTTCAAGAAGAAATGGTGCAACATTAATCGACGTAATGACATTGCAAGATTCTCGGGAAATGAACTATGGGAACAGGTTCCCGAAACAATATTTCATCATTAAACCAAGGAGAGAATGAGGAGATGGCTGATGGGCTCAGCGACAATTCATCAAGAATTCCAAACTGAGGGATTTCCACAATAATGTGAACAAGACGATGACTCTTGTCAATTCAAATGATATAATGTTGTATGCTCGAGGAAAAACATACACCATTAATCATTAGGTGAAAGGTGTGCCCGAAATATGACCTTAGGCAGCAAGATCATTGTTAGAGTGATGATTCAATAACCAACAGTCTAAGAACGAACTGTCGATCGTTAACTTCAAAGCAATAGGGTTGCTAGAAGTACAGAACTCAAGCAGCATCGTTAGCATATTGGTATCCCGGTTAAAAACAACACGGGGACCAAGGAAGAATGATGATGATGAGAAGTATCATCATACCGAGAATTTCTAAGAGCTGGAGCAATCCCCACAACATTCTCGACATAAAATACTGTAATACTTCAAGGCAGAACACAACACTAGCGGGAGAGCAAGTTGTATTCATCATGTGGACAAGTTTGCGATGAAAGGAAGTCAAGGGTGTTGTCAATGATAATAAAGATCATCGAGGGCAAGGAGGGTATTTCTCATCATGAACACAGTTGACATCTCGGAAGAAGTCAAAGTGTTGAAGGTGATCCGACACATTTTCTGGGAGGTTTCAAGAGGATGCAATCTAACAACAATGGCAACAAGCAAGGGAATGACGAAGTGGCAAGTTATAGTATCAATATGTAAGATGCAAGCTCAGAACCAACGTTGCCTTTCAAGACAAGCAACATGATGTTGAAAGCTCGACGTAAGTCGTGCTCACACACTGAAGAATTCGTGCACCATAGAAGGACGAGGTAGCACAGTCAAAGATAGCAAGACCAGGATGCATCCGATAGTCTAGGAATGACCAGATTGAGTTCAAAATTTCCCAATAAAATATTAGGGGTATTTGAATTGTAGTGCGGAATAATTTCACTAGTCGATGTCCTCGGTTGACACCAACCCAAACCCCATAGAGTGATTACGACAAGGAAAGACATTACTTCAACAAAGTCAGTATGATGTGGTGCAATGGCAAAACATCTTCGAGATACCAGGGGGTAATACTCGAAGGCATAACATGATAGAAGTAGAACTGGGTCATTGACCTATGAAAGTAGATACGTCAACTTTGCCAAAAATAGACGAGGCACTGGAATGAATTCCCATCAGATATATCAAATCGGGACAGCATGGTCGGAACCATAATTGTAAGGAATCAATTCAAGGATACCGAAAGAATCATACAGCTAGATAATCATTTTGTAAGAAGTTTTCGAGATGGTCTACATCATTTTCATGGGCATGAAAACAAAGTTCAAGGTCAACTCCCACTTCTTTAATGCATATCATTTCATTCACCTCTCGCTTTGATAAAACTGTAGCGGGAAGGCATAGGTTCAACTCATCGGGCATCGTAGTAACATATACCACAAGTTTCAAAAGTAAATACACCAGCTCGAAAGCAGAGCATGGTTGGCCAAGCAGAGGATACAATTTACTAAAGGCATTCTGTATCAGGGGAAGAACTCACAAGGTGATTGAATATGATGGAAACTGTCGGATAACAATTAAACAATGGATCGGGCGATCCACAATGGAGCTGATGTGAGTATCGGTACTCACTCAGAGGAAGAAGGAATGCAGAGGCATCAGATCCAATAATCACCTTATTAGCCTGATGCTTAAATAGAAAGAAATTATGGTTTCCAAAACGAAGGATCAGAAGCAGATGCTCTGATCAAGGATGGATAAGTTGAAAACACTTAGTTGGACAATCAATAAATGTTTGAATTGCCGAGAACCAACTCATGTCCGGAATGACGTCTGAGCCGGAAAGAAAATTTTATAAAGGATAACCTGATGACTGCGTGCATACGCACACATTGAATCAATAGGCTCAAAATGGCCAAGACAATGGATGTTAACGAAGACTACTAGTCATATGGAATTAACCATAACGCAAGCAGGCAAGAATTTCAAGAGTAACAGCCTGCAGAGGATTTTCAAAACATCGAAAAGTATTCTGAAGAATTTTGGGAGAGATATGAACAATCGAGGAGAACGGGTCCTCGATAAATGTGAGGAAATAACCGTGAGGGTTTTCATGCGAAATAAAACTGCCAGACAGTAAACTCAAAGGATTCTCGAGACAACGGAGAATATTTCGAGGCATCTTGTAACAACAAGAGCGACGAGGAATGATCGTGAGAATGACCAGGGCATACAGATATCCATAGGGATATATCGGTGGCAGTGAATTGCAAAGGCAATGAACACAAGGGTGTCGGAAAAATATCGAGGGATATTCCCAGAATCTTCTGACGAAGTAGGTGATCTTCCGGAATGAGAGCTCTCCGGGAGAAATAGTTACGAGATCCTAGAGTTTACTGATGCCCCCGATTTGACCGTAAACTAATCATGCACGCAAATGTGTACGACCAAGATCAGGGACTCACTAGAATATATCACAACACAACTCTAGACACAAATTAAAATAATACAAGCTTTATATTACAAGCCAGGGACCTCGAGGGCTCGAATACATAAGCTCGAAAACACAAGAGTCAGCGGAAGCAATAATATGTGAGTACAGACATAAGTTAAACAAGTTTGCCTTAAGAAGGCTAGCACAATGTAGCAACGATCGAAAAGGCAAGGCCTCCTGCCTGGGACCTCCTAACTACTCCTCGAAGCCGAACTCCACGTAGAAACATCCTCGGGATCTTCTCGCTCCTGGACTCCATCAATCTGGTTGCATCAATCGAGAAGAAGGGACAAAAGGGGGAGCAAAGCAACCATGAGTACTCATCCAAAGTACTCGCAAGCAAGGATCTACACTACATATTCTATGATATCTGTGTAAAGGGGGTAATATATGCGGACTGAACTGCAGAAAGTAGAATAAGAGGGGGATAGCTAATCCAATCGAAGACTATGCTTCTGGCCACCTCCATCTTGCAGCAATAGAAGAGAGTAGATGGAATAGTAACAAGTGTCAATGCTTCTGGCAGCCTCCATCTTGCAGCAGTAGAAGGGAGTAGATGGTAAGTTCACCAAGTTACATCGTATAGCATAATCCTACCCGGCAATCCTCCCGCACATCACCCTGTGAGAGAGCAATCACCGGGTTGTATCTGGAACTTGTCTGGGTGTGTTTTATTAAGTATCCAGTTCTTGTTTTCATGAGGTCAAAGTACAACTCCAGGTCGTCCTTTTACGGAGGGACACGGCTATTCGAATAGATTTACTTCCCTACAGGGGTGCACCACATAACCCAGCACACTCGATCCCATTTGGCCGGACACACGTTCCAGGGTCATGCCCGACCTCAGGAGATCAACACGTCGCAGCCCTACCTAACCACAACAGAGAGGTCAGCATGCCGGTCTAAGTCCTAGGCACGCAGGGGTCCGGGCCCATCGCCCAACGCACACCTGCACGTTGCGTATGCGGCCGGTGAGCAGACCTAGCAACCTCCATTACTAAGGAAGTTACGTTATGTGATCCAACCCGGCGCGCGCCGCTCAGTCGCTGATGTCAAGAAGGCTTCGGCTGATACCACGACGTCGTGTGCCCATAACTATTCCCACGTAGCTGGTTAGTGCGTATAGGCCAACAGCCAGACTCAGATCAAATACCAAGATCTCGATAAGCGTGTTATTATGAAATAACCGCGGACAACGACCAGGGCCAGGCCCACCTGTCTCCTAGGTGGTCGGAACTCGCCCGGTCGCTCCGCCACAAAGTAACCATCAGGGGGCTATCGGGAACCCAGGCCCACCACTACCTGGGTGCAACCACCTGCCCCTTCAGCCCCCATCTCTGAATCATCATCATGTGTATGTAAAGTACGTATATAGTATATACCCGTTATCACCACCCGAGTGATCACGGCCCGATAGTATAGCATGGCAGACGGACAAGAATGTAGGACCACTGATGGAGTACTAGCATCCTATACTAAGCATTAGGATACCATGTAAAGGTATCAACAGTTGTAGCAACAATGACATGCTATGCAGCAGAATAGGAGCTATCGAATCATCAACAGTAGTAGTTCTAATGCAAGAGTAAGAGAGAGAGGATGGGCGATATCTGGTGATCAAGGGGGGGGGGCTTGCCCGGTTGCTCTGGCAAGAATGAGGGGTCGTCGTTGACACAGTCGATCACAGTGGCACCGTCAGCAGTCTCAGTCCCGATGTCTATCAGAGAGAAGAGGGGGGAGAAACAATAAATATAAAGCAAAACATCGCACCACAAAGCATAACATGGAAAAACACGGTGCTTTGTGTGACCTAACGCAGTGCTCGGTGATACAGGCGAAGATGAAAATAACATCCGGGAAAGTATTCCCGGTGTTAGGCATTTCCGGGCAGATTAAACGGAGGAGGAATGTTGCATGTTCGGTATGATAGAGATGTGTAGCGGATGAACGGACCGCGTATTCAGATTCGTCTCGTCGTTCTGAGCAACTTTCATATATAAATTATTTTCATCTGAGCTACGGTTTATTTTATACTAATTTTGAAAGCTTCAATTCATTTTCTAGAATTAATAGTTTATATTAATTCAAAATTACATTAATGACATCAGCATGACATCAGCGGTCAACTCTGACCGTTGACTGGTCAAACTGACACGTGGGTCCGCTGTCATTTACTAAGATTAACTAAAACAAATTTGCTTTTTTAATTAACGATTAGGTTAAGCTAAACGGGATTAACTAAGTTAATTAATTAGTTAATTAATTATTATTTTATTTATTATTTATTTATATTTAATTAATAATATCTTTATTATATTATTTTTTCCTTTTTTTTACGTTTTGGGCGCGAGGCCCTCGTGTCATTGGCCCAGGGCCTTAGCGGGCATGGGCTAGCGGGCGACGGGCGCACCGGCTCGGCGGGCGACGGGCGTGGGCGCCCGAAGGTCAGACCCGGGGCGAGGCGGGGCACGGGGTGAGCGCATGGCTCGAGCGGTGCGTCAGCCCACCGGCCAGGGTGGCCGGGGTGCGGCCGTGGGGGGCGCGTGGGCGCACGTGGTGCGTGGTCACACCGAGCGCAGCGCGCGGCGAGCGCGCGAACATGGCGGCGAGCGCGTGCGAGGAGAAAGGGGTGGAGGGAGGTGCTCACAGCTATTTCGGAGTGGGGCGGTGAGGAGGAGGTCCGGGAGGTTCCGGCGATGACGGCGGGTGACCAGTGGCGGAGGGGGAGGAAGGCGAGGGAGGCGCGACGGGTCCTCTGGGATCCACCCATCTCCGGCGGCAAGGCGGCTTGGGCCGGCACGAATGCGGAGATCCAGCCACGGCTGCCACGGGACGAGCTCCCGGAAGGAGGCGGTGTGAGGACGGCGGGAGGAGCGGAGGCGGCGGTCCTCGGGCGCGGGCGTGTTCGTCGGGGCCGCAGGGAGCGTGCGACAGGGACGGGGCCGGCGGCCGTGCAGGTTGAAGGAGGAGGCGGCGAGCGGCGACGGGGTCGGGCCAACGGTGCACTCACGCTGAGGAACGGGGGGTGCGGGGCTGGTCGCTGCCCTGCGCGTGCGTGGTGTGTGTCGGCGCGTCCGGAGCGAGGGAAGAGGGGAACGGGGTTACGGTCCCTAGGGTTCGGGGGTGGATGCCTAATAGGCCAGGGGGTGGCGGCATGAGTGGATGGGCCGACAGGCCAGTCGGTCGCTCGAGCAAATGGGCCAAGGCCCAGTCTGGGGAGGTGTTTCCTATTTTTATTTTCTTTTGTTTATTTCTATTTATCTATTTTCTGTTTGTTTTAGTTTTACTTTATATTTAGTTTTAAAATATACCAATTCAGTCCCTAAATTAGCACTATTAGTTAGGCCATTGTCATAATTAATTTGGCACTCGAAATAAAGTAGTTTGTATTTGTGTGTTATTTAAAGAGCGTTTAAATAATTGTTTTACTGTTGTTTTAATTAATTTAGAGCCCTTTAAATATTTTATGAAAAGGTGTTTTCTCCACCATAATTATCTATGAATTATTTGGCACAACCGAAATATTTTAGTTTTAATATTTGAAAACTTTTATCATTTGCTTGATTTTTTTAATTTGAATTTGATTTGGTTTCGAAACAATGCGAGTTTATCAACAGTAACAGAGGTGACGTGGCATCATTAGTAGGGGATTGCTGTAGCTTGATTACCCGGGCGTCACACTTATCGTGATACCTATCCTTTTGCATGTCAACCCCCACTTTGCAATGAAACCTCTAACTACCTACCTAGCAAACCATTGTTTGGCTAAGTTATGCTTTTGCTCAAGCCCCTCTTATAGTGTTGCTAGTTGCAGGTGAAGATGAAGTTTGCTCCATGTGGATTGGGTTTTTGGGAATAACACAATATCTATTATTTACATTAATGCACCTATATACATGGCAACGGGTGGAAGGCTTGGCCTTTTGCTCGGTGTTTTGTTCCACTCATGCCGCCTTAAGAACCGATAAACCGGTGTTATGTTCCTCGATTTTGTGTTTCTAACGCGGTTGCGTATATGGGGACCCCTTGATAGTTCGCTTTGAATAAAACTCCTCCAGCAAGGACCAACTTTGGTTTTACCATTTGCCTAATAACTAAAAACTTGCATAGGGACCGGCTAGCACCCGAGGACTTAATTAACAACCCGGGCCAGTGCTCCACATGAGTGTTGGCCCACACTTGTCAAACGCCGGTGGCCACCATGGGCAACTCTGGGTTGGCCTACCGGAAGTTTGGACAATCCGATCGTGCCATGAGACGAGATATGCGTGGCTCCTATCAGGGTGTCGACACGTCGGGAGGTCTTGTTGGACTTGTTTTACCATTGTCGAAATATCTTGTACACCGGGATTTCGAGTCTAATCGGGTAGTCCCTAAGATAAGGGGTTTTAACCTCTGTTGATCGCGAGAGCTTGTGATGGGCTAAGTAGGAACACCCCTACAGTGTTATGATCTTTCGAAAGCTGTGCCCGCGGTTATGTGGCAGATTGGAATTTGTTAATATCTGGTTGTAGATAACTTGACACAAAACCTTTAACTTATTACACTACCGTGTGAGTAGTCGTGATGGTATCTTTTTGAGGGAGTTCGGGAAGAGAACACGACTTGGTTATGGATGACTCGTAGGTAGACATGATCATCTAGTGATCATGAATTAGTTCACGACCGATGGCTTTCACTTCTCTTCTCACTCTGATTATACGTAAGCTAGCCACCTCATCTACGCTTTGTGCTTGCAGCAGCCCCTTATACACTTTCTCCTTACCCAAAGGCTTTGATAGTTTTGATACCTGGGAATGGGATTGCTGAGTCCTTGTGACTCACAGTTTACTACAAACACAGGTGCATGTTCAACCGATTACGCTTTTGTTGATGGCCAGGAACTCAAGTGGGAGTTCGATGATGAACGTGGGCGTATGTATGTGACGTTTCCCGACGATCAGTAGTGGTTCCTACTAGGGCCGACCGTCCATAGTGGGTGGTTATCTTCTTTTCATTTGGATTTGTCCGTAGCCGGACCATGATTGTACTTGGATGAATGTATGACTTATTTATGCATTGTGTGAAGTGCCGATTGTAAGCCAACTATGTATTTTTTTTCATTTGTTCTTGTACATGGGAATCTATGAAGATAACCTTCTTGCGATCATACCAAAATGCGATTATGCCTCTAAGTCGTGCCTCGACACGTAGGAGATATAGTCGCATCTTGGGTGTTACAAGTTGGTAATCAGAGCCTTCCCCGACCTAGGAGCCCCTACTTGATCGAACCGCTATCGATGTTGAGTCTAGAATTTTAAAAAAATTGAGTCTTAGGATTATATATATCGGAGAGTAGGAATTCTTTTTCTCCTTATCCCCTTCGTCGCTCTCGTGAGGACTCCTGACGTAGAATTTTGTCTTCCTACCCTCTTTTCCACTTATTTTTTTAGGATCACACATGTATTGTTGGGATCGTTCCAATATTTTTGTGATGAGAACATTGTTCTTGGTGCCTCCTGTCATTTAGGGGTTGTGGCAGTGTCCCGGGGAGTTGACCTCCGAGGTGTTGTCGTCACAATTGTATCGATGCAGTTCTGGAATACCAGAGGTGGCCGACATCGAAAACGCTTCTATGCGTGTCTGGCGGTGAGATAATGCCAACGTCACCCAGTACTGAGGGGATAGTTTGGGAGTATTGCCATAGCTAGTATAGCAGATGCTTTTCGAAGGTCTGAGGTAAACGGTTTCTGAATGTTCCTGGTTATGTGTTGACGGATGGATACAGCTGGATGTAGGATTTATTAGTTGTGTGATATGCAGTGCTTCCCTTGTATTCCCAACACCAGATTTCATAACCGGAAAGCTTGGGGAATTAATATGTGGGAATTCAAGTAGCTCTCAGGAAATCTTCCAACAGATGCATGATATGAGGTTGGGTTCTATCATGTATTTGTTCCATCTGTTACCTTGTTGGTTTATTCTTCAATCTATTCACGTGGATTCTCAACAAGTTGATGTGTCATTTAAGCTTATGGAATACATACGTTCATTGCTCTGTTCGAATGATTTTGTGAAGATTTATGTTGCAACATGTCTAGCCTTTGATTCAACTTATCTATCTTGCAATTGGGATTCTAACGGTTGTCGTAATATCCAGGATGACACCTAAAAGTGTTCCCAACCAGAACCCGGAGGTTGATGATGAAACACCACCATCCCCTCCTCCTCCGCCTGAGGCATGGCGGGCTGTGATGCAGGCCACCACCGCCAATACTGAGATGATGCTTCAGATGATGCAAGCTTTTCAAGCTATTCAGAACAACCAGAACAATCAAGGGAATCAAGGCCAAGCTAACTTCAACAACCAACCACACTTTGCTACTCTGAAGCAATTCCTTGCAAATCAACCCAAGTCCTTCAGCTACTGTGTCGATCCGCTTGATGCCGAGGATTGGCTCACTGACATCAACAAATACTTTGAGTGCAGTAATGTCAGACCTGAGGATTATGTCAAGTTTGTCGCATTCCAACTCAAAGACCAAGCTGTAGATTGGTGGCAATAGTACAAAGACTCCAGAGCGGGTCGTGAGATCTCTTGGACTGACTTTTGTTGTGATTTTCGTGCGCACCACATCCCTACCAGTGTCATTGAAGGCTTGCGTGAGCAATTCTGCAACCTCAAGCAAGGCAACATGTCTGTCTACCGGTACAATGTCAAGTTCCAGAATCTGGCCCGTTATGCTAAGCAAGATATTCCCGATGCAAAGAGTAAGATCTACCAATTCCGAGGTGGTCTGAAAGATGAACTCCAGCTTGCTCTCACTCTCTCCGAGCCAGCCGAATTTGATCAATTCTACAACTTGGCTCTCAAACAAGAAGCTGCCCAGCTCAAGTGTGGGGCTTCAAAGAAAAGAATCAGAGATGCAGTTAGCTCCTCTTCCTCCTCACAAGTGGTTGCTAAACAACAAAAGTTTTGGCTTCCGCCACCTCCAGTGATCCATCCTCCAAGTAAGAACAAGCACTCAAGTGGTCGTGGATCTTCCCACCCACCCAACCCAAGCAGCAAGAACAAGTCTCAATTTCAAGCTACAAGGCCAAGCGGTCCTTACCATCGGCCACTCTCTGAGGTTACTTGCAACAAGTGTGGTCAGAAAGGTCACCATGCTAACAATTGTACTAACCAAAGGCGCCTTCAACCTTCTCCTCCTATCAAGCTGTCAAGCAATGCTATTGTCAAGCACAATCCCAAGTATGCAAGAGTGAACCTGATGAACGCAGCTCAAGCTGAGGATTCCTCACAAGTGATCATGGGTACACTTCCGGTTAACTCTATTCCTGTAAAACTTTTATTTGATTCAGGTGCATCGCTCTCATTCATTTCAAGCCCATTTGTTGCCAAGCATGAATTGGTCATTGAGGAGTTGCCTCGATCCTTAACTGTGGTTTCACCGGGCTTGCAAATGAATTCTCGCTTCATGGTTCCGGATATCTCCATCAAGATGGGTGACTATATATTTCTACCTTCCCCAGTTGTTCTCGGCAATCCGGACATTGATCTCATTCTTGGAATGGATTGTCTCTCAAAGCATGATGCTCTTCTCGATTGTGCTAACAAAGAGGTGAATCTAACTCATCCTAATGAAGACGTGATTATCTTCGCAGCTCGAGATAACACAATCGGGCTATTCTCTCTCAATGACAAGGGCAAGATTAATGCCATATCCCAGATTCCGATGGTTTGTGAATATGAAGATGTATTTCCTAAAGAATTTCCAGGGATGCCTCCCAACCATCCAGTTGAATTCGCCATTGAACTTGAACCTGGTATGGAGCCAGCCTATCGGCGTCCGTACAAGCTATCTCCTAAAGAGTTGAAGGAATTGAGGAAGCAACTCGACGAGCAAGAACGCTTGGGTCTGATCAGACCAAGTTCTTCTCCTTGGGGCTATGGTTTTCCATTTGTCAAGAAGAAGGATGGCACAGAGCGGCTTTGCTTTGATTACCGGCCATTGAACAAGAAGCCAATTAAGAATAAGTACCCTCTCCCCAATATCAATGAAATGTTCGAGCAGCCGAAAGAAGCCAAGGTTTTCTCGAAGCTTGATCTCTGAATGGGCTACCATCAAATTCGTATCCGTGAGGAAGATATTCCCAAGACCGCATTTAGGACAAGTTTCGGCTCCTACGAGTACACAATCATTTCCTTCGGGCTTGCAAATGCACCTCCCACCTTCTCTCGGATGATGCATTTTGTATTCAACCCATACACCAATGAGTTCGTCCTCGTCCATCTTGATGATATTTTGGTATTCTCCAAGACAAAAGAAGACCATGCCAAGCACCTCCGTTTGGTTCTTGACAGGCTCAAAGAGCACCGCTACCTGGGTCATATTATCTCTGCCAAGGTCATTTCAGTTAACCCTGAGAAGGTTGAAGCTATTGTTAAGTGGGAACCTCCTCAAAATGTCAAGCAACTCTGAAGCTTCCTCGGGCTTGCAAGCTATTGCAGAAGGTTCGTCGAGAACTTCTCCAAGATTGCCAAGCCTCTGTCCAACCTATTGCAAAAGAATGTCAAATATTCTTCGACTCTTGAGTGTGATGTGGCATTTAATACACTCAAAAAGAAGCTTGTCTCAGCTCCAGTTCTGACTCCTCCTGATGAATCCAAACCATACCAAGTGTTTTGCGATGCCTCTTTGCAAGGTCTGGGTGGTGTCCTTATGCAAGAGAAGAAGATAGTGGCATACACTTCTCGACAGCTGAAGCCAAACGAGAAGAACTACCCCACTCACGATCTTGAGTCGCTGGCAGTTGTCCATGCCTTGATCACGTGGAGACACCTCTTGTTGGGCAGGCATGTTGACATCTTCACCGATCACAAGAGTTTGAAGTATATCTTCACACAACCAAACCTCAACCTCCGTCAGACTCGTTGGGTCGAAATGATTAGGGAGTACAACCCAAGCGTTGAGTACACACCTGGCATGGCCAATGTGATTGCAGACGCCTTGAGCAGAAAGGCTTATTGCAACAGTCTCATCCTCGAACCATTCCAACCGGATCTCTGTGAAGGATTCCGGAAACTCAACCTTCAAATTGTTCCGCAAGGATTTATTACCATCCTTCATGTCGCTCCTACATTGGAAGATCAAATCTGTGAAGCTCAAATTCTTGATGCTATGGTGAAGAAAGTGAAGCATGGTATTGCCAAAGGTACTCCAAAGTACAAGTGCTACCGCATTGATGACAAGGACACCTTATTCTTTGAGGACCGGATTGTGGTTCCAAAAGGTGACCTACAGAAGGTCATAATGAATGAGGCTCATAATTCCCATCTCTCGATACATCCAGGCAGCTCCAAGATGTATCATGACCTCAAGCAATCCTATTGGTGGACTTGCATGAAACGAGAAATTGCTCAATTCGTGAACATGTGTGATGTCTGCCACAGAGTCAAAGCAGAACATCAATGTCCAGCTGGACTTCTCCAACCTTTGCCTATTCCCGAGTGGAAATTCGATCACATTGAGATGAATTTTGTCACCGGCTTCCCCAAGTCCAAGCAAGGAAACAACGCTATCTTTGTGGTCACTGATAAGCTCACAAAAGTGGCTCATTTTCTTCCAGTCAAGGAATCCATCAACGCAACACAACTGGCAGAGCTGTACACCTCCAGAATTGTCTCTTTGCATGGTATCCCTCAAGTAATCTCCTCAGATCGTGGAAGCTTGTTCACTTCCAAATTCTGGGAGTCCTTTCAGTCAGCTATGGGTACCAAGATTCGCTTCAACACAGCTTTCCATCCTCAGACAAGTGGTTACGTCGAGAGGCTGAACCAAATTCTTGAAGATATGCTCAGGGCATGTGTAATCTCCTTCGGTATGAAATGGGAAGATTGTCTTCCATTTGCCGAGTTCTCCTACAACAATAGCTTCCAAGCAAGTTCAGGCAAAGCACCATTTGAAATTCTCTATGGCATAAAGTGTCGTACCCCTCTCAACTGGTCCGAGACTGGTGAACGTCAACTCCTTGGCAATGATTTGATCTCGGAGGCCGAAGAAATGTGCAAAGTCATACGTGAGAATCTCAAGGCCGCGCAATCGCGCCAAAAGAGCTACTATGACGGCAAGCATCATGACTTGGCTTTTGACATTGGAGATCATGTATATCTCCGTGCTTATCCTATGAAGGGCACTCAGAGGTTCGGTATCAAGGGCAAGCTAGCTCCAAGATACGTGGGTCCTTTCAAGATTTTTGGGAAAAGAGGCGACCTCGCCTACCAACTTGAGCTTCCTCCAAACTTCTCCAACGTGCACGACGTGTTCCACCTGTCACAACTCCGCAAGTGCTTCAAAATGCCCGAGCGCACCGTTGCCTTCGAAGAAATTGATCTTCAAGCCGACTTGTCTTATCATGAGCACCCCGTTGCTATCCTTGAAGAGACCGAGCGCAAGACTCGCAACAAATCAATCAAGTTCCTGAAAGTGAAGTGATCACACCATACCGATCGAGAAGCTACGTGGGAACGCGGGGATCACCTCTGTTCCGAATATCTGGAGTTCTTTCAGTCCTAGATCTCGGGACGAGATCTTTTCATAGTGGAGGAGCGTTTGTAACGCCCCAGATGCAACAGTTCCATTTATGGCAGTATATTCATCATTGACTTAATCAATTCCATTTTGGGCTCCTCCTTCATTTCGGGTTTCTACGTTTTTGCTTTGAGCATGTGTTGCATATCACCATGTCATTTCCATCATGTGCATTGCATTGGCATAGTCTCACTTGTATCCGTGTGTAGTTGCATCGTCTTTGTCCTCTCCGTTGTCCGTTTCGGATTTCGAATCTCTCACATGGCACCGTCGCACCGCTAGCCTTGTTTCGTGAGGGGGATAAAAACATCCTCGGAATGGACCGAGAGTTGTCGGGTCGTCTTGGTATATCACCGGTAGACCGCCTATCAAATTTTGTTCCATTTGGAGGTCGTTTGATGCCCCAATGGTTAACCGCGTTAACCGCCGGAAGCCTTTTCTCTTTTAGCCCAGCACCCCTTCTCACCAGCCCACTAGCCCATCTAAACCCCTTGCATGCTCTTCCCCGTTCTCTCCCACAACCCGCAGACCCGGGTTCGAATCCCCCCCAGGGCCAGTTGTAAATCGCCCATTTTTTGCTTTTTCCTGGCTCTATGACACCCAGGCCCCACTTGATAGCCTCGATGCACGCACACACCCATCTCCACACCTAGTCTCGGCTACGTCAGCACCCTGGGGTCATTAGCAGTGGCTGGCCCAGGCCGGGTCCTTTTGGTTTTCTCTATTGTTGTGTTTTTTTTCAGATTGCATTTAGTTTTGTTTTGAAAATAACTTTTTATCCATGCTTTCAAATGAAACAAACTATATATGAAATCTGTTTAGAATTTAGAGTAGTTTCATAATATGTAATTTTGTGCCATGTTTAAAATATTTACAATGATGTTTGCATATGTTTTGCTAATTAACATGTTGAAATTGGTTTAATTCATAACTTTTAAACCATAACTCTATTTTGAATGATCTTTATATGCTTTTGGGGTAGAATTTTGCATAGAACAGCATGTTATAATCTGTTTTGCTGTTTCATAGAAGTATAATGTAGTAATAGGTAGAACAGTACCCAACATAATTATGCACATGAGGATTTTTTGGAATTGTTGTTTGTTTCTTCCGGTCCCATTTAAATTGCTTGCATGTTGTAGTTGGTATTGTGTTGCACTCCTTGCCATGTTAAACAACATTTTTGAACTTGTTGGGTGCTTAGCTAGTTCAACTAAATAACCCCATGTGTTGCTATGTTATTTTTGCTTTCTCTTGCATGTCGCGTTCCCCTTGAATGAGTTGTGGTTGTTGCATTTTGCCATGACACATGTTTCACTCATCATGTTCCATTTGTGAGGCATCATACTATGTTCATGCTCATATGCATCATGTGCTTGTGCATTGCATCGTGATTGATTTTGTTCCGGTGTTTGTATTCATGTGTTGGGTAGAGCCCAGTGACGATTCGGAGTTCGAGGTTCATGTCGAGACCGATTACGAAGAGCAAGGTCCCGATAACACCGAAGACTTACTAGGCAAGATGACCATTCCTTGATATCACCTCTGTTGTTGCCATGCTAGATGCCTCGCTCTATTGCGTATCGCGATACCCATCCTTTTGCATGTTAGCCCCCACTTTTCCATGAAACCTCTACCTACCTACCTAGCAAACCGTTGTTTGGCTAAGTTATGCTTTTGCTCAAGCCCCTCTTATACCGTTGCTAGTTGCAGGTGAAGATGAAGTTTGCTCCATGTGGATTGGGTTTTTGGGAATAACACAATATCTATTATTTACATTAATGCACCTATATACATGGCAATGGGTGGAAGGCTTGGCCTTTTGCTCAGTGTTTTGTTCCACTCATGCCGCCTTAAGAACCGATAAACCGGTGTTATGTCCCTTGATTTTGCGTTCCTAACGTGGTTGGGTATATGGGGACCCCTTGATAGTTCGGTTTGAATAAAATTCCTCCAGCAAGACCCAACTTTGGTTTTACCAATTGCCTAATAACTAAAAACTTGCATAGGGACCGGCTAGCACCCGAGGACTTAATTAACAACCTGAGCCAGTGCTCCACATGAGTGTTGGTCCACACTTGTCAACCGCCGATGGCCACCAGGGGCAACTCTGGGTTGGCCTATCGGAAGTTTGGACAATCCAATCGTGGCCTGAGACGAGATACGCGCGGCTCCTATCAGCGTGTCGGCACGTCGGGAGGTCTTGCTGGACTTGTTTTACCATTGTCGAAATATCTTGTACACCGGGATTCCGAGTCTGATCGGGTAGTCCCTAAGATAAGGGGTTTTAACCTCTGTTGATTGCGAGAGCTTGTGATGGCTAAGTAGGAACACCCCTGCAGGGTTATGATCTTTCGAAAGTCGTGCCCACGGTTATGTGGCGGATTGGAATTTGTTAATATCCGGTTCTAGATAACTTGACACAAAACCTCAAACTTATTACACTACCGTGTGAGTAGTCGTGATGGTTGCTTTTCGAGGGGGTTTGGGAAGAGGATACGGCTGGGTTATGGATGACTCGTATTTAGACATGATCATCTTGTGATCATGAATTAGTTCACGGCCGATGGCTTTCACTTCTCTTCTCACTCTGATGATACGTAAGCTAGCCACCTCATCTACGCTTAGTGCTTGTAGCAGCTCCTTATACATTTTCTCCTTACCCAAAGGCTTTGCTAGTTTTGATACCCGTGAATGGGATTGCTGAGCCCTCGTGTGTAACGCCCCAGACACACCCGCCGGTGGTCGTTACTCCTGGCGGGATCTAGACTGGCCTCACATATCAATACTAGTCTTTTCTGCGCACTTTGTCCTCACTCGTGCGCACCCGGGACCAACATCCCGGTCGGTCACCCATCCTGAAACTACTCCAAGATGAGCACGCTTAACTTTGGAGTTCTATCCGAATGGGCTCCCGGAAAAGAAGGAATTCCTTATTTATATGAGTAGTCTATCATCCCTAATAAGCCAGGCCATCACATACACCCTCACTCAGAGGAACCGACGTCCTCGTCGGGCCACAGGAACGTTCCCTCTTGGCACAACCGTATGTGCTTCCAGGACAGCACATGTGCCATGCCGTGTGCCATGACGGGTCACAAACGTCATGCACAACATGACTGCAAACTGTCCGCAAACATCCGTGTAACCGCGAGGGTCGGCTCTGATACCAACTTGTAACGCCCCAGACACACCCGCCGGTGGTCGTTACTCCTGGCGGGATCTAGACTGGCCTCACATATCAATACTAGTCTTTTCTGCGCACTTTGTCCTCACTCGTGCGCACCCGGGACCAACATCCCGGTCGGTCACCCATCCTGAAACTACTCCAAGCTGAGCACGCTTAACTTTGGAGTTCTATCCGAATGGGCTCCCGGAAAAGAAGGAATTCCTTATTTATATGAGTAGTCTATCATCCTTAATAAGCCAGGCCATCACATCGTGACTCACAGTTTAATACAAACACAGGTGAAGGTTCAACCGAGTATGATTCAGTTGATGGCCAGGAACTCAAGTGTGAGTTCGATGAGGAACGTGGGCGTATGTACGTGACGTTTCCCGACAATCAGTACTGGTTCCTACTAGGGCCGACCGTACATAGTGGGTGGTTATCTTCTTTTCATTTGGATTTGTCACTAGTCGGACCATGATTGTACTTGAATGAATGTATGACTTATTTATGCATTGTGTGAAGTGGCGATTGTAAGCCAACTATGTATTTTTTTCCTTTGTTCTTGTACATGGGAATGTGTGAAGATAACCTTCTTGCGATACCAAAATGCGATTATGCCTCTAAGTCGTGCCTCGACACGTACGAGATATAGTCGCATGTTGGGCGTTACACCTTATTCCTTCATCCATCGTGATCTCACCCAAAACTTGAAAACTTCAATCACACAAAACTTAACAAAACTTTTTTATTAGAGGGGTTAGTACATATAACATCAAATCCCATTATGTACTGCTCTAGTATTATTGTATAATTACAATCAGACATTACCAACAATATGCTATCACAATTCTATGGCCCCAAATCAAAGGAGGCTCAAAAAGATTTCAAACATAAGCAAATAATGAAACTATAAAAGCAATATGTGAAAACATGATAGCCTGTAGTAATCTGAACATTAACCATACTTCTGTACCTCTAAAAATTCTGAAACATTAGGACAAAATGAAAAATTTGTATACAAGTACTGTCCAAAAAGTTTCAGAAGCGTTCGACTTTCCCGCAAAATATAAATTCAAGCAGTACAGCCAAAGTTTCTGCTTTTGCACCGCACAAACCAAATAAGCAATCTAATCATCCTAAAGACAAATCTTGGCACATTATTTTTATAATACAATGGATTTATACAAGGGGATAATTATTTTTGTTGAAAAGATTCTATAATTAAGATTCACAAAGTTTCCATGGGCATGAACAAAGTTCAAGGCTATCTCCCACTTTAACAATGCTCGTCTTTCTCACTTCCACTTTTGTTTTTGAAAAAGTTTTAGGTTCCCCTCTTTATTTTTGTTGTTTTTAAACTATATAAAAGCACACAACAGAAATAAATGACTCTCTAAAACTTCCGGGTTGTCTCACTGGCAGCGCTTTCTTTAAAGCCATTAACCAAGGCATATAGTGCTCAAATAATGGATCCACCCGGATCCCAAGGTATATCAAAGCCAATTTTAATTAACAATGATTTGTGATTTAGTAGAGCGCACAATGTAACATACATCATACAAGAACGAAGTCTAACTCTCTTCATATGCATCGGCATGTCATAAAAGAACAATTCATGCACATCAAGTACAAGCCAACACATAGTATAAGCAGTTTCTTGCAATTTTATTGTATTGGAAACATAGAGAGGCGGAGATGTAGTTCCTCTCTCATAATAATTGCAAATAGGAGCAGCAAGCACATGCATATTATATTCATCAAAATAATCATGTGTAGTAGAACGCAACCCATCAATATAATCCCTAATAAGCGCAAACTTCTCTGATATGGTGTAGTTGGGAGAATTCAAAAAGATAACAGGAGTATCATGCGTGGGTGCAATTGCAACAATTTCATGTTTAACAGAAGGAACTATAGCAAGTTCATCTCCGTAAGCAAAATTCATATTGTCATAATGGCCACAAGCATTGCAAGCATCAAGTTCGTCAAAAAGGGATTTTTCAAACGAATTCAAGGGATCATAGCAATCATCATAGCATTCATCTTTCGGTAATCACGAAGGGAAATTAAAGAATGTACGAGTTGAAGAGTTACTCTCATTATAAGGCGGGCACGGGTAGCTAATCCACTCTTCCTCCATTTGTTCTTCGCACTCCTCGTCATCTTTTTCATCTAATGAGCTCACAGTGTCATCAATTTCTTCTTCCACAGTATCTTGCAAAATATTAGTCTCCTCTTGGACAGCGGAGGAGTGCTCAATAAATGGTTTAACATAAGCATTAGAAGCATAGTTTTCATAGCAATATCTAAGTATGGCAAAAATTTCAGATTTGTAAAGAGTAGCATCATACTTTTCAATCAAAGAAGCAATTTCACAAGAACCCTTAAAAGCAAAAAATTCTTCAATTTGTTCAACATCATAGTAATTATAAACACCATTGGCATAAGATGATAGAACTCCATTATCACTAAACTCACATTGGTAGGGAAGGTGTTTCTTAGGGACTTCGCAACAACAAGTAAAATCATATATTTCACATAAATTCCAAGCAAAGCACTCCAAACGATGAATTTGATCCAGTAAAACTTTCCCTTTTTGAGACAAGCGGTGTGACACAAAATAAGCATGCTCATCTAATAATTTTCCCTCAACTAAGCTAGTTGGGTTTTCAGCACAAGCACAAATGGATCGAAGATGATCCAAGTAAAAAGCTTCAGGAGTGTGATATATTCTGAGTGGTTCTTCAACCATTGGTGTAATAGGTACAACTATTTTTTTGGTATTTTGTGTTTCCTACCCATAACTAAAGATAGAAAACAAGAGCACAAAAATAAAATCTACTTCGTAATAAAGCAAACAAGCACACATGAGAATAATCACCCCACGCTATTGCTCCCCGGCAACGGCGCCAGAAAAAGGTCTTGATAACCCACAAGTATAGGGGATCAATTGTAGCCTCTTTCGATAAGTAAGAGTGTCGAACCCAACAAGGAGCTAAAGGTAGAACAAATATTCCCTCAACTTATATCGACCAACGATACAACTCAATGCATGCTTGACGTTCACATTACATAGAACAAGTATGAAACTAGAAGTGTTTTGTAGGTGTAACGGGATAGGTTTGCAAGATAAAAAAGGCATGTAAATAAAAGCTAGGGGTTGTTTAGATAAAGACACAACTAAGTTAGTTTTAGTAGAGAGGTTTTGTCACACAAGAAAGTTATTTGTCCCTAGGCAATCAATAACTAGACTAGCAATCCTTATTGCAATTTTATATGAGGGAGATGCATAAGCTAACATACTTTCTCTTCTTGGATCATACGCAATTATGATTGGAACTCTAGGAAACATCTGTAACTACTAAAGATCATTAAGGTAAAACCCGACCATATCATTATAAGGTATCAAGTCCTCTTTACTCCCATACGCAAACAACCTACTTACTCGGGTTTAAGCTTCTGTCACTCTAGCAACCCACCATAAGAAAATCATGAACATATTGCAAACCGTACAGTGGGGATCCCTCAGTCTTGCGCGACGTGGATAGCACCATAGGATAGCACCAATAATAAAACATGTAACTCAAACCAATCACGATCATCAATCAACCCATAGGACAAAACAGATCTACTGAAATATCATAGGATAGCCATACATCATTGGGAAACAATATATAGCATTGAGCACCATGTTTAAGTAGAGATTAGAACGGGTAGAAGAGGTGTTACACCGCTGCATAGAGGGGGAGAGAGTTGGTGATGACGGCGGCGAAGTTGTTGGTGTAGATCGCCATCACGATGATGACCCGATGGTGTTCCGGCGCCACCAGGAGAGAGGGGAAGATAGCCCCCTCCTTATTTTTCTTCCTTGATCTTCTCCCTAGATGGGAGAAGGGTTTCCCATCTGGTCCATGGCCTCCATGGTGGCGAAGGGCGGGAGCCCCTCCGAGATTGGATCTCTATCTCTGTTTCCATCTGTTTTTGCACTCCTAGATTTTGGCCTTTCACCATTTCTTATATTCTCGGTGATCCGTAACTCTGATTGGGATGAAATTTAAACATGAATTTATCCAGATATTGGCTTTCTTGCGGCGAAAGAAGGGCACCAACCAACACACGGAGTGGCCACAAGATTCAGGGGCGCCCCCACCCCCTGGGCACGCCCCACCCCCTGGGCACACCCTCCATCCTTGTGGGCCCCTCGGGCATCATCTCGCGTTGATTCCTTTTCCCCCAAAACCACATATATTCCAAAAAATCTCTGTAAGTTTTTATCCCGTTTGGACCCCGTTTGATATGGATTTTCTACGAAACAAAAAACATGCAACAAACAGGAACTGGCACTGCGCACTGGATCAATATGTTAGTCCCAAAAATAGTATAAAAAGTTGCCAAAATATGTAAAAGTTGTAGAATATTGGCATGGAACAATCAAAATTTATAGATACGATGGAGACGTATCATTGGCCTCGATTCCTCTATGGGAAACGATGAATCCGAGCAATTTTCCGGTAGGGGCCCCGAAGACGCATTTTCCTGGGTTGAGCCGTATATCATAGGCTCGCAAGTTGTCAAGTGTTTGGCGAGGGTCGTCTATCAGTTGGTCTATGTTTTTGGTTTTGAGAACCACGTCGTCCATGTATGCCTTGACCGTTCTGTCGATTTGACTCTCGAGGCATGTTTGAATCATGCGCTGGTATGTGGCTCCTGCAATTTTTAGCCGGAATGGCATGGTATTGAAGCAGAAAGGTCTGTAAGGGGTGATGAATGCGGTTGCCGCCCGTTCGGACTCCTTCAGCTTAATCTAGTGGTATCTGAAGTATGCGTCAAGGAAGCATAGCAAGTCGTGTCCGATGGTGGTGTCGATGACCTGGTCTATTCTTGGCAGGGGGAAAGGGTCCTTAGGGCTGGTAAGGTCTTTAAAATCGACACAGAACCGCCAAGACTTGTCCTTCTTGGGTACCATCACCAGATCCGCTAACCACTTGGGGTGCTTGATCTCGCGGATCAATCCGGCCTCCAGTAGTTTTGCAAGCTCTTCGCCCATGGCTTGTCGTTTGGGTTCGGAAAATTGGTGTAGAGTCTGTTTCACCGGCTCGAAGCCTTTGAGGATGTTTAGGTTGTGCTCTACCATCCTGCGTGGGATTCTCGGCATGTTTGAGGGGTGCTAGGCGAATATTTCCAAGTTTTTACGTAGGAATGCTCTTAGTTCCTGATGTCTACTACGCCACTTTATTCGTGTGGACACGTGTTGGGCCTCCGAGTGCAGAGTTTTGTAGGACAGTAGCAATTCTCCCTCAAGTGGATAACCTAAGGTTTATCAATCCATAGGAGGTTTAGGATAAAGATGGTCTCTCTCAAACAACCCTGCAACCAAATAATAAAAAGTCTCTTGTGTCCCCAACGCACCAAATACAATGGGAAATTGTATAGGTGCACTAGTTCGGCAAAGAGATGGTGATACAAGCATAATATTGATAGTAGATATTGATTTTTGTAGTGCGAACAATAAAAAACAGCAAGGTAGCAAGTAACAAAAGTGAGCACAAACGGTATTGCAATGATGGTAAACAAGGCCTAGGGTCCGTAGTTTCGCTAGTGCAATATCTCAACAGTGCTAATATAATCAGATCATATAACCAACCCTCAAAGTGCAATGAAGAATCACTCCAAAGTTCCTATCTAGCGGAGAACATAAGAATAAATTGTTTGTAGGGTACGAAACCACCTCAAAGCTATTCTTTCCGTTCAATCTATTCAAGGCTTCGTACTAAAATAACACAAAGCTATTCTTTCTGTTCCATCTATCCTAGAGTTCGTACTAAAATAACACAAGGTATTATTTCTGATCGGTCTATCAAGAGTTCGTACCTAAATAACACTAGTTATTCTTTCCGATCGATCTATCAAGAGTTCGTACTAGAATAATCACCAAAACAAATGCATAATACTCAATCCAAGACAAAGAACTTCAAAGAGTGCCCCAAGATTTCTACCGGCGAAACAAAGACAAGAACGTGCATCAACCCTATGCATAGATTACCCCAATTTCACCGCGGGAATCCGCAAGTTGAGTGCCAAAACATATATCAAGCGAATCAATATGATACCCCATTGTCACCACGAGTATTCAATTGCAAGACATATATCAAGTGTTCTCAAATCCACAAAAGTATTCAATCCAAAGAAATCTCAAAGGGGAAATTCAATTCATCACAAGATAAAGAGGGGAAAACACCATATGATCTGACTACATTAACAAAGCCCACGATACATCAAGATTGTGCATCTCAAGAACACAAGAGAGAGAGAGAGAGAGATTAAACACATAGCTACTGGTACAAACCCTCAGCTCCGAGGGTGGACTACTCCCTCCTTATCATGGTGGCCGCCGGGGTGATGAAGATGGCCACCGATGATGATTTACCCCTCCGGTAGAGTGCCGGAATGGGTCTAGATTGGTTTTCGGTGGCTACAGAGGCCTGCAGCGGCGGAACTTCTGATCTAGGTCTACCACAAAGGTTTTTGGAATATTTGGGAATATATATGGCGAAGAGGGGGTGCGGGAGGCCACCGAGGTGGGCACAACCCACCTGGGTGCGCAGGGGGGCCTGGTGCACCCTGGTGGGTTGTGCCCCCCTCGGGGTACCCCCCAGGTGCAGCTCGGGCCCATTGGGTGTCTTCTGGCCCATAAAAAAATCTCCAAAATGTTTCGCGGTGTTTGGACTCCGTTTGATATTGATTTCCTGCGATGTAAAAAACCTGCACAAAACATCAACTGACACTTGGCAGGTTGTCAATAGGTTAGTACACAAAATGACTATAAATGATTGTAATACATCCAAGAATGATAATATAACAGCATGGAACAATAAAAAATTTTAGATACGTTGGAGACTAATACGTCTCCAATGTATCTATAATTTTTTATTGTTCCATGCTATTATTTATGATGTTTTGGATATTTAATGGGTTTTGTTATACACTTTTATATTATTTTTGGGACTAACCTATTAACCCAAAGGCCCAGTCCAGATTGCTGTTTTTTTTCCTATTTCAGGGTTTTACAGAAAAGGAATATCAAACGGAGTCCAAACGGAATGAAACTTTGGGAGAGATGTTTTTGGAGCAAAATATGCACGGGAGACTTGAGAACAATGGAGTAGGGCTTACGTGGCGTCCATGAGGGTGGGGCGCCCACCCCCCTTATAGGGCGCGCCCCCTGCCTCGTGGGCCCCACGTTTGGCCCCCGGTTCCCTCCTTCCTCCTATATATACCTACGTACCCCGAAACCATCAGAACAAGAGAGAAAACCCTAGTTCCACCGCCGCAACGTTCTGTTCTCGTGAGATCCCATCTTGGGGCCTGTTCCGGAGCTCCGCCGAAGGGGGGATCTACCACGGAGCGCTTCTACATCATCATCATCGCCTCACCATGAGTTGTGAGTAGTTTACCACAGACCTTCGGGTCCATAGCTAGTATCTAGATGGCTTCTTCTCTCTCTTTGGATCTCAATACCAAGTTCTCCTTGGTCTTCGAGGAGATCTATTCGATGTAATCTCTTTTTGCGGTGTGTTTGTCGAGATCCGATGACTTGTGGGTTTATGATCAAGATTATCTATAAGAAATATTTGGTTCTTTTCTGAACTCTTTTATGTATGATTATAATATCCATGCAAGTCTCTTCGAATTATTGGTTTGGTTTGGCCTACTAGATCTATAGTTCTTGCAATGAGAGAAGTGCTTGGCTTTAGGTTCAATCTTGCGGCGTCCTTTCCCAGTGACAGTAGGGGCAGCAAGGCACATATTGTATTGTTGCCATCGAGGATAAATAGATTGGGTTTATATCTTGTTATTTGATTTTATCCCTCTACATCATGTCATCTTGCTTGAGGCGTTGCTCTGTTCTTATGAACTTAATACTCTAGATGCATGCTGGATAGCGGTCGATGTGTGGAGTAATAGTAGTAGATGCAAAATCGTTTCAGTCTACTTGTTTTGGACGTGATGCCTATATATAATGATCATGCCTAGATTGTCTCATAATTATTCACTTTTCTATCAATTGCTCGACAGTAATTCGTTCGCCCACCGTAGAATTATGCTATCATGAGATAAGCCACTAGAGAAACCTATGGCCTCGGGTCTATTCTCAACATATCAATCTACAATCTACTTTACTTTTCCGCTTTTATTTTTTGTTCTTCTATCCAAAAATACCAAAAATATCAAACTATCATATCTATCAGATGTCACTTTCGTAAGTGACCGTAAAGGGATTGACAACCCCTTATCGCGTTGGTTGCGAAGTTCTTATTTGTTTGGTCTCCTACTGGATTGATACCTTGGTTCTCAAAAACTGAGGGAAATACTTACGCTACTGTGCTACATCACCCTTTCCTCTTCGAGGGAATACAACGCAAGCTCGAGAAGTAGCAAGAAGTATTTCTGGCGCCGTTGCCGGGGAGGCTTACGCAAAAGTCATACACCAAGTACCAATCACAAACCCTTATCATTCGCATTGCATTTATTTGTCTCTCGTTTTCCTCTCCCCCACTTCACCATTTCTGTTTTATTCACCCTTCTTTTTCCGTGTGTTTTACCATTGGCTTGCCTCTTGTTTGCTTGTGTTGCCATGTGCCTTCTATTAGCTTGCATCTTTGCTTGTTAAATTATGTATCCTCATACACTTGCTAATCTATTTAATAGATCCAATTATGTTGAACCAATTGCTAGTGAGTTGAGTGCACTAGATTATCTTTATGGGGTTTTTCTTGAAATTCATGATTCTGAAAATTGTGATGAAGTATTGAAAGAAAATTATAAAGTGATTCACAATAGCTCTTTGAGTAAAAAGCATGATTGCAATGATGTTATTATAAATTCTATTGATGTCAATTGTGATAATGATATGCAAAACCCTAAGCTTGGGGATGCTTATTTTGCTATGCCCACTACTTGTTACAATGATCATGATTGGGGTGATTCTTCTTATGATCTTGAAAATTTATTTAATCCCCATGATGAATGTAAGATTGATAATAATGTTTGCAATAATATTGAAAGTGAGTTTGGAAGAGTGTCAACTTTAGATCCCACATATTTGGAGAATTTTCAATCTTATTAAATTATTGATAAAAGTGGGTTTGGAGAGGTCATGACTTTAGTTAATGTTGATCCCACTATTCTGGAAGAGTGTCAACTTCATATGCATGTGAATCGTGTTGAGAATATGTTGTGTGATAGCTATATTGTTGAATTTTCTTATGATCCTACATGCAATTATTATGAGAGAGGAAAATATGGTTGTAGAAATCTTCATGTTACTAAATTACCTCTCGTTATGTTGAGATTGCTATTGTTTCTTTCTACTTCCTTGCATATGCTAGTTTTTGCTTGCCTTGCCAATTTTTTGCTTATAAGATGCCTATGCATAGGAAGTATGTTAGACTTAGATGTGTTTTCACATGCTATATGATGCTCTCTTTGTGCTTCAATTCTTATCTTTCATGTGAGCATCATTGAAATCCCAAGCCTATCCTAATGGCTATAAAGAAAGAGCTTGTTGGGAGGCAACCCGATTTTATATTTTTTTGTTTTTGCTTTTGTTTAGGAATAAATATTTCATCTAGATTATGTATAGATGTGGTTTTGAGTTTTAATTAGTGTTTGTGCCAAGTAGAACCTTTGGGAAGACTTGTATGAAGTTTATATGATCTTGCTGTGAAAAACAAAATCGTTAGCGCTCGCTAGAATAGTCACCAGATTTTACTGGACTGTGCTACTTAGTTCATTCTTTTTGCAAATGATTAATAGAAAAATTCCTCACGTTTACCAATTTATTTCAATTTTTTTGGAGTTACAAAAGTATGCGAAAGTTACAGATTACTACAGTCTATTCTGTTTCTGACAGATTCTGTTTTTCGTGTGTTGTTTGCTTATTTTGATGAATCTATGAGTAGTATTGGAGGATATATGAATCATAGAGAAGTTGGAATATAGTAATTTTAACACCAATATAAACAAAGAATGATTTCATTACAGTACCTATGAGTGGTGGTTTGTTTTCTTATACTAACGGAGCTCACGAGATTTTTGTCTAAGTTTTGTGTTGTGAAGTTTTCAAGTTTTGAGTATTGCTTTGATGGACTACGGAACAAAGAGTGGCAAGAGCCTAAGCTTGGGGATTCCCAAGGCACCACAAGGTAAAATTCAAGGACAACCAAAATCCTAAGCTTGGGGATGCCCCGGGAAGGCATCCCCTCTTTCGTCTTCATCTATCGGTAACTATACTCGGGACTATATTTTTATTCACCACATGATATGTGTTTTACTTGGAGCATTGTCTATTATTTGTGTCTTTGCTTGTTAGTTTTCCACAATTATCCTTGCTGGACACACCTTTTTGAGAGAGATAAATATGGGCTAGCAATTGTTAGAACACTCTATGTGCTTCACTTATATCTTTTGAGTTAAATAATTTGCTCTAGTGCTTCACTTATATCTTTTAGAGCGCGGTGGTAATTTTATTTTGAAGAAATTGTTGATCTCTCATGTTTCACTTTTATCCTTTTGAGAGTCTATTAGAATAGCATGGTAATGTGCTTTGGCTATAAAACTAGCCTTAACCTGATAAGCATCCAAGATGAATGTAGTAAAAAGTTTCATACTAAGCGCATTGAATATGAAGAGAACTTGGATGCTTGATAATTGTTTTGAGATATGAGGATAGTAATATTAGAGTCATGCTACTGGAGTTATTATGAAATTGAGAAATACTTGTGTTAATGGTTGTGATTCCCGTAGCATGCACGTATGGTGAACCTCTATGTGACGAAGTTAGAGCATGAAGTATTTGTAGAGTGTCATCCTTTGTGTGGAGGTCGGGGGCGCGCGACGGCTAACTCCTACCAACCACCCCCCTAGGAGCATGCATTGATTGATTTGTTTTGATGACTCGTAAATTTTTGCAACAAGTATATGAGTTCTTATGACTAATGTTGAGTCCGTGGATTATACGCACTCTCACCCTTCCACCATTGCTAGCCTCTCTTGTACCGCAGAACTTTCGCCGGTACCATACACCCACTATATACCTTTCTCAAAACAGCCACCATATATCTTCCTCAAAACAGCCACCATATCTACCTATCAAGGCATTTCCATAGCCATGCCGAGATATATTGCCATGCAACTTTCCACCGTTCCGTTCATATGACACGCTTCATGTTGTCATATTGCCATGCATGATCATGTAGTTGACATCGTATTAGTGGCAAAGCCACCATGCATAATTTTTCATACATGTCGCTCTTGATTCATTGCACATCCCGGTACACCGCCGGAGGCATTCATATAGAGTCATACTTTGTTCTAGTATCGAGTTGTAAATCAATAGAAGTGTGATGATCATCATTATTAGAGCATTGTCCCATGTGAGGAAAGGCTGTCGGCGTCCTGGGAACCAGGGTACCCAGACTTGCCTGTCTGCAGGCCACGACGCGCTCCTACCACGGCCTGGTATGGCCCAGCTGATCGAGCAGCTGCCAAAGACCCTCGCGAGGGGGCCATGCCTCGTGGGGAGAACAACGTCAATACCCCCTCGGGAGCGGCCTCGGCAAGGTGCTCCGGAGGGGCGGAGAATCCAAGGCTAAGCCTTCCTGAGGAGGAGGCAGTGACATAAGCAGTGACGCACCGTGCCGGCGGGTGCCAGCGCCCACCAGCGGCGCAGTTGCCGTTTCGGTGCAAAGGAGGTAGCGCAGGCGCAGGTTCCCGAGGAGCGGGACAAAGGTTTCCCCTTTGGTGCAACAAGACCAAAGACCGCAAGGACGACATGGATGTCACCACCGAGCCACCACCGCGTCACCGCCTGATCCTTTTGCAGGCGAATACTGCTTTTGTCAGGATAGGAACGTCCTTGTGTTCCCGCCCAAAAATGGCTGTTGTGGGATCCCTTACCTCCTAAATATTTTGGGGGAAGAGGACCCTGGCCGCCTATATAAGTAGCTAGGATCCCCACTATGAGGGACAAGTCGGGCAGATCCATAAACTCAGCCTCCATGCAAAGGAGCAAGAACTCTTGCCTTCCGACCCTCCTGAGCTCAGGAACCACTGTACTAGTTCATGTTCTAGCCCTCCTGAGGCCAATCCACCAAAGCAGGAAGTAGGGTTTTACTCCACAAGGTGGCCTGAACCTGGGTAAACTCTTGCATGCTCCACTTGTTGTTTGCTTGAATCTCTTCACTGGACGAGCGCGAGACGCTAGGTAGACATGAGTGGGAGAGATCTTTGTTCACGCCCCTGTGTTCGAACTTCTTGGGTTTGCGGAGCCGGTAATCCGACATTTGGCGCGCCAGGTAGGAGGCGTGTCAAGATATCGCCTCTCCGATGATCTCGTCATCGGCTTCGCTCCACAACCATGGTGGATACACGCCGAGCTTGCGCCGCCCGCCGCGCCGCGAACGTCGCTCAAACGGCGCCCGCGGGCAACGGTGCGCCGCCCCGGCCCAACTCGCCGGTCGCCAAAGCCGCCACCGACCCGGTCGTCTACGAGCTGCAGGACTCGTCGCTGCCGCTGTTCATGCGGCGCGATGGCCGTACGGCGATGCCTTCACCCTCACTGGTCGCGGCGTCGTCCTCGCTGGTCCGCCGCGGGCCGGTCTACCAGCATCCTGCGTCGTTGATGGCGCAGGAGCTCTTTCGCTACCGCCCGGCAGATGACCTCTACGACGAGTGGCTCCACCGCATCACCGAGCTCGTCAACGCCGCTGGGGAAGCACCTGCACCAACGCACTCCTCCCATCACCCATAGCCCTTGGCGGGGAACGAAGGCCACGGAGTCCCGGCTCCGCCTCCACTCTACGGCGCCGGCCAGGAGGTCCGGCGTGAGGCACCACGGCGTGAGCCGCCCCACAGAGCCCACGCGCATGACGAGGAGAGCTGCCAGGTGATTTTGCATCCCTAGGCAGGGGCTCGCGGGCTGGCCCGCGGCGCCAAGACCGCACGCCGCAGGAGGTGGTGGCACCAGCGCCCCAAGAACCAGCACCGCAGGCGCATGGGGCGCCTACGATCATGAGCGTGGCTAGATATCGTGCCTTAGCTCCTGAGCTACGGCGCCTTGTCTGGCCTAGCAAGTTCAAGCCGGACCTGCCTCCGCGCTACGATGGCACCACCGACCCCACGGAGTTCCTCTAGCTCTACGAGCTAAGCATCGAGGCGTCCAACGGCACTGAGCAGGTCATGGCGAACTGGTTCCCCATGGCTCTCAAGGATGGCGCACGCTCCTGGCTCCTGAACCTCCCCGTGGGATCTATCTCCTCCTGGAGGAGCTTTGTGAGCGTTTCGTCGCCAACTTCCAAGGCACCCGCGACCGAGCCCTGGCGGTTGCGGATCTGCGCCGCGTGAGACAGCAGCCGGGAGAGACCCTGCAAAAGTACATCCAACGCTTCAACACCATGCACCTTCGGATCCCTAGGGTCTCGGATGAGGCCATCATCTCGGCGTTCTCCGACGGCGTCCGCGGTGTCAGGATGAGGGAGGAGCTCGCCATCCACGAGGACCTGTGCACAGCCCTCGAGATGTTCAAGCTCGCGACAAAGTGCGCCAGGGCGGAGGAAGGACGCCTCTCCCTCCAGGAGCTGCCTGAGGCAGAGGCGGACGACAAGAAGACCAAGGCCAAAGAAGCAAAGCGCAAGGGGCCCGCCGTGCTGGCTGCGAAGCCAGAAGTGAAGCGTGGCTGCGGCTACGACGCCCCCCAGAGCCAACCGTCCGTACTGCATCTTCCACAATGTCCACAGCCACAACACCAACAACTGCTAGGAGCTCAGGGCGATGCGCGGCAGACGTGTCGGTCAGCGCTCTGAGCGCGACAACCGCGGCTATGGCCATGGAGGAGGCCGAGGTGGAGGACGTTGGGACGGCGGGAACTTGCGCCAAGGGTGGCACGAACAGCCTCGTGAAGACCACTGGCAGGAGCAGCCTCGTGATGCCCCCTGACGTGACCAGCCTCATGAGGGTCGCCCTCAGGGCAATGGAGGCCTGCCTCTGTTGCCACCTCCACCAAGAAGGAACGACGACGACCGCCAGGGAGATGAAGCAGGGGGCTTTCAGGAGTCGCGTGCAGTTGCATGCATCTTGGGAGGAGCCCATGCTCCGGCTTCCCATCGCATCTTCATGTAGTTCACCAGTGAGGTGAACGCGGCGCTTCACAGGCCTGACGCCACGCGCAACCTCAGGTGGACCAAGCAAGCCATCGCCTTCGACCCCAAGGACCAGCTCAAGTGCACCGCAGCCCCAGGCGCTCTCCCGATGCTCTGCACCCCGACCATCAGCAACATCCTCGTAACCAAGACCCTCATCGACGACGGAGCAGGACTCAACGTCCTCTCCGTCCAGACTTTCAAGCATAGATTAAAATTGCGGGACAAACGATTTCACGACGTCCTCTCCCAGCAGCTATAGCGGCCGCCATAGCGGGCAATTGCGGCAAATAGCGGAATTTTTCTTGGTGGGAGTGATGATTTCTAGAGGGTTTTGCTCATTGTGGAGCGATCTAGAGGGATTTGTGGAGGATTTCACGGCAGCAGCCATAGCTTAGCGGCGAGGCTCCCAGACAGCTAGAGCGCAGCTATCGCGGCTATTTCACGGGCTATTTAAAACTATGCTTTCAAGACACTCCAGGTCCCCTACGATCAGCTCCACCCGACCAAGCCATTCTACGGAGTCACGGATGGCTCCACACTCCCGATGGGGCAGGTCCGCCTTCCCGTTACCTTTTGTGACCATGAAAACTATCACACCGAGCTCCTCGACTTCGACGTCGCCAACATCCACCTCCCGTACAATGCCATCCTTGGGTATCCTGCCCTCGCCAAGTTCATCGCGGCGACCCATCACGGCTACAACGTCCTCAAGATTCCCGGGAGTGGCGGAGTCATCACGATCATCTCCGACGAGAAGGAAGCGGTGCGTTCCCTGGAGCGCGCCTACCAAACTGCGGTGGTCAAATACACCGATGAGGATGGAGCCGTCCTCGCCCTGCAGATAGCCCCCAAGAAGAAGAAGAACCTGCCCGTCAATGGACCTCAGGACACAAGGGCTCCTGACGGTTCCGCCTCAGGACCCGCGCCTGCCGACGAGGCGCCCTCCACCCTCTCATATGAAGGCGCGCCCAACGCCCCTCTCAGGACGGGCTCGGGGGCTCTCCTCTGGAGCGTTTCTGGCCTGACCAGCGTTTCGAGGGAGGTGTTCGGGCATCACCTGCAAGCGTGTCTTGACGCGCGTTTTTGTGAGCCCGTCGTGGACCGCACATCGCTGGGGGCTCAAGACTTCAGCCCGGCGTCGACCAGGTTACCGAATAACTTCAGTACGCGAGGCTCATCCACGGAGGGCGTAATCGCACAATGCCGAGCTCACCTGCCCACAGCCCAAGCGACCGTTTCCGCGTCTGCATTCACGTCGCGGGTCTCAACCGAGCCACCTCTTTGCAGCCCTTCTGGCCGACGGCGGTTGGCCGGAGGAGGGCCCTCCCTGCAGCTATGTCCGCACACTCTTCGGCTTCCGCAACGCAGCTACCACATTCCAGCACCTCGCGCGGCAGGCCTTGGGGGCTCAGGAAGCTCAGTGGCAGGCGGTCCGGATGGAGCGAGAACCGGACCCACGCGACCGCTGAGATCCTCCGGAGCCCCTGGGCCTCAGGAGCCTGACGATCTTCAGGAGCGACCCGCATGGCTCGCGTCTTCAGCTACCCCAACTCTTCTTCGACAAGTATCAGGTGACGCTTCAGGTATCCAATCAAGGGCGCCCTCCGGGCTGCATCATCCTTGGGCTGCTGGGGGCTATCCCCCACAGTTGTCTCCTTTTTGTGCATGATCAAGGCTAGTTGCTCCTTCCTATTTGCATTATCTGCATGCTTCGCGTTCTCACCGCCATTAAGGTCATGAGCCCTTGCGAGCCCACTCGCGACCGCCCCATGATTAAGGACTGGCACGTCATCTGTGCTCGGGTCCGTTCCTGCAGCGTCGCTAAACCCAAGGTCCTGAGCTCTGTCTCGCGAGCCATTCCCGTGACGTCACCTCCCGTGGTCCTTGGTGCCTTGTTCTCGCATGGGCTAATCGTGGATGGGTAAGTAGGGGCCCGTGGCAGGTGCCTCGCTCACGCGGGAACTGCGCGCCGGTTGTTTTTCTTTTGGATCGTTGCATGAGAAGACTGGGCACGACGTCTGTGCTCGGGTCCGTCCCTGCAGCGTCGACAAATCCAGCGGCTGAGCTCTGTCTCGTGAGCCATTCCCGTGATGTCACCTCCTGGGGTCGTTGGTGTTGCGGCCTTCTCATGCGATACCCTCTAGAGATGCACTCGGCGCAGGTCGACACAACACCTCTCTTTTCACATTTTGCAGAAGAAGACTCAGGCACAACCCGCCTCAGGGTAGGGTCTCGTGAGTGATGTGTAAGCTCACGATACCTTCCTTAGAGTCGTTCAGCTCGTCCTGGGGAGGGCCAATATACACCTTGGATGTCCTTCCGTGCAAGCCACGTGTCCGGACGGGGCTGTACACGCCCCGGAGTCTCTCCCGGTGGGAGGCTCCCTCCCACGGTCCAGTGGAAGTGCCATGCTCCGCGCTGGCAGAACCAACCGAGGAGCGGTTATGCCCACGAACCAGTGGAAGCACCAAGCTCCGCGCTGGCCGCTACGACCGAGGCGCGATTATGCCCACACTCTGCGCAAGTGTGGTAGCTCTATGCTCCGCGCTAGTTATAAACAACTGAGGGCGGCCCCCAGTGGTCGCACCAACCTCAGGGATCTTTTCAGCTCACGATGCTCACAGCTTCTCCTTGGATGGGTGTCGCGAGGGGGGCTAGGCACGTGGGCTATGCTCATGTCACGCCTGGCAGACGCCACCCTACCAGGTGCCCAGACACCTGGCCTTCTTGCGCCCCCATCCCAGGCGAAGGCTCGTGAGCAAGGTATGGTGCTTGTTCTCCCTCATGAGAACCGTTCATATGTCAAGGGGGACCCCTGGGCATCGTGACCCAGGGGCCTCACTAGTCACGTAGCCCCTCACTCCTTGAGCCTGGTGCTCAACGGCGGTTGAGGTATGCGCGGGGCTGG
Source organism: Secale cereale (assembly GCA_902687465.1). Lineage (NCBI taxonomy): Eukaryota > Viridiplantae > Streptophyta > Magnoliopsida > Poales > Poaceae > Secale > Secale cereale. Next base: position 890,959,842 of record LR738711.1, on the reverse strand, counting down.
GCCTTGCCGACGCAGAACGCAAACGGGATCGCTCGAACGTCAAGGGGGACCCCTGGGCATCACGACCCAGGGGCCTCACTAGCCACGCAGCCCCTTATCCCTTATGTCTAGTTATTACAATAACCCCGGTCACCCGGAGGGCTCAATGGCGATCGAGGTATGCGGGCGGTTGGGCCCTGCCGACACAGAACACCTAAGAAAACATGAAAGGAAGAAAGCATGGAAATCATCAAATTATTATAATAATACTGTCGGCGTACTGGGAACCAGGGTACCCAGACTTGCCTGTCTGCGGGTTGCGACGCGCTCCCACTACGGCCTGGTACGGCCAAGCTGATCGACCAGCTGCCCAAGACCCTCGTGAGGGAACTAAGCCTCGCGAGGAGAACGCCATCAACACCTCCTCAGGAGCGGCCTCAGCAAGGCGCTCCGGAGGGGTGGAGAATCCAAGGCCAAGCCTGCCTCAGGAGGAGGTAGTGATGTCACCAGTGACGCATCACGCGAGCGAGTGCCAGCGGGTGCCAACGCGCGCCAGCGGCGCAGTTACCATTTCGGTGCAAAGGGGACACCGCAGCTGCAAGTTCCCGAGGAGCGGGGCAAAGGTTTCCCCATTGGTGCAACGAGACCGAAGACCGCAAGGACGATAAGGAGGATGTCACCGTTGAGCCCACCACCGCGTCACCTCCTGGTCCTCTTGCAGGCGAAGACTGCTTTTGTCAGGGAAGGAACGTCCTTGTGTTCCCGCTCAAAAATGGCCGTTGTGGGATCCGTTCCCGCCTAAATATTTCGGGGGAAGAGGACCGTGGCCGCCTATATATAAGTTGCTAGGATTCCCACCGTGAAGGGGATCGACTCATACACTCTGCCACCACGCAAGGAGCAAGAACACTTGCCTCCTGACCTTCCCGAGCTCGCCTCCTGAGCTCCGGAGCCATTGTACTAGTTCATCTCCCAGCTCGCCCGAAGCTAATCCACCAAAGCAGGAAGTAGGGTCTTACACCACGCGGTGGCCCGAACCTAGATAAACTCTTGTGTGTTCTGTCTGTTGTTTGCTTGAATCCTTCCACCGAGACGAGAGCGAGGCGCTAGGTAGACGTGAGTGGGAAGATCTTCGTTCAGGCCCCTGTGTTCGAACTTCTTGGGTTTTGCGAAGCCCTAAATCCGACATTTGGCACGCCGGGTAGGGGGCGTGTCAAGATCTCGCCTCTCCAACGACCTCGTCCCGCTCTCGTCCATTGACCCCACGTCGCCCAGCTTCAACAAACCGTGACCGCGATGGCGGAGGCGCATCAGATGCGCGCGGAAGCCCGCGGCATCCGCGCCGCTCAAGCATCGCCATTCGGCCGCGGGACTCGCCTCCACCCGTCCTTGATCGGGGCAGGCGGCACGATGAGCATCACCGACCTGCCGTCTGGAGACCGGTAGCAGCCACCACCCACTCGACGCCAAGGCCGTGCGGTGGCACGGGCCGCCGAGCACGCAGCGGCAAGCTCACGGGACCGGCGCAAAATGGCAAACATGAGGGCCGCGCTACTGGTGGCAAGGGAACTGCTAAGGTGCCGGTTGCTCGATAGCGGCCACGACGCGCTACTCCTCAGGATGGCCGAGCTCCTCGACGCCGCCAGCACCGGGGCCAAGCCATTTTGCTTCCACACGACGAGGTTGGGGACCGGGTGCCGCCCCGGCCAGACCCGGTCGCCCGTATGGTTAAGACCTGCGGCGACCTACGAGGGCGACATGGGGTATGATCCGCTGAACCCTGCGTATGACGCCGCCCCTCTGCCTCGAAGCCCTTTGTACTCAGGAACCGCCCCCATCGAGGAGCCATCAGGAGGCGACCCCAGTACTACGCCGAGCGCCGGGTGCAACCAGACGCCGGCACCAGGGCGCTCACGAGCGGAAGGTCGGTAGGCAGATCCCCCGCTCTTAGCCCTCAACCCTTCATGATCATCGCCCACGGCCATGGAGCGCGAATGAGACGCGCGCTGGTGCCTGCGAGGGGCCGGCACTCGCAGCACCAGTCGTAGGCCTCGGGCCAATAGTGTCTTTGGCCCCGAGCCTCGGCTGGCCAGGGAAATACTTTGGTTTCTGCGTCAAGACAGAAAGGGAAGGGAAGGCCTAGGTCAGGCCCTCGTCCCCCCGCGCGTGACCCGTCGCGCATAAGCCCGCCCTGGATTTCACCAGGGGCTCGCTGGTGGCGGGTATGATGCGCGCGGGGAGGGGCCTTCCCCCCCCCCCCTCCGTTCAACCTCAAGACGCCGCGCCTCCCGGCGTACCATCCCTCGGGCTGCGGAGGGTGCGTCTGGAGGCGGTACGGCAGCCCGTCCTACGCGCACTAGGAGGGCCCAAGACCGCGGCTCTGTGCTCCTGCTCATGAAATCCCATACCCGCTAGGCCCGACCATGATCAGGAAGGGCTCACGGGCCATTAGGAGCGTGGGTAGGGCGCGGTCCCCCTCGCACTTCAAGACACCGCGTCTTTGAACGACGTTAGCCCTCAGGGGCGAAGCGCGCTCGGAGATCGCGTGAGCGGCGCGCCTGGTGCTCGGAGGGGGGCCTATGGCCAAGGTCCCATTCCCCCGTTATGCGCAGTGTCCCACTTCATGAATGCCACCTTCGGGTGAGTTCATGAGGGAGCGGACTAGTGCGGGGCGTGGCCCTCAAAGCGATGGGGCGGGCACGTCTGATGATCTCCGCTCGTGACACTCTCACGTAATAATGAGTGGGGCTGTACACGCCCCGGAGTCTCCGGAGCGTCGCCCTAGGACCCCGGGGGCTCCCTCCCACGCCGAGTGGATGCACCATGCTCCACGCTGGCCGTCGACACAGCCCCCAATGGCTATGCCCACATCCGCCGGTGGTAGCCCTATGCTCCGTGCTGGGGAGAAGACTGAAGACCTGCTCAGGGGCCGGACACAGCCCCTCCTTTTGCCATTCCCATTGCCTCCCTCTGTATCCGCTTTTTCAAGCCGATCTCACCAGCGCGCGACTCGTTTCTTGAATAAAAGGGAGAATTTTTGTCTGTGTTTTGCAATTTCCGTCGTGTTTCCTCGCCAGTCCGTTTTTTCGTCTTGCTCAACCGAGCTGGGCTACATCCGCAACCCCGCCCTATCGCTCCTCGCGAGCAGGGGCCGAGGCGTGGGCGCACATTCTGTCTGATCCACGGCCGGACCGCCAACCACTCTTGCACTCACAACAGGTACTCGCGAGGCGCGCCCGGACGAGGTCGGTGGACGCTCCTTCCTGACACGCGACAAGGGCTTAAGGCCACAGCCTCAGGTACAAGAAAGGGAGTGCCTAAAAACCTATCCTTACGGTGTTCAATTACATCATCAAGAGTTTAAGCCTTGTGACACCCATCTCACCCAGCTCTGGAGCCACAACCAAAAACAAATTTACAGCAGGAACTGGACTAAACATCGACGCCTTCGCCGGAACTGTCGGTGTCGCTCCCCTCAAGCATCGGCGCATCATCGATAGCTGGAACGAGCTCCGTCACCAACGCGTCCACGTGGTCGGTCGGCCAATTCTCCGAGGGGCCGGCGACCGCCTCAGGCGCAGGCTCCAGCAAGGCCTAGGAGTCCGTATGAGGGTTAAGATGGTGCAAGTTGCTGAAGATGCGGGAGACCACGCTCCTCAGGACGCCGCGGCTTTGCTCCTCGACGAGCTGCCGAGCCTTCCTGACCCCACCTTCAAGACACTCCACCACCCTGGTAAAGAACCCGAGATACCCGGCGTCGTCATTAACCAGGGGGTCGGCGACCCCCGGCCAAGAAGTTCTCCTAGGGCCCGGCCAGCCCGAGCCACAGGGCCTCAAACATCTCCGAGCAGGTGTGCTGCATCCCACGGACTCGTGCAGCCTCCTCAGAAGTTCGAGCCGCGAGGGCAGAGATGTCCTCCACTTGCTGGTGAAAGCAGGACAATTCCGCCCTGGCGGTGGCACGAGCCTTCTCCGACGCCCTCTCGCGGCGTTCCGCCTCGGCAAGGCCTTCTTTGACACCCGTTCATGATGCTCGGCTGCAACGCGAGCCTTCTCCGACACCTGCAGGCGACCTTCGGCATCCGCCAGTTTGCTCTTAAGAGCCGTGATCTCCTTCTGAAGCTCCTTGCACTTGTCAGCGAAGCGAGTCTCGTGAAGCCCCAGCATCTCGCGGTAATCCTTCCGGAGACGCTCCGCCTCCTTGGCAGCCTTCTTCGCGGCGACCTCGCGATCATCAAGGTTGCCCTTGTCCTTGGCTAGCTGCCGCTCCATCGTCTCCAGGCGTTCGCGCCTCATGCTCCGCTCCATCGCCTCAAGTGCCAGCGCCTCCTCCCGCATCGAGAGGCCCGCTGGGCTATCATCATCAACCACAGGTGCAGCAAGGGCAGCCCTTCGAGCACGAACCTGGCGCTCGAGTGTGGCGTTTGAGGTTTCAAGCTCAAGCTCATGCTCCTCGGCGGTTGCGCGGCGGCGCTCGGCATCTCGGGCCTCCTCCAAGGTATGGTCGCACGCCTCCTGAGCCGCGGCAGCCGACGCTTCCGCCTTCCTTAGGGCGGATTCATGCTACAGCTGGCTCAGGTTGACGGCGGTCCTTAGCTGGCGCCAACCCTTCGCCAGAAGCAGACCTTCGGCCTCAACACGCCCATACACTTCGGCAACCTCGACTTCGATACGCTTCTGGTCTTCCGACACCTCCCTCACAAGATCATGACGGACCGCACTCCTGCGCAGTGCAAGCTCCAGGAGGCGACCGGGCTCGTCCCCGACATCCGCGCCACCCAAAGGGTGCTCCCCTCTCCCTCACGTTCAACGTGGGCCTCGGGGCTAGCCCCGGGGGCGCGCGGTGCTTCCGGCGCGAGGATCAGGCGTGGTCCTAATGGGCGAACGGCCGCTCGGGCAACCTCAAGAGTTTGCCGACCCACGGTGAAGGCAAGACCCGGAGCACTGGGCAGAGTCCCGATGTACCAAGAGCTGCCTTGCCCCAGAAGCGCTCGGGGGCTGAGAGAACGACCTGTGCAACAAGACCCGGGCGCGGCTTCAAGAGCTCGCGCGAGGCCTCCTGAAGGCCCGGCATGGTCCGGAGGAGGGATGCAGGCGGAGGCTCCTGCAGGCCTCATCAAGCGGCGCGAGGACAAATCGGAAGAGACCCTGCAGAGCGAGGGGTCAGCAGAACCATATTGGAAAAGACAGGAAAAACTGAAGAACACGCACCTGGTGGGTACAGCCAGCTTCATCCTCTTCAGGGCCCTCGGGGCAGGGCCATAGATGCCCCTCAACCTCCGCCTCTTGCCTAGCGCCGCGGGGGATGGTTGGAGGCCGCCGGGGGCAGATGTGCCTAGACCCGGGGTAAGGTCGCGGCCGGCGCCCCGATCCCTGATGCGGTGCTCCCCGGGCTCACCTCGACCGGAGGCCGCTCGCATCAGGAGCGAGCGGCCCCTCGGCACCTTCCGCCACCTCCGTCAACACTGACACCTAAGCTTCGTCCGCTTGCTCCAAGGATGGAGTCGACCCCAGGCCAGGGGCTTTGCCAGGTGCGTCCGCCCCGAAAGGGGAGGATGGGCTCGCAAGCCCTGATGTCACCACCAAGGGATCTCCATGACGATCGGGGATGCCCCCCGGCAATAGTCCCCATGCATCGAAGCGGGGCATCCTTTCAGCAAGAGCCTTTCTAGGTACGGGAGCCAAGTAAAAGGGAGCCGCGGAGCCAGGGCGAGCTTCAGACACTCCATCGACGAGCAGCCGTAGTAGTCCCTAGAGCGTATCAGGAGGGAGCTGCTTCCGCTGAAGACGCGCGCGATCATCAAGAACCCACATCGGGCTAGAAGGCGCTGGACTGGGGCGACACGGGGGACAAGGAAGTCTGTTACCACCATCGGCAAGGTCAACCCGCTTGTCCTCAGGTTGGCCAGTCGGCGCATCACCGGCTCCGCCCGCGGATCTGAAAGGGCCTCATGCCCCCAGCCCAAGTTTGGCACCTCCGGTGCATCGGGAAGATGGAATTGGGGGATGTACGCAGCAGCATCAACAAACACCCATTACCGGCGAAACCCTTCTGTGGTTGGGTGAAGCGAGAAGTCAATTCCAGAAGCAGCAGTCGCCTCTACTGCGCGCAATGACACGCACCCCGAGCACTGCCCCCTGTCAACCAAGGAGAGGGCAAAGAAGTGGCGAAGCAAGGCCACAGATGGGGAAACGCCAACGAAAGCCTCGCACAGGAACACGAAGCCAGAAAGAAGGATGATGGACCCAGGGTCCAGGTGTAACGCCCGAATCCGGTAATGCGTGAGCAGTGCATAAACGAAGGCGGAGAAAGGGGGAAGGAGACCCCCGAATATGGCATGGAGATGAAGCTGGATATAGTTGGCGCGAGCTCTGCTACCAGCCAGGAAGCAAGCCAGACCCGGGTCGGCCCCCACTCGTTAGATGTGTCGGCCAAGGCGCGACGCACCTTGTCCAGACCCTCCTGGTTCACTATGGCGGAGCGGCCCAGCGCCGGCTCGAGCACCGGCAGCGACGCGGCAGGCTCGCCGTCCCCCTCTTCCTCGCCTTGCGCAGCATGACGGCAAGGGGGAAGGGGCAGAGAAGGCAAGTGAAGGAAGGAAGCGATTGGAAGGCAGAAAGCAGAGGCGGCAGCAAGGAGCCCTATCGATCATGCGAGTGGCAAGGCGCACGACTACCAAGACTACGTGGGAGGCGAGGCTGCCCACGTCCCATCCAACCGTCGCACGCCAGCCTGGCCCATAGCCTGTTGGGGCCCGCGGCGCTTCGTCCTCGACTAACGCTTCGCCCCAAAGCCAACTCCGCGTGCGCCTTGGGCCCGGGGGCTACTGTCGCCATACTGGGAACAAGGGTACCCAGACTTGCCTGTCTGCGGGCCGCGACGCGCTCCCACTACGGCCTGGTACGGCCCAGCTGATCGACCAGCTGCACAAGACCCTCGCGAGGAGAACGACGTCAAGACCTCCTCAGGAGTGGCCTCAGCAAGGCGCTCCGGAGGGGCGGAGAATCCAAGGCCAAGCCTGCCTCAGGAGGAGGCAGTGATGTCAGTAGTGATGCATCGCGCCAGCGGGTGCCAGCGCGTGCCAGCGGCGCAGTTACCATTTCGGTGCAAGGGGGACAACGCAGCCGCAAGTTCCCGAGGAGCAGGGCAAAGTTTTCCCCATTGGTGCAACGAGACTGAAGACCGTAAGGACGATACGGAGGATGTCACCGTCGAGCCCACCACCGCGTCACTGCCTGGTCCTCTTACAGGCGAAGACTGCTTTTGTCAGGGCACGAACGTCCTTGTGTTCCCGCTCGAAAATGGCCGTTGTGGGATCCCTTCCCGCCTAAATATTTCGGGGGAAGAGGACCGTGGCCGTCTATATAAGTAGCTAGGATTCCCACCGTGAAGGGGATGGACTCATACACTCTGCCACCACACAAGGAGCAAGAACACTTGCCTCCTGACCTTCCCGAGCTCGCCTCCTGAGCTCAGGGGCCATTGTACTAGTTCATCTCCTAGCTTTCCCGAAGCTAATCCACCAAAGCAGGAAGTAGGGTCTTACACCACGCGGTGGCCCGAACCTGGATAAACTCTTGTGTGTTCTATCTGTTGTTTGCTTGAATCCTTCCACCGAGACGAGAGCGAGGCGCTAGGTAGACGTGAGTGGGAGAGATCTTCGTTCATGCCCCTGTGTTCGAACTTCTTGGGTTTTGCGGAGCCCTAAATCCGACAAATACCAAGCTTTTCAAATTCAAACAAAGTTCTTACGCCTCCCCAAGGCACTCGCACTTCTCTCTCTGGACAGGAGCAGATCGGGCATCACCAAGCGCATCATCACCAGTCTCCGCCTCTTCGGCTGCGGTAGCAGTGGCCTGGAGGAACGCCTCCACCAGACCCGTGACCTTCGCCCCTAGGGCCTCAGCAGCCGTGCCCTCTATGCTCGCGGTCACGGGCTCGCATAGCTAGGCCAGGTCAAGAGCGGGGTCACGAAGACTTAGGTGGCCGCACACCTGCGTCAGGACCAAGGTAAGGAGTGTGCGGCTTTCGACATCTGCTAACTGGCCAATTGCGGCCGCAACCTCGCGCAGGGACTTCACAAGCGCGGCAAGGAGCCCGGCGGGGCCTACCTCCGGGGCGGTCAGCGGCTTCTTGAACCCTTCCCCATAGGTGGCCTGCAGCGCCATATGGGCATCGAGATCAAAGGCGGAGAGGGCCTCGCGACTCACTGCTGCCGAGGCCGCAAGGGCATCTTCCTTGTCGCGCGCAGCTTGGGTCGCCTTGGCCTGCTCAACCTCGACCTTCAGCTTCTTCAGGCTCGCGCGGTCAGCAAGCTGCTCCTGTTGCAGCCGGGATGTCTCAGCCTTCTGCGCCTTCCGCTCCTTCCCCAACCTCTCGAGCTCCAGGGCGTGCCTAGTGCCTTCCTCGCGAAGGGCCTCCAGCTCGCTCTCCGCCTCGAGGCAGCGATTCTTGAGGATCGCAGCGTCGGCTCGCGTAGCGTCACATGCCAGCGTGGCTGCCGCAGCTTCCTCTCGACCCTTGGCAGCGATCGCTGAGGCCTGGTTCCAGGAGGCCCGCGCAGACTCGTCTGTCAGGAGCCACCCGGAGATCAGCCCCAGGCATCCCTCCATCGCGCGGCCGTCACCACCCTGAAGTTCGGTATGAAGCCGACCTAGCGTGGCGGAGGCAACCTCCAAGGTCTCAGGGCCAGGCTGCACCGGCTGGCGCACGAGCACCGACAAGACCGGCTGCTCGACCAGGGGCTCGGGGGCTCCGCCCCCCCTTGCTGAAGTAGCCGGAGCAGGAGCTGTCGCGGCCTCGCAAACAGTGAGGACGCTCTCAAGCGATGCCGCCGCCGCGTGCCCGCTGGCCCAGTTGGCCGAGACGCCCAGAGTCGTGGCACCCTTCTCCGCGGCCACATCAGCAGCAGGAGGAGCACGGCACCGCGTCATGACCTCCCCCTTCGCCTTCTTCATCACGCCTCCCAAGATGCAGCATCAGGAGAAGCGTGTCAGGGACACAGCAACTAAGGATAACAGGAGATTGCACACTTACACGTCAGAGGTGAGGCGCGCCCTCCTCTTCACCAACAGGTCGGCTGCAGCCACTGGAGCAATGGGCGTGCTGGTAGCCCGGATCTTGGGAAGGCGCGAGGCCACAGACCTGGGCATAGCCGTGGTCACCAGTTTTGCTGGCACGGCACTCCTTGGCGGGGTCGCCACGTTGCCTCCCCCGGATGCAGCGCGTCCGGATCATCGTGGAGTGGTCGCCTGGGGCCGTCCGGCGGCACCTGCGCCTGACGCCACTGCTCCAGCGGACGCCTCGGAGGAGTCCCCCTCGTCAACCCGGTCCTCGTCGTCCAGGGTCTCCTCCGAGTTCCCCTCGTCTCTCCCATCGTCGGCGCCAGAATAAACGTCAACAGTAGGCGGAGCATTCACGGGCACCCCGAAACCTGACACGACCTTCAATAGCTCGACCTTGTCAGGGCGGCTGTACATCGGCAGGTGGATCCTGGAGAGGTCCTCAGGAACCATCCCTAGGAGAGTGACTGAGGCGAAGTCCAGATCGGCCTCGGCCAGCGCCCCCGAGCGCAGCCGGAGCCTGTCGTCGTCACCCATCAGCTCCCACATGGGGCGTGAGTGTGCCTACAACGGCGCTAGACGCTGCCTCAAGAACTCCTTCACGATCTAGGCCCCTTCAAGCCTCCAGCCCAGGTAGGCTTCAATCCTTGCCAGAACAGGCCCGACAAGGGGGTCGGTGAGCTTCGCGTAGCTCTAGCCGGCGTGTTTCGCTGGACGGGCGGTTGGCAGCGCCAGCAGTGGATGAACATGTTGGGCATCCAGATAGACCCACCTCTTCCGGTGGGAGTCTATCTTCTTCCCGGCTGTCATCAGCTGGAAATCCTGGCGCTGGAAGACGAAGGAGACACAGCCCCAGCACGGACCCTCGTCGTACCAATGCATGGAGAAGAAGTGGTGGAAGAGGGCGACAGTCGGCCTCACCCCCACGAGCGCCTCACAGTAAAAGGCGAAGAGCGACAGGACGAAGATGGAGCGAGGTTGGATGTGGAGAGCATGCACCTGGTAATGTTCCAGGATGGCGTAGAAGAACTCTAAGAAGGGCGGCACAAGCCCGACGGAGACGCTGTGAAGGAAGAAGGGGTAGCAGGACTTCGGCAAGATCCACGTCGCTGTGGATCCGGCCCAAATCCCCGTCGGGCCATGCTCGTTGTGGACGCTCGACAAGAAAGGCTGGACCTCTGAGTAGTCCTCCTCCTTGGTGATGGAGGACTCCTCGAGCGTCGCCTCAAGGGAAGAAGCATATCTGGACGCCGGCGCGGTACCCTTGCTCTTCTTCGCCATTGCTGAAGGTGCCGGAGGATACAGGCGATTTGAGAAGGTGGTAGGCGTAGGAGGAGGAGATCTGAGCAGGATGGAAGGGAAGCGATAACTCCCCTGCAGCAGAGACGGCCCCCTTTTGTCAAACTTCACGGTTGCGGAAACTGCGTGGGGAGCGGGGTCACCCACGTCCCATCCAACCGTCATGCGCCAGCCTAGCCCGCAGCCTATTTAGGGCCCGCGACGCTTCGTGCTCGGCTAACATTTCGCCCCGAAACCAACTCCGCGCGCGCCTTGGGCCCGGGGGCTATTGTCGGCATCCTGGGAACCAGGATACCCAGACTTGCCTGTCTGCGGGCCACGACGCGCTCCTACCATGGCCTGGTACGGCCCAGCTGATCGACCAGCTGCCCAAGACCCTCGCGAGGGGGCTAGGCCTCACAAGGAGAACAACGTCAAGAACCCCTCGGGAGCGGCCTCGGCAAGGTGCTCCGGAAGGGCGGAGAATCCAAGGCCAAGCCTACCTCAGGAGGAGGCAGTGATGTAAGCAGTGACGCACCGCGCTAGCGGGTGCCAGCGCCCGCCAGCGGCGCAGTTGCCGTTTCGGTGCAAAGGAGGCAGCGCAGGCGCAGGTTCCCGAGGAGCGGGACAAAGGTTTCCCCTTTGGTGCAACAAGACTGAATACCGTAAGTACGACTGGGAGGATGTCACCACCAAGCCCACCAACGCGTCACCGCGTGATCCTTTTGCAGGCGAAGACTGCTTTTGTCAGGATAGGAACGCCCTTGTGTTCCCGCTCAAAAATGGCTGTTGTGGGATCCCTTCCCGCCTAAATATTTTGGGGGAAGAGGACCTTGGCCGCCTATATGAGTAGCTAGGATCCCCACTATGAGGGACAAGTCGGGCAGATCCATAAACTCGGCCTCCACGCAAAGGAGCGAGAACTCTTGCCTTCTGACCTTCCTGAGCTCTCCTCCTGAGCTTAGGAACCTCTGTACTAGTTCATGTTCTAGCCCTCCTGAGGCCAATCGACCAAAGCAAGAAGTAGGGTTTTACACCACAAGGTGGCCTGAACCTGGGTAAACTCTTGCGTGCTCCACTTGTTGTTTGCTTGAATCTCTTCATTGGACGAGGGCGAGACGCTAGGTAGACGTGAGTGGGAGAGATCTTGGTTCACGCCCCTGCGATCGAACTTCTAGGGTTTGCGGAGACCGTAATCTGAAAAAGGCCAAACAAAAGAAAAT
>LR738711.1:890866362-890948220 GCA_902687465.1 Secale cereale | reverse complement strand
CCCCCGAAAAAAGAAAAAAAGAAGAAAAGAAAAAAGGGACAATTGCTACTATCTTTTTTCACACTTGTGCTTCAAAGTAGCACCATGTTCTTGATGATAGAGAGTCTCATGTTTAGTCACTTTCATATACTAGTGGGAATTTTCATTTTAGAACTTGGCTTGTATATTCGAACGATGGGCTTCCTCAAATACCCTAGGTCTTCGTGAGCAAGCAAGTTGGATGCACACCCACTTAGTTTCTTTTGTTGAGCTTTCATACATGTTTAGCTCTAGTGCATCCGTTGCATGGTAATCCCTACTCACTCACATTGATATCTATTGATGGGCATCTCCGTAGCCCATTGATACGCCTAGTCTATGTGAGACTATCTCCCTCCTTTTTGTCTTCTCCACAAGCACCACTCTATTCCACATAGTGCTATGTCCAAGGCTCACGCTCATCTATTGCGTGAAAGTTGAAAGGTTTGAAAGAATAGAGTATGAAAACAAGTGCTTGGCTGAAATCGGAGTTGTGCATGATATGAATATTTTTGTGTGATGAAGAGGGAGCATAGCCAGACTATATGATTTTGTAGGGATAACTTTCTTTAGCCATAGTATTTTGAGAAGACATGATTGCTTTGTTAGTATGTTTGAAGTATTATTATTTCTTATGTCAATATAGACTTTTGTCTTGAATCTTTCAGATCTGAACTACATTGACAATTATGTTGGTTAGCATTCCACATCAAAATTCTATTTTTATCATTTACCTACTCGAGGACGAGCAAGAAGTAAGCTTGGGGATGCTTGATACGTCTCCAACGTATCTATAATTTTTTATTGTTCCATGCTATTATTTATGATGTTTTGGATATTTAATGGGCTTTGTTATACACTTTTATATTATTTTTGGGAATAACCTATTAACCCAAAGGCCTAGTCCAGATTGCTGTTTTTTGCCTATTTCAGGGTTTTACAGAAAAGGAATATCAAACAGAGTCCAAATGGAATGAAACTTCGGGAGAGATGTTTTTGGAGAAAAATTCGCACGGGAGACTTGAAAACCATGGAGTAGGGCGTACGTGGCGTCATTGAGGGTGGGGGCGCACCCCCCTACAATGCGCGCCCCCTGCCTCGTGGGCCCCATGTTTGGCCCCCGGTGTCCTCCTTCCTCCTATATATACCTACGTACCCCGAAACCATCAGAACAAGAGAGTAACCCCTAGTTCCGCCGCCGCAACCTTCTGTTCCCGTGAGATCCCATCTTGGGGCCTGTTCCGGAGCTCCGCCGAAGGGGGGATCTACCAGGGAGCGCTTCTACATCATCATCATCGCCTCACCATGAGTTGTGAGTAGTTTACCACAGACCTTCAGGTCCATAGCTAGTATCTAGATGGCTTCTTCTCTCTCTTTGGATCTCAATACCAAGTTCTCCTTGGTCTTCGAGGTGATCAATTCGATGTAATCTCTTTTTGCGGTGTGTTTGTCGAGATCCGATGATTGTGGGTTTATGATCAAGATTATCTATGAGGAATATTTGGTTCTTTTCTGAACTCTTTTATGTATGATTATAATATCCTTGCAAGTCTCTTCGAATTATTGGTTTGGTTTGGCCTACTAGATCTATAGTTCTTTCAATGGGAGAAGTGCTTGGCTTTGGCTTCAATCTTGCGGTGTCCTTTCCAAGTGACAGTAGGGGCAGCAAGGCACATATTGTATTGTTGCCATCGAGGATAAAAAGATGGGGTTTATATCATGTTATTTGAGTTTATCCCTCTACATGATGTCATCTTGCTTAAGGTGTTACTCCGTTCTTATGAACTTAATACTCTAGATGCATGCTGGATAGCGGTCGATGTGTGGACTAATAGTAGTAGATGTAGAATTGTTTCGGTCTACTTGTTTCGGACGTGATGCCTATATATAACGATCATGCCTAGATAGGCTCATAATTATTCGCTTTTCTATCAATTGCTCGACAGTAATTCGTTCACCCATCGTAGAATTCTGCTATCATGAGAGAAGTCACTAGAGAAACCTATGGCCCCCGGGTCTATTCTCAACATATCAATCTACAATCTACTTTACTTTTCTTCTTTTATTTTCTGTTCTTATATCCAAAAATACCAAAAATATAAAACTATCATATCTATCAGATCTCACTTTCATAAGTGACCCTAAAGGGATTGACAACCCCTTATCACGTTGGTTGCAAAGTTCTTATTTGTTTGTGCAGGTGCGAGGGACTTGCACGTGGTCTCCTACTGGATTGATGCCTTGGTTCTCAAAAACTGAGGGAAATACTGACGCTACTATGATGCATCACCCTTTCCTCTTCGAGGGAATACAGCACGCTCGAGAAGTAGCAGAGATGTATCAATGCCTCCTCGACTGCGGGGTCTAGTTGTGCTCCTATAGATGTCGTTTTATTGGGATCCATTTGGGTGCACTTGAAATTTGACTATTTCATCCGCTGCCTTGAATGACGTGGGTTTTTGTCTTTTACTAAGGAACACATCATCCCTATCGACTGTAGTGCGTAGTGATGTCAACTCTTGGGCATCGAGGGCTTCGGATAGTGCCTCTAGGGCGAGCGACGCTGTCCTGTTTTCGGCTCGCAATTGGCCTTGCTCGGGTCGATTTTAAGTGAGATTACCTCATTGAGCCCTGTCATTTTGAGTTTCATATACCCATAATGTGGTATGGCCTGAAATCTCGAGAATGCCTCGCGTCCAAGCAAGGCGTGGTATCCACTGCGGAAGGGCACAATGTGAAATAACAAGGGTTCAAATCTGTAGTTATCGGGTGAGCCGAACACAACATCCAGGGTTATGTGTCCCGAGCAATGTGCCTTCCTACCGTGTATTATACCTCAGAATGTGTATAACTGCATTCGATGCGACACCTGTTGAACTGCATCTTATCAAGAGTATCCTCATAAATGAGGTTGAGGCCACTTCCCCCTTCCATTAGCACTTTAGTCAGCCGAAAGCCATCGACAATGCGGTCAAGGACCAGCGCAGCCGGTGCGTGGTTGCTACGGGTACTTGGCTCGTCCTTCTCGTCGAAGGTGATAGGCGCGGCTGCCCATGGCTGTGTAATGCCCAGGATGGGACTATACCTCCTAAGTGTCGAGGCACGACTTAAAGGTATAAGCCCATCCTAGAATGATCTCAAGTTTGGTATCTTTGCACGACTCATGTAAAAGAGGGATTAAATTGCAAAAGAAGATAGTTGGCTTACACTCGCCACTTCACACAATACATTACATAAGCAAAACATCATTCAAAACATCACAACCCGACTACGGGCGAAGATCCAAAAGAAAGATACCAAAACAACATAAAGCCACAGGTCAGGATCGAATCCTAGTAGAAACCACTACTGATCGTCGAAAACGTCACAAGCATACGGCCACTCTTTTCATCGAGCTCCCAGTGAAGTACTGATCCATCTCCTGCATCAAACTCGGCTGAACCTGCATCTGGTGTGGTGAAGTAACTGTGAGCCACAGAGGACTCAGCAATCCCGTTCCCGGGTAACATGACTATTTAAGCCTTGGGTGTGGATAATGCTGAAGAAAGAATAAGAGGTGAAGGAACAACAAGAGTCTGTAGCAGCAACTAGCACTAGCTTACGTAAAAGAGAGCGAGAAGAGAAGTGCCTCGGTCGAGAGATGATCACGAAGTGACCCTAGCTACAACACGTCAAACATAACCCCACCGTGTTCATCTCCCGAATCCCTTTCGGAAAATGACAGTAACGGTACACACGCTGGTAGTGTATTGGAACATGGTGTCAAGTTATCTACAACCGGATATTAACAAGCTCCCATCTGCCACATAACCGCGGGCACGGCTTTCGAAAGTACAAAACCCTGCAGGGGTGTTCCAACTTGGCCCATGACAAGCCCACGATCCGCGGAGTCGCAACTCCAAGGTGGGAAGACCCGAGTATTCTCGGAATCCCGTGCTCAAGATACTCCGAACTAAGGTAAGGCTAATCCAGCAAATCCTCCCGGCGTGTCGACACCCTTATAGGTAGCCGCGCGTATCTAGTCTCAGGACACGATCGGATGGGCGATTCTACAGGTTTTTACCAAACCTCGAGTTTCCTCGTAGTGGCCCCGCAGAACCCCCGTTTCGGACCAACACTCATGTGGAGCACTGGCCCGGGGTTGTTGAATTAAAATAAAAGGGATAGCTAGTCCCTATGCAAGTTTTATTAGTTATTAGGCGAATAGTACCAAATGTTGGGACTTGCTGGAAAAGACTTAGCACTTAGCGGTTTATCAAGGGGTCCCATACACCCCAACCATGTTAGGAACGCATAATCAAGGAACATAACACCGGTTTATACGGTTCCTAACGGCATGAGTGGAACAAATCACCAAGCAAAAGGCTTAGCCTTCCACCCTTGCCAATATATAGATGATTTCATTTAAGCATTTATATAGTGTGATATAACCCAACAAACTTCAACATGAAGCAAGCAATCTTCAATCTTCACCTGCAACTAGCAATGCTATAAGAAGGGCTGAGCGAAGCCTACATATAGCCAATCAAAGGTTTGCATAGGTAGGGTGGTTAAACAGGTTCATGGTTACAATAGGAGGCTGACAGGAAAACATGGGCATCGAGGCAAAACTATAGATCGAGACTTCTAGCAATAGGCAAAAATAGTAATGGTATCCGGGTTCGGTCATCTTGCCTGGGATTCCACAAGGGAGAAGAACAAGTCCATGAAGTAGACGGAGCAACACCGAGCGAATCCTCACAACTCCGGAACGAAACCGAAGCTAACAAGAGAAGCAACCGGAAAGGAGCAAACAACACGGTAAACACACAAGCATAAACATGGCATACGATGCACAAACAAGTATGATGCATGTCCGGTTTAAATATGCATGGCATGGCAAGGTGCACAAACAACACTACAAGTTAAGTGGAGCTCAATATGCAACGAGTTGCATATTGACGAAACACCACAATTAATTATTTAGTTGACTCTCGTTTATTTACAAGACAAGATTAAACGTTTGTTAACATGGCAAGAGGTGAAGCATAAAGAAACTACACTATTTATACATTTTAAATGAGGCCGGAAAATAACAACAACAATTCCGGAAAATCCCCATGAGTATGTTTAGCAATTTGAAGCAAACAACAATTCACACATCTTAAACATATTAATGTTGTTATCATGATGCGGATGACATGATCAAGTTATGCAATTTTTATTAAGTTGACATGAAGATGATATGAAGTATTGTCACCGTGGTGGAAGGAAAGGGTGCCACGGCAACGATCCGAAAATGAAGCAACGGCAACATCTCGGTTCCGGTAACTCGTTGAGAGACCGGTGCAAAAGCAAAGATGGAGTGAACGAGTCGAACAAGATGCAAAGGTGGGGTGATCCCGTCACCGGGTTCCCACGGGTCGGCGACGAGGCAACCGAGGAGCATGACAAAAGATGATTCGGGCACAACGGGCAAGGAGCACACAAGTGAAGCATTTCATACAACACAAGCAAACATCTCACGGGTCATCGTCTCGGAGTTATACCTTCGAAGCGTTCTTTTCGGGGCGGCTCGAGATCGTAGTGGAAGTAGAGGAAGTAGTTGTACACGGCCATAGAGGAAGTAGTCGTTCACGTTATCGTGTCGTGGTACACGGGTCGACGATAGTGGTACTCGGTTCGTCGGCGACGGTCGTCGTACACGTTCCGTAGAGGTACTTAAGGGTTCCGATGGCTCCGGGCGTCGGTAGTGGTACTTGTTCACGAAGTCGTTCTCGTTCGTAGATGTTCACTTCTCCGAAGGGGTACTTGTCATCGTGGTACTTGTCGGTCCGGTCTTGACGACGAAGGGGTACTTGGCGTCGGTCTCGTACACGGTTCGTAGACGTTCGGGGCCGTAGATGTACTTGCCAAACTCGGTTCTCGCGACGATCTTGCCGGTCTTGGCGACGGTGATAGTAGAGGAAGTAGTGGTTCATGACGTTCGGAGACCGGTCTTTCCTGCGGTGCACTTGACGAAAAACAACAGCAACACAAACAAAACATAGCAGTCTCGGTCACGGTCACGACAAGGAGGAGAGACGCGGAGGCTGCTCGGGGCTGCTGGTCCTGCGACCGGACGTGCTGCTCGTGCACTGGACGAGGCCGGGCCTGGCGAATGGGGCGGCTCCCCTGGACGAGGAGGCGGGGCCTCGGCGAGCGGAGGGAGACGATGGCGCTGGCTGGCCCGAAGGAAACGAGGCAGAGGACTGCCCTTCCCGCGGGAAGCCATGGCGAGGCGGCGACCAGGAGATGAGAGGCTCGGGGGAAGGGAGCCTGGCGCTGTCCCTGGCCGCTGGATCCCGCAGGAGACGACGAGGCGGCGGACTTGGCGACCTGGAGGCGAGGCACTGGGGATGGGCGCTGCTCCATGGCGCGCTGGAGACGGAGGGAGGACGCGCACGGAGGGAGGTCAGAGGGGAGACCGGCGCGGAGGCTCGGCTCCTGGCGCGGAGGGGAGCTCCCGTGGACGGGCGCTGGCTGGCGCCTGGAGACGAGACGGCGGACTCCCTGGCCCGGTGATGCGGCAAGGCCCCGAGGCGATGGCCACTGGGAGGGGCTCCTCTCCCTGGCGAGGCACGGGCGAGGCAAAAAAAAAGGGGCGGACGAGCGTTGTCTGGCCGAGGGATGAGGGTGCGGGCGTGTGAGGGGAGGGAAGAGCGAAGGGGATCGGGACGAGGGAAGGAGATCGAAGGGAGGCTGCGGGGGCTAGAGCGAGGCACTGGCGGCGGCTCGGGATGAGAGGAACGAGAGGAGGGGTCCTGGGTCGGCCTAGGGTTAGGGAAGGACTGGGCCGTGGGAAGCTGAATGGGCCGGAGGGAGGCCCAGTACAGCGGCAAGATAAGGCCTTTCCCGTCTTAAATCCTTTCTGCAATTAAACAATCCATAGAATATAAGACGGAAAAAAAGGCCAGGGGTTCACGGGATGAATTTGAAAGAAGTAACAATACTTCTGGACTCCTGGAATTATGCACCATTTAAATAAAATACTCTGGCATTATTTAGAGATAGAAAAATAATTCAAGTTTGAATTTACTTCAAACTAGAGCCATTTTTGAATCTGACCAGAGCATATCTGAAAAGGATGATATTTGGAGGAGGGCAAATGGCATGGTCTAGAATTTTTAGGAAAAGAATGAACATTAATGGAGGTGGCGAAGAACTCACTTGCATGATGAAGTAAAATAATAAGAGGAAGAAGAAGAAGAAGGATGGGTGTTGCATGGGACATATGCATAGGGCAAGCAACAAAATAAACATAGTGCAAAGCACAACAAGATGGACCTCACAATGCACATGATGAGCATTTTGGTGAAGCTCGGGAAAAAGATTAAAGAATTGTTGGCAAAGTTTGAGGCAAAGAATTGAGATAGAAATGCATGGAGAAAATATGCAAGTGTGTTGGGTTATTCCGAAGCAATGGAATATTATTATAATAGCTCCCTAAAATATTGGGAGTATATGTTATAAAGAGAAGACATTCTTCCCTCGATTTAAATGGACCGAAGGTCCACACGATTTATTTAGGTTGAGATGCAAAATAAAAATGACATGATGGCATGATGACATGATGCAATGCAAAAATAAATAACACAAGCACAATGAAACACACGTGGGAACCCGGAACATCTGGAATCTTCTGGAATCTTCTGGGACGTCGGTCTTCGAGCGTCACAACTCTCCCACACTAACAGAGGATCTCGACCCGAGATCCTAGAGATAGCACCGGGTAGAAACGAAAAAGAAGAGGTAAAACAAAGTTGCTTCTTTGACAGACGAGTGAAACCAGGAACCTTGAGAGGTTGAACAATCTTGAAAGAAAGAATACAACGGAGATGAACGAAGATGAAACACTCCGTTGGAAAAGAGGAACAAGGAGCCTTATGAGAACCTTGCAGGTGAAAGACATGAAACAAGAGCTTAGGAACCAAAAGAATAAGAAACTGCAACTGTATAGCCAAGGAAAAGAATGACAGAATTTGGACAGCACTCCGTCTGAAAATGGAAGGAATTAACAAGAATTTGAGGAGATGGAATGATACTTGAAGAAACCAACAACATATTGCCTCTGAAACAATTGAAAGAATGGCACAAGGGTTAAGGAAGATTTTAGACAGCACTCCGGTTAAAAAGAGAGGCAGACTTGATAAGATTACGGAACTTGAATGGAGGTCACGACACTCCGGATAAATAGATCAACAAGGAAAGAACATGATCTCGATAAAAACGAGATGATGGTTAAAGAGAGCAAAATCACAATGCCTCCGGAATGAAAGAATATATGCAAGATCGTTGGGAAGAAAGAACGGAGAAGAAAATGACAACTTCTCCCACGAATGAATATGAAAATCATCCTTACGAAGAAGGGTTGAACGGAGTTGTTGGAAAAAAACCAACAACGAAAAGAATACGCTCGTTGTGGGCTTATGGAAAACATCTCACAATTAAGAGGTGACAACCAGCCACTGACGAAAACATTTAATTGGATTGAGATCAACAAGGAGATGAAAAACTTATTTCACGGAGAGGATAAATGAAGAACTTGGGTCATTTATAAACACCATAATAGCAACAATTCTCAAGGAAAGCTTTTAGGTGAAATACAACCCAAGATAACTCCAACGAAGAAATTGACTGGATTAAATATCTCATTCCTGATAACTCGTGAATCATAAAACATGAAGGAATTGTCAAGAATGACATAACACCATCTGAAAAGATAAGGTAGAAAGAATTGCACTTGGAAAGCATGATGAAGAATGCTTGAGCTCCAACAAGAATGTTGATGAAGACTTCGAGGATGAATTAATTGATGATGAACCACCATGAGAACTCTGGTAATGAAAGCATGAGAAGTGAAAGATGAAAAGAATAAGATTCAAGGCTAGCAATGAATTAGATGGAGCTTTGAAATGATATAACAGAAATAACTTGGAGCTCCGGAAAACAAGATGAAGAACTTAGAACCAAGGATATGATATGATGAACAAGCTTCGGAAAACAGAGATTAATTACTTCGGGGGAAAAGAATAAGATTTATTGTATGCTTATCCTTCATCAAATTAAATTGATGACAAGCAACGGATTTGGCATACTACTTATTCTCGTTGCAAAGAATTAAAGAGAGATCTCGCACAAGCTTGGGTAAGTCTTCAACGAACCACCGGTAGGATTATGAAAAGAACAAATGAAATAATACGATAACACGAAAGAGTAATCTTGAACGAGCCATCGTAAGAATAGGGAGACGAACGAAGAGGCATCAATGAAGAATATATGGAGGACGAAGTTGAAAACTGAGAACGAAGAATCTTCTGAAATGATGGCCTTCGGAGGATCACAAAGAAAAGAATTCATGAAATGCTTCGGATGGGTGTGAAAAGAATTCCTCACAATCTGAACAATAATGAGGATGGCATGAAGCTAGAACCACGAATCTGAGGGAAAAGACCAAGATTTAAGAGAACTCTTCTCCGGTCTGCAAACGCTGAGAATGAAGACGAGAAATGCCATAAGAATTGTTGAGCACTCCGGAATGAAGAATTAAAAAGGTTGAACCAACGATGGAAAGAATTTGAAAGCGGTCCTGGAAAAGGACTGTGACGGATGGAAATCATTCTTACGTCACACTACGAAAAGAATTCTCCGGAAAAAGAAGAGTCAGGTAAGATCCTGGAAAAAAAACCTGTGGGTTAGGGCCCACTCAAAGAAATCACCGTTGGAAAAGATTGCTGAAGAGATATTGCACCGGTTGAATTAAATGGCTTGAATAAGATAATAATCCTCAAAATAGTTTGAACGGATTAAGAATGGAATTATGAATCTTCAGCACTCCGGATATGAATAACAAGAGGAGAATGATTAATTGGTGCACCGGAATAAGAAAGCATTGTGAAATGAGGAAAAGGATGAGATCAACACCGAAATATTGAATTACATCCACCGGAAGAATTTGAGAACAAAAGAATGATGAACTTGAAGCTCTTGAGAATCTTCATGATAATTCACCGGATAATGGAATTGAACGAGAAGAATGAAGAAACATCACATTAATAAAATGGATATTTCATGTGATAATTCCTTGCTCCGAGGAGAAGAAGGGTGGGAGGGTGGGGAAAACAAAGACAACTTGGGATGAATGAAACAGACAAATCGTCAGATTTCTCAACGGTGTCCGTATGGAATAACTTGAAGAGAAGGCACACCGGTTGAAGAGGATTAACATGAAAATCTTGATTGATCAAGAAGGACTGGCACTCCCATAGAAATATGAGAACACCGATTAAGAAAGGTATGGAATCAACATTTGACATCGAAGCAACTGGAATACCAGAATCAAAACAAAAACAAAGGATAGATATGTTTATGAAGAAGATTATGTTGCAACATATCTATCCGAACAGAGAATTGAACGAATGAATTCCGCAGGTACATCAACTTGACGAGAAGCCACTTGGAGAACAAAAGGTAAATAAAAGGAAACAAGGAGCAGATAGAACAAATACAAGATAGAAGCTTCGTCCGACATATTCGTGCTGAAAGCTCATGGAACGTGTTACAAAAGGGTTTTGCAATCCCCGGATCAGCATAGCCAAGGACCCTTTAAGATGCAACTCCCGATCGGAACAAGCCCATAAAACCGCTTCACTCAATGTAGAACCCCGAACTTCATATCGTGCACTCATTGGAAGAATGCCTAGAACTACTAGATGAACCCACCAATTAATTTCCGAAAGTTCCCAGTTATGCAATCAGGTGTTGGGGATACAGGGGAAGCACCGCACAATCAACTCTAAACCCCTACATCCAGCTGTATCCATCCTTCAACACATAACCAGTCTTTCTCGGAAACTGTTTACCTCGGACCTTCGAAACGCATCCACTATACAAGCTATGGCAATACTCCCGAACTACCTCCCCAGTACTGGGTGATGTCGGGGTTATCTTGCCACTAACCGTATAGGAGAGTTTTCGATGTCGGACGTCTTAAGTATTCTAGTACTGCCGTGATGGATTTGTGACGACAACACCTCGGAGCTCAACTCCCCGGGACACTGCCACAACCCCTAATGTCAGGAGGCATCGAGAACAATGTTCTCGTCACAAAGACATCGGAACAATCCAAACAATACTCGTGAGATCCTAAAAAAAATTTGGTGCAATTTTTGAAATTAGAAGAGGCAAGAGTAGTCGTCAGGAGTCCTCATCAGAGTGAAAAGAGATGAGGAGCAAAAGAAATCCTACTCTCCGATATAAATATAGGACTCAAAATATTTTCAGTGTGTGCCTAGACTCAACCGTCAATGATTCGATCAATCAGTGGGGGCTTCTAGGTCGGAGAAGGCTCTGAATACCAACTTGTAATGCCCAGGATGGGACTATACCTCCTACGTGTCGAGGCACGACTTAAAGGTATAAGCCCATCCTAGAATGATCTCAAGTTTGGTATCTTTGCACGACTCATGTAAAAGAGGGATTAAATTGCAAAAGAAGATAGTTGGCTTACACTCGCCACTTCACACAATACATTACATACGCAAAACATCATTCAAAACATCACAACCCGACTACGGGCGAAGATCCAAAAGAAAGATACCAAAACAACATAAAGCCACAGGTCAGGATCGAATCCTAGTAGAAACCACTACTGATCGTCGAAAACGTCACAAGCATACGGCCACTCTCTTCATCGAGCTCCCAGTGAAGTACTGATCCATCTCCTGCATCAAACTCGGCTGAACCTGCATCTGGTGTGGTGAAGTAACTGTGAGCCACAGAGGACTCAGCAATCCCGTTCCCGGGTAACATGACTATTTAAGCCTTGGGTGTGGATAAGGCTGAAGAAAGAATAAGAGGTGAAGGAACAACAAGAGTCTGCAGCAGCAACTAGCACTAGCTTACGTAAAAGAGAGCGAGAAGAGAAGTGCCTCGGTCGAGAGATGATCACGAAGTGACCCTAGCTACAACACGTCAAACATAACCCCACCGTGTTCATCTCCCGAATCCCTTTCGGAAAATGACAGTCACGGTACACACGCTAGTAGTGTATTGGAACATGGTGTCAAGTTATCTACAACCGGATATTAACAAGCTCCCATCTACCACATAACCGCGGGCACGGCTTTCGAAAGTTCAAAATCCTGCAGGGGTGTTCCAACTTGGCCCATGAAAATCCCACGATCTGCGGAGTCGCAACTCCAAGGTGGGAAGACCCGAGTATTCTCGGAATCCCGTGCTCAAGATACTCCGAACTAAGGTAAGGCTAATCCAGCAAATCCTCCCGGCGTGTCGACACCCTGATAGGTAGCCGCGCGTATCTAGTCTCAGGACACGACCGGATGGGCGATTCTACAGGTTTTTACCAAACCTCGAGTTTCCTCGTGGTGGCCCCGCAGAACCCCGGTTTCGGACCAACACTCATGTGGAGCACTGGCCCGGGGTTGTTGAATTAAAATAAAAGGGATAGCTAGTCCCTATGCAAGTTTTATTAGTTATTAGGCGAATAGTACCAAATGTTGGGACTTGCTGGAAAAGACTTAGCACTTAGCGGTTTATCAAGGGGGTCACATACACCCCAACCGTGTTAGGAACGCATAATCAAGGAACATAACACCGGTTTATACGGTTCCTAATGGCATGAGTGGAACAAATCACCAAGCAAAAGGCTTAGCCTTCCACCCTTGCCAATATATAGATGATTAGGGAAAAATGGCTCTCCCACCTCCTCCCCCCTCCTCCTCTCCTCTCTCCTCTCTCCACCTGCTACCCACCAACAATGGCGAACTCTAGCCGTGTAACCCATCATGGAAGGCCTTCTACATTGGGATTTTGCACCAGGCCTAGCCCTGGCCGATCAGGTGAGAAGGTTATTTGGTTCTACGGTCCATTTTTCACCATCTCGAGACACCAAGGAGTTCTTTTTGGTGGTCTCTTTTTCTTCGGCTTCCTTCCCCTTGACAGAGGAATCTGTGGGCATTGCACTCCAATGTTGCATTGGGGGTTTGAGCACTGAATTCAAGGTACTTCCGATCAACCCTCGATCTTTTCGGTTTTCTGTGGCAAACAACAAAGTGGGGCATTTTATCTATAGACGCAAGGACCGCATTTGGCCGGATTTCATTTGCCACTTTCATCTATACAAGAAGGATTCTCCCAAGGTTTTATCCCACAATTTGGGCTGGCATGCAGATATACCTCTTTCTGATATTTCGGCGCGCCGACGTATGGCTATTAATCCTGTTGGGGTCTTTTCTTTTGATGAGAGTGTTAACAAGTCTAGCAGAGTGGATATGACATTTTCGTGCAAATCAGTGGCTCAATCACATATGGATTTCTCCAACAAAAATGCTGCTGAGGCCTCTTCTTCATCACTTAGAATTTCGCTACCGTTCCCTCAAGAACACAGGCATGATCAAGCTCTCTCGGGATCCTCTTGCGCAATTTCCTCATCGAAACCTGACCATATCGCTTTGATGGAGCTCTTTATGTCAGAGGCTGATTTTGAGGAAAAACATTTGCCTAATTTCCTCCGGCTGGGTGCATTTAATTGCCCGTTGAATATTCCTTACCCACCTTTACCGCGGTGTTTCCTCCGGTCGGCTTTCAAATATGCCCCCGAGTGTGATCTTTGGCCACCTTCGCTCCAGGCCAAGCACAAGGCCGATTTGGCCCAAGCCCAATATACTTTGCAGGATATTATCAATCTCTCCACCAATTGGGCCTCTCTCTGCTCACGTTGCCTCCAATGGGGACATATTAAAACTGATTGCCATGCCAGACTGATTTGTATTAAGTGCTCTGCACCTGATCATAAGGCAATACTTTGCCCCAAAACTGGTAAGTCCCCCAAAATTAATGATACGGTTTTGGGATATATCCCCCCCTCCACGGCAACCCAGCCTCCTGCCCCCCCCCCCACTTAGCTCCTCGGCCATGCGTCCAAGGCCCAGTGCCAGCGTCCGATGCACTGCCTGTGCCTTCTATGGCCACACGGCCCATTCCTGCCGAAAACGCCTCCGCGCCCTTAGGTGGAAATGGATTCCTAAATCACCGGTGCCTTCCAATACTACCTCGCTAGCCCACCCCCCTCACGCTCCACCTTCCGCCTCGGTTCTCCAACCGCCGCGCTCCTGCCCAGTCCCATCGCCACCACCGCCGCGCGTCTGCCCTGTCCCATCGACATTACCCCGCTCTGACCAGAACCCACCACTCTGCTCCTCCCTCGCGACCATGGCCAACTACCCCCTCAACCCCGTCCCGTTCCTCCCCCCGGGCTTTGCCGTTGAGCCGGGACCGGCGGACCGTGTGGTCCGTAGTGGCATGATAGTGGGGCCTATTCCGCCGCTCAACCATGACTTCTTGGCAATCGCTGAAGCGAGCGAGTACGTTCCTCTTCATCGCCGGGCCTCCATTCACACTGCCATTGTAGGTCAGCTCAACGCCTCTCAACTTTATACCACGGAAGTCAGCGATCATCCATTTGGTATTGGGCTTTTTGGTTTTGTGGATTCTTTTATGCGGGACACTGCTATCAATACCCCCATTGAACTTGAGGATGAAGATCTGCTCATCACCTTCGTTCCTCACAATGAAGCGCTCAATCGGCGCATGACGACCTTTGGGCCTGAGGTTTGGCTGATGTTTTTTGGTTTCCCCTATGACTATCAGAAAGACTATTACATCACCAAAGCTTTAGGTGGTTATGGATCTCTTGTTCACTGGTACAACCCCCGCCAAGACAGACGGTTTATGCTGATCAAAGCCAGAGTTCTCCGCTTGCGCCTAATCCCTAAAAGCTTTGTGGTTTGGCAATTGGGTGGAGCCAGAGACTGCTGGACAGTGCAGGTTACAATCCTCCGCAGCAATGACTGGAACGGGCTCCTGCCTGAGGTGCTGCCCGCTAGAGAAGAGCCGCCGCCACCGGATGGTAATCCTCACCCCCAATTTGGACCAGAACTCACCGCCGAGCAGCTATATCAACAACAAGTCCATAACTGGCTGGTTCAGAACTCGGCCCCCACTGGCCCTAACGCCGGCGCCAACCCTGGTGGCAACATCAATGCCAATGCTGGCTGGGGAGTCTGGCCGGAGCCGCCAGCTCCGCCGCTACCTCCGCTCCCTCCACACCTGGTCAACTATCAGGCTTGGCTGGCTTCCCAGGGCCTGACTTTCCAAGATGGAATTGTACCTGACAACAATCTCATGGACAGCCCCACGCAGGCCTGGAATGACTCCTTCACTATGTCTGATGATACCACCAGCTCTGACAATTCCGCAATGCTAATTGTGCCCCATCTTCACCCCCCACCGTCAGATCACCCAATGCCAAACGACGAGCTCACTATCTCAGTTACTCTGCATGATCACGGGATACAGTTTGGACTGTCTTCTCAAGGCACAGACCTACTCGCTTTACTGATTGGTAACCCAATTCCAAGACTGCGCCTGAACACTATCATTTTTGATGCTCTCCGTCCAGCACTTGCATCTATTGGCCCTTGGAGATCTGCTTTTGGCATCAGGCCAACCAACCTTGAAGTTTCTGTGTCGATGGCTCAATCTGCTGATAATAACCTCATCAGTTTCGACAGCACACCTGCTTCCTCTGTGGTCCTACAAGAACTGCCAATGGAGGAGGATATTCGCCCTCCTCAGCTTGAGGAGGATGCCCTGCCCAACCTGGTACATGACTCCATGGAGGTGAGTGATATTCAGCAAAGTTTGTCTGACCCTGATCCCCCCCAGTTGGACTCGACACCTCTTTCTTCAGACCATACTGTTGCTGCTCCGATGGAAATCTGTACTGCCACTACTGAACCCCAGCCCTCTGTGACAACCCGTGGCCGCCGTGCAAAAACCACTATGGTGCCTATCTCCACTACTGAGGTTCGTCGCAGTACCCGCTCCACTAAGTATAAGGGCTTTAAAGTTCATATGCCATCTGACAGCCGCAAGCCTATGTCTAAAGTGAAGCCCAGGATCATACCTGCTATCGGCTCCTCTTCATCAACTCAGTCCATGCATGAAGATGTTGACATCCCGCCGCCAACACCACTTTCAACACTGCAGGAAATAGGAATATACCAATGTGCGATCCCAGCAGAGGAGTTGACTGAAGAAGCCCTTCTTGCAGCCCCAGCAACGGCCGAATCTACACCCGTCATGCAGCAGGCCGTGGTTCCTGATGCTGTCGCCGATGAAGCACCTAACTCCGCTTAAACTTCAAGAAGTTGTCTCATGTCTCTTTTGCGATCGTGGAATGTCCTCTCGTGGAACATTCGTGGGCTTAATGCCGATCCTAAACACCTAGCGCTTCATAATGCGATCCTCTCTAGCGGATGCGCAGTTGTTTGCTTGCAAGAAACCAAAAAGACATCGTTTGATCTGGCGTTTATCAAGTCGTGCTGTCCACGACAGTTTGATCGTTTTGCTTTTGTTCCTTCGCGCGGTGCTTCAGGTGGCATCATCACCATCTGGAAGAGCTCGATGTTCACGGGCTCTGTTCTCATTTCAGAACCTTTTGCGCTAGTTATCAATTTTGTTAGCACGCAATCCCAACAAGCCTGGACGTTAGCTAATATCTATGGGCCCTGCTCGGGAGAGGAACGTACTACTTACACCAACTGGCTCTATGATCTGGATTTACCAATAGCACAAGATTGGCTTTTTGTTGGTGATTTCAATTACATTCGTGCTCCGGACAACCGCAACAAACCGGGAGGTAATGCACAGGATATGTTCATATTTAACGATATCATTCGCACGCAATACCTTTTGGAGCTACCAGTAAAAGGCCGAACCTACACCTGGAGTAACATGCAAGTCGACCCGCTGCTAGTACAATTAGACTGGTTCTTCACGTCACTACACTGGACCCAATCTTATCCCAACACAATGGTAAAACCCCTAGGTAAATCTACCTCTGACCATATCCCTTGCGTTGTTTCTATTGAAACCAATATACCCCGCAGCAAAGTCTTCAGGTTTGAATCGTTCTGGATTTTACATCCTGGCTTCTTGGATGTGGTACGAACCTCTTGGAACAAGCCGGTCCACCTGACAAATGCAGCTTCCATCTTGTGTCTTAAACTCAGAAGGCTCAGGCACGCTCTCAAATCTTGGAGTAAAAACATTTCACGACTGAAGATTGCAATTGACAATTGCAACAACTTTTTAGCTCGTTTGGACGAACTTGAGAACAAGAGACCACTCTCTACACCTGAATTCAACTTCCGGGCCATACTCAAAAAGCACACTCTGCGTCTACTTCAGTACTAGAAACTTTACTGGAAAAAAAGATGCACCATCAGTTGGGTAAAATTTGGCGACGAAAACACTAAATTTTTTCAAGCCATGGCAACTGAACGGTATCGGCATAATAACATTGCCTGCTTAACTGATGCGGATGGCAATCAAGTTGATGACCATGTCAGCAAAGAGGCTCTGCTCTTCAATGCCTATAAAAATCGTCTTGGTACTACCTCCCCTGCTGATATGAAATTCGATTTGCCCGCTCTTATACAGCGCTCCAACAACTTGGACCATCTCACAGAACCCTTCTCACACAAAGAAATTGATGATGTGATTAAAGCTATGCCGGCCGATAGGGCTCCTGGACCTGATGGATTCAGTGGAACTTTCCTCAAAAGTTGCTGGCCCGTGATCAAGCATGATTTTTACGCTCTCTGCTCCCAATTCCATGCAGGAAATCTTGATCTCACAAGCATTAACGATGGCCTTATTACCTTGATCCCTAAAGTTCAGTCACCTACAACCGTCAATAATTTCAGACCGATAACTCTACTCAACTGCTGCCTGAAACTGCTCACCAAACTGTGGGCTGATCGATTACAAAAGGTAATTCTCAGCCTTGTTCATCGTAACCAATATGGTTTTCTCAAAGGAAGAACCATCCAAGACTGCCTAGCTTGGGCCTTTCAGTATATTCATCAATGCCAAGCCTCCAAGGAAAAAATCATTCTTCTGAAGCTAGACTTTGCTAAAGCTTTTGATACAATTGGGCACGATCCGATGATCAACATCATGCGTCACATGGGCTTTAACGAGCGATGGCTTAACTGGATACAATGCATTTTCTCAACTGGACGATCCTCGGTCCTTCTTAATGGCGTGCAAGGCAGACAATTTCACTGTAAGAGTGGGGTACGCCAAGGTGATCCACTCTCCCCCCTTCTTTTCGTCATCGCGGCCGACCTCCTGCAAGCTGCCATTAATCAAGCCTTCAGACAAGGTCACATTCGCCTCCCCTTTCCTTGCCCTGGCCAAACAGATTACCCAGTTATTCAATACGCTGATGACACAATACTCGCCCTAACCGCATGCCCCACACAAGCAACAACGATCAAAAACATCCTATCTGACTACGCAACTTCCATTGGTCTCAAGATCAACTTTAACAAGTCCACCCTCATCCCTATAAATCTTGATGACAACTCCACTGCGGAACTTGCGGGCATCTTCGGCTGTTCAATTGGCACCATGCCTTTTACGTACCTTGGGCTACCCATGGGCACGACAAAACCCACGGTGCATGACCTAATGCCCCTAGTATGTAAAACAGAACGAAGACTCACTGCCACTATCTCCATGATGTCGTACGGTGGAAGGCTATCTTGGTTAAATGCAACTGTCACCTCCGTCCTGATATATGCCATGTGCACAATCAAAATCAACTCCCAAATTCTGGAAATGCTGGATTAAATCAGACGCAAGTGTCTTTGGAACAAGATGACAGAACATGGTGAGAAATGCAATTCCTTGGCCGCATGAGACTTAGTTTGCAAGCCAAAGAAACACGGTGGTTTGGGAGTCCTCAATATCAAACTCCAAAATGAAGCATTACTCCTGAAGTTTCTCCATAAGTTTTATAACAAGCTTGATGTACCATGGGTACACCTTATTTGGGACTCCTACTACCAAGACAAAATCCCTCATGCTCTTGACTTAATGGGATCCTTCTGGTGGCGTGATATACTTAAACTTACACCTCTCTATCGTGGGATCTCCTGTGTTCAAGTGGTTGATGGTGCGTCTGCCCTCTTGTGGAAAGACCTTTGGCTACCAGACACACTAGAAACATCACACCCTCGAGCCTTCTCCTTTGCCAGAGATGAAGACATATCTATCAGCAAATTCTTGGAGAGCACGACACTGCATGATACATTCCACTTACCCCTTTCACCAGAAGCTTTCGAAGAAGTTCAAGACCTGAAATGCTTGTCCACCCATATGAGCCCCTCCACCTCTGCCACGGATGTTTGGTATTACACCTGGGGAGCAGCTGACTTTAAAGCTGCTGATTATTACAAATTCTGCTTCAGACACACCCCAAAGCACCCAGCCTTCCAACTACTGTGGCGATCCAAATGCACAATGAGAATAAAGGTTTTTGGTTGGCTCTTGTTAATCGATCGGCTTAATACAAGAAACATGCTCAAGAGAAGACACTATGACATTGGAGATGTCCTTGATTGCCTCCTTTGCTGTCACAACACCGAAGAAACGGTTAACCACATGATCTTCACGTGCCCATTCAGTAGAGCGTGCTGGGAAAAAGTTGATATCCATTGGCCCATGTCACAATCCAGACTTGACTTGCTTGTTCAGACCAATAGGGGAGACTCTAGACCCCTCTTCATGGAAATCTTCCTTATAGCAGCGTGGAGCCTATGGAAAGAACGCAAC
This sequence comes from Secale cereale, assembly GCA_902687465.1. Taxonomy (NCBI): domain Eukaryota; kingdom Viridiplantae; phylum Streptophyta; class Magnoliopsida; order Poales; family Poaceae; genus Secale; species Secale cereale. The sequence goes on along the minus strand of LR738711.1, from coordinate 890,928,477 downwards.
AAAAAACACTTCAGAAGAATCAACCCCAGTACCACGTCCTGGTTGACACGTTTCAAGGAGGACTTTAGCCTACTCTAGCACAGAGTAAAATACTCTCAAAAGGCCTCTGTAATTGCCTATTGTAACTCTCTAAACTAGCTCTCTATACACCTACTTGTCTGACCCCTTAGCAAGCACCTCATTGAACTTGCCTGACACCTCATCCCCCCCCCCCTCTTTGAGGTAAAGGGACAGGGGTTGAAGTGCACATGCAGTTGCAATACCATATGTAACACAATTGTAACACCCCTGTATTTTTATATACACATACAGTAGGAGCCTCTCCTACTGTCATTTCCTCAAAAAAAAATATAGATGATTTCATTTAAGCATTTATATAGTGTGATATAACCCAACAAACTTCAACATGAAGCAAGCAATCTTTAATCTTCACCTGCAACTAGCAATGCTATAAGAAGGGCTGAGCGAAGCCTACGTATAGCCAATCAAAGGTTTGCATAGGTAGGGTGGTTAAACAGGTTCATGGTTACAATAGGAGGCTGACAGGAAAACATGGGCATCGAGGCAAAACTATAGATCGAGACTTCTAGCAATAGGCAAAAATAGTAATGGTATCCGGGTTCGGTCATCTTGCCTGGGATTCCACAAGGGAGAAGAACAAGTCCATGAAGTAGACGGAGCAACACCGAGCGAATCCTCACAACTCCGGAACGAAACCGAAGCTAACAAGAGAAGCAACCGGAAAGGAGCAAACAACACGGTAAACACACAAGCATAAACATGGCATACGATGCACAAACAAGTATGATGCATGTCCGGTTTAAATATGCATGGCATGGCAAGGTGCACAAACAACACTACAAGTTAAGTGGAGCTCAATATGCAACGAGTTGCATATTGACGAAACACCACAATTAATTATTTAGTTGACTCTCGTTTATTTACAAGACAAGATTAAACGTTTGTTAACATGGCAAGAGGTGAAGCATAAAGAAACTACACTATTTAGACATTTTAAATGAGGCCGGAAAATAACAACAACAATTCCGGAAAATCCCCATGAGTATGTTTAGCAATTTGAAGCAAACAACAATTCACACATCTTAAACATATTAATGTTGTTATCATGATGCAGATGACATGATCAAGTTATGCAATTTTTATTAAGTTGACATGAAGATGATATGAAGTATTGTCACCGTGGTGGAAGGAAAGGGTGCCACGGCAACGATCCGAAAATGAAGCAACGGCAACATCTCGGTTCCGGTAACTCGTTGAGAGACCGGTGCAAAAGCAAAGATGGAGTGAACGAGTCGAACAAGATGCAAAGGTGGGGTGATCCCGTCACCGGGTTCCCACGGGTCGGCGACGAGGCAACCGAGGAGCATGATAAAATATGATTCGGGCACAACGGGCACGGAGCACACAAGTGAAGCATTTCATACAACACAAGCAAACATCTCACGGGTCATCGTCTCGGAGTTATACCTTCGAAGCGTTCTTTTCGGGGCGGCTCGAGATCGTAGTGGAAGTAGAGGAAGTAGTTGTACACGGCCGTAGAGGAAGTAGTCGTTCACGTTATCGTGTCGTGGTACACGAGTCGACGATATTGGTACTCGGTTCGTCGGCGACGGTCGTCGTACACGTTCCGTAGAGGTACTTGAGGGTTCCGATGGCTCCGGGCGTCGGTAGTGGTACTTGTTCACGAAGTCGTTCTCGTTCGTAGATGTTCACTTCTCCGAAGGGGTACTTGTCATCGTGGTACTTGTCGGTCCGGTCTTGGCGACGAAGGGGTACTTGGCGTCGGTCTCGTACACGGTTCGTAGATGTTCGGGGCCGTAGATGTACTTGCGAAACTCGGTTCTCGCGACGATCTTGCCGGTCTTGGCGACGGTGATAGTAAAGGAAGTAGTGGTTCATGACGTTCGGAGACCGGTCTTGCCTGCGGTGCACTTGACGAAAAACAACAGCAACACAAACAAAACACAGCACTCTCGGTCACGGTCACGACAAGGAGGAGAGACGCGAAGGCTGCTCGGGGCTGTTGGTCCTGCGATCGGACGTGCTGCTCGTGCACTGGACGAGGCCGGGCCTGGCGAACGGGGCAGCTCCCCTGGACGAGGAGGCGGGGCCTCGGCGAGCGGAGGGAGACGATGGCGCTGGCTGGCCCGGAGGAAACGAGGCAGAGGACTGCCCTGCCCGCGGGAAGCCATGGCGAGGCGGCGACCTGGAGATGAGAGGCTCGGGGGAAGGGAGCCTGGCGCTGTCCCTGGCCGCTGGATCCCGCAGGAGAAGACGAGGCGGCGGACTTGGCGACCTGGAGGCGAGGCGCTGGGGATGGGCGCTGCCCCATGGCGCGCTGGAGACGGAGGGAGGACGCGGACGGAGGGAGGTCAGAGGGGAGACCGGCGCGGAGGCTCGGCTCCTGGCGCGGAGGGGAGCTCCCGTGGACGGGCGCTGGCTGGCGCCTGGAGACGAGACGACGGACTCCCTGGCCAGGCGATGCGGCAAGGCCCCGAGGCGATGGCCACTGGGAGGGGCTCCTCTCCCTGGCGAGGCAAGGGCGAGGCGAAAAAAAGGGGCGGACGAGCGCTGTCTGGCTGAGGGATGAGGGTGCAGGCGTGCGAGGGGAGGGAAGAGCGAAGGGGATCGGGACGAGGGAAGGAGATCGAAGGGAGGCTGCAGGGGCTAGAGCGAGGCACTGGCGGCGGCTCGGGATGAGAGGAACGAGAGGAGGGGTCCTGGGTCGGCCTAGGGTTAGGGAAGGACTGGGCCGTGGGAAGCTGAATGGGCCGGAGGGAGGCCCAGTACAGCGGCAAGATAAGGCCTTTCCCGTCTTAAATCCTTTCTGCAATTAAACAATCCACAACATATAAGATGGAAAAAAGGCCAGGGGTTCACGGGATGAATTTGAAAGAAGTAACAATACTTCTGGACTCCTGGAATTATGCACCATTTAAATAAAATACTCTGGCATTATTTAGAGATAGAAAAATAATTCAAGTTTGAATTTACTTCAAACTAGAGCCATTTTTGAATCTGACCAGAGCATATCTGAAAAGGATGAAATTTGGAGGAGGGCAAATGGCATGGTCTAGAATTTTTAGGAAAAGAATGAACATTAATGGAGGTGGCGAAGAACTCACTTGCATGATGAAGTAAAAGAATAAGAGGAAGAAGAAGAAGAAGGATGGGTGTTGCATGGGACATATGCATAGGGCAAGCAACAAAATAAACATAGTGCAAAGCACAACAAGATGGACCTCACAATGCACATGATGAGCATTTTGGTGAAGCTCGGGAAAAAGATTAAAGAATTGTTGGCAAAGTTTGAGGCAAAGAATTGAGATAGAAATGCATGGAGAAAATATGCAAGTATGTTGGGTTATTCCGAAGCAATGGAATATTATTATAATAGCTCCCTAAAATATTGGGAGTATATGTTATAAAGAGAAGACATTCTTCCCTCGATTTAAATGGACCGAAGGTCCACACGATTTATTTAGGTTGAGATGCAAAATAAAAATGACATGATGGCATGATGACATGATGCAATGCAAAAATAAATAACACAAGCACAATGAAACACACGGGGGAACCCGGAACATCTGGAATCTTCTGGAATCTTCTGGGACGTCGGTCTTCGGGCGTCACAGGCTGTGTGGCTGTCACTTGATATATCTAGCTGAGCTCTCGAAGAGCCTTTTTTTCCTTTTACTATTTGACGCAAACGTCTCGTAGACCGTAAGGATATTGTGGTCCTGTGGTGAATCTGCAGACTGCTTATCTGGAGGTGTAAGGCCCAAGATTGACTCGCCATGTTTGGTGATGACTCACTACCTATTGATGAGCAGTTAGCTGCAATAAATATTACTAATAATACTCCTTGGTATGCTGGCTATGCTAATTACTTTGTCGCTAAATGTCTACCACCTTGTTTTACATACCAACAAAAGAAAAAGTTCTTTCATGATTTAAGACATTACTTTTGGGATGACCCACATCTTTATAAGAGAAGGAGTATATGGTATTATTAGATGTTGTGTACCTGAGCATGAACAGGGACAAATCCTTCGGAAATGTCACTCCGAAGCATATGGAGGACACCATGCCGGAGATAGAACTGCTCACAAGGTGTTGCAGTCTAAATTTTATTGGCCTACTCTCTTCAGGGATGCCCGTAAGTTTGTCTTATCTTGTGATGAATGTCAAAGAATAGGCAATATCGGTAAGTGTCAAGAAATGCCTATGGATTATTCACTTTCTGTTGAACCATTTGATGTTTGGGGATTTGATTACATGGGACCTTTTCCTTCCTCTAATGGGTATACACATATTTTGGTTGATGTTGATTATGTTAATAAATGGGTAGAAGCTATTCCAGCCAGTAGTGCTGATCACAACACCTCTATTAAAATGCTTAAGGAAGTTATTTTCCCAAGGTTTGGAGTCCCTAGATATTTAATGACTAATGGTGGTTCACACTTTATTCATGCACTTTCCGTAAAATGCTTGCTAAATATGATGTTAACCATAGAATTGCATCACCTTATCATCCTCAGTCTAGTGGTCAAGTTGAGCTTACTAATAGAGAAATAAAATTAATTTTGCAAAAGACTATCAATAGGTCCAGGAAGAATTGGTCTAAGAAATTAGATGATGCACTTTGGGCTTATAGAACAGCTTATAAAAACCCTATGGGTATGTCTCCTTATAAAATGGTTTATGGTAAAGCTTGTCATTTGCCTCTTGAGTTAGAACATAAAGCATTTTGGGCAATCAAGGAACTCAACTATGATTTCAAACTTGCTGGTGAAAAGAGGTTATTTGATATTAGCTCACTGGATGAATGGAGAACCCAAGCTTATGAAAATACCAAGTTATTTAAAGAAAAGGTCAAAAAATGGCATGATAAAAGAATCCAAAAGCGTGAGTTCAAAGTCGGAGAATATGTTCTTTTGTACAACTCTCGTTTCAGGTTCTTTGCAGGCAAACTCCTCTCTAAATGGGAAGGCCCCTATGTCATCGAGGAGGATTATCGGTCTGGAGCTATCAAAATAGATAATGTTGAAGTTACTAACCCGAAGGTTGTTAATGGGCAACGAATAAAGTATTATATCTTAGGTATGCCCATTAATGTTGAAAGCAATATTATCCAAACTTTGTCACCGGAAGAACACATAAAAGAGTCCTTCCGGAACACTCTAGAATCGTGAAAATAAGGAGGTACGTGATACGGTAAGTAAACGGCCTCCGAAAAATCCGTAATTTTTATTGTTAGTTCTGGAAAATTTATAAAATTAGGAAAATAAGAAACTTCCAAGAAGCGTACCGTGGTGGGCACAAGACACCATGGAGCGCCAGGCTTGCCTGGGCGCCTGGCGCGCCCAGGTGGGTTGTGCCCACCTGGGGCACCTTCCTGACTCCGTTTTCTTCCATTTGCTTGTTTCCCAAGATAAAAATTCTTTATATACCCCCAAACTTATTGACCACCGTATCACGGAGAAATCTTCTGTTCTCTTTTCTTGCTGTTTTCGGTCAGATCTATCAAGTCCGGCATCATGTCTTCCTCCTCCTCCAACCCAATGGAAGAAGATGCTTGGTTGATGAAGATTGAACTGAAGAGGGAGGTGGCCACGGATGTCGTCATAGGAGGCAAGGGCAAGGAGGGTACTGTAGATCCATCCTCGGTGGCAGAACAAGCACTGTTGGCCGAGGAGGAAGAAGATATCCTTAAGCCTTACCTTGCTCATCTTACCCCTACTGAAATTTCAGCCTTTCGGATCATCGAAACGGTTCGTGTGCAGAATAAATACCTCACTCGTGAAAATATTCTGCATCAAGAGCACATCACCTTCCTTCGGAGTAGGGCTGGACCATGGAGTGCTCGATAGTTCGGCTCGTTAAGCTCGTAGCTCGCTTCTTAATGAACGGAGCCAATCATTGATTTTAGCTCGTTAAGCTTAACGAGCTTAAAGAGCGAGCTAACGAGTTTCACGAGTAGCTCGTTAAGCTCGCTAGTAACAACACAACACATATTTTTATCTTACGTGATAAACTTTTTATAGCACCTCAGCCCATCTATTTAATCTAATCAACATATGAGGTAACAAAATACTGCATTTCTTTTTGTAGTCACCATATTTCTTCTTGAAAACCACACCAACACATTCATCATGTATATCGTAACACATTATAATATGTTAACGAGCGCTCGCGAGCGCTCACGAGCTTAACGAGCTTCAAACAAGCCGAGCCGAGCAGAGTTTTCTGCTCGTTAATCTTAATGAGCTTAACGAGCCGAGCCTTAACGAGCACGAGCTTAACGAGTACGAGCTTAACGAGCCGAGCTGCTCGTTAATCCACCCCTACTTCGGAGTGTCATACCTAGATTGGAAAATCTCTTGATCTTGAAGGACAAGATCGCATCTACTTCTCCACCACCACCATCTTCTTCATCACCAAAAGAAAATTGAGTATCGGGTATGGGCACTCCCCTTGGCTTTCGCCAAGCTTGGGGGAGGTGCCCCGGTATCGTATCATCCCCACTACCCTTTTACCTTTACTTATTTTAGTTTGATCTTTGATTTATAATAAATGAAAGTTTAGTTCGATCCTTTCTTTTTGAGAGTTTGCTTAGTGATCTATCCTTGTAATCGTGTGCAAGTTGTATAATAAAGTCTAGTTTGAGTTTTGCTTTCTTTACTTTCATGTTGCAATAAAAGAAAGGAAATAAATTAAGAAGATCATTTGCTAATCCTATGGTAGGTGATAGCACCACATAAGGAAAAGTATATGTAGAAAGTTTTATTAGAGATTAACAAACATAGCATTGGTCAATGATACAACTCATGAATGAATTAATAAGGGGATAGAAGATTCGCATATAAATATACTATCCTAGAAATCTTTTGTGATTGTGAGCCCCCATCAAAATATTATATGCCAAAATTGTTGACGTTGGAAAAGGAAGACAACTTAATGATTTATATTTGTTCATATTCACATAGAAGTCATATTGTCATAGATCCTTTAACATGTGGTGCTTGCTCAATATCTTTTCTAGCCAAAAATTCCGCACCAAGTAGAGATACTACTTGTGCATCCAAAAACCCTTAAACCCAAACATTTTCTAGAGTCCACCATACCTACCTATCGATTGAGTAAGATCCTTCTAGTAAATTGTCATCAGTGCAAAAAGGGCAATAAAAATTGATTCTAAAAGTGTGAGATCATTTAGTGTAAGCGAAAATTGAGCATTGTACGAACTTGTGATGGCAATGTAAGAAAAGCGACAGACTGCATAATAAAGGTTGCTATCACAAGGCGCAATATAACGTGACGTTCCTTTGCATTAAGGGGTTGAGCATACAAACAAATGAGCGCATGACAACCTCTGCTTCCCTCTCCAAAGGGCCTATCTTTGACTTTTATGCAAAAAGTCAAAGTTTTCTCTCTATTCCTTTTTATTTTATCCTTTGGAAAGCATCATGTGGTGAGGAAAGATCTAGGCACATATGTCCAGTTGAATATGGGTGGCATGAGTTATTATCGTTGACATCACCCTTGAGGTGAATACGTTGGGAGGCGAAACTATAAGCCCCTATCTTTCTATGTGTTCGGTTGAAACATTTTGCTCATGTGTATGCGGTGAGTGTTAGCAATCATAGAAGACTATATGATGGTTGAGTATGTGGACTTTACTAAAGGCTCCGATACGTCACCCTTCCTGAAAAGATGATGAATTGTAGTTGCAAAGTTGACCAAAAACATAGTTTCTTGGTTTCTAATAGAGTTTATGCTTTATACTTCAATTGTTTGATGAGCTATTACATGTTCATGAGAAGTCTATGATAAAAGTTCTATGATGAAGTCTTATATTGAATTTTGTTGTTGTTATAATAATCTACATGATGCTTCTATGTCCGTATTTTGTTTTTATCGACACCTCTCTCTCTCAAAGCATGCAGACATGTTTTCGATTTTGGTTTTCGCTTGAGGACAAGCGAGGTCTAAGCTTGGGGGAGTTGATACGTCCATTTTGCATCATGTTTTCTTGCTATTATTTAATAAAAAAATTATGCATAATAATGCTTTTTGGAGTAATTGTAATGCATTTTCTCTTGTAATCGGTTGACAAGATATTTTGAGATCACCTTATATATGACATTGCACGAACTGATGGTCCGATAATCCTTTAAGCATATGGGGTTGTTACCTTTCGAGATAAAAATATGTATCTGCCATTTTGCCCCCAACATTATACCATCATCAATAAACTTAATCACCATGTGTGAGAGCCTAGCTTAACAGGATGATGGACTACTCATATCAACAAGGAATTCCTTCTTTTCCGAGAGCCCATTTGAAAGAACTCCAAAGCTAAGTGTGATCGGCTCGGAGTAATTTTAGGATGGCTCACTGCTAACTGGGAAGTTGGTCCCAGGTGCGCATGAGTGAGGACAAAGTGCACATGAAAGACTAGTGTTGATCTACGGGGCCAATCTAGATCCGACCAGACGTAATGGTCAGTAACTGACGGGTGTGTCCGGGGTGTTACAAGTTGGTATCAGAGCCGACCCTCACGATTGGATGGATGTTTGCATGTTAGATGTGCGGTCATGTTCTGCATGATGTTTGTGACCCATCGCGGCACACGACATGGCACATGTGCTAGACTGGACACACAGATGTGTGCCAAGAGGGAATGTTCCTGTGGCTGACGAGGACGTCTGTTCCTTTGAATGGGGGTGTATGTGAGACCCTGGCTTAATAGGGATGGTAGACAACGCAATCAACAAGGAATTCCTTCTTTTCTAGGAACCCATTCGGAAAGAACTCCAAAGTTAAGCGTGCTCAACTTGGAGCAATTTCAAGATGGGTGACTGACTGGGAAGTTAGTCCCACGTGCGCATGAGTGAGGACAAAGTGCGCAGGAAAGACTAGTGCTGACATGTGGGGCTAGTCTAGATCCCGCTAGGAGTAACAACCAGTAACCGACGGGTGTGTCTGAGGCGTTACACTGTGTTCATGACCCCCACTTTTAGCATCTCTTAGTTCATTTAGAAGAAACGGTCTAGGAAGCCATCTGGGCCAGGGGCCTTTAAGGTGCCCATTTGGAATAGAGCATCCCTAATATATTTTTGAGTAAAAGGTTCAGTCAACTCAATATTCATCTTCAGGGTGTTTTTTCTCAAAGTTATCCAAGAGATCATACGGTGCAACCCCTTCATCTTTCTCATAGAGCGTTTTGAAAAAAACGTCATAATGTTCCAGATATTTCTTTCTTCTCCACTCACCTCTCATTATCTTTCTTTAGTCGATCGATTTAATTTTTGTTCTTTCTCCATGTTGCCCTACGCTAAAAATATCTCGTATTATTGTCACTCTCTTTAAACCAAGTGGCCCTAGACCTCTTTCTCCACATCATTTCCTCTCTAAGGACCAACTCATCAAGATCCTTAGATAATTTACTGATCCTCTTTTGTCTCTCAACCGAAGGAGGAAGCTTCCATGTTTTACTCAGTCTGCCTCTAATTCCGCAGTTTGTTTGGCAACCGTAACAAAGTTGGGAGTCGACCATCCCTTCAAGGCATGTTCCATATAATTTGGTTTTGAGCCAATATCAGCCAAGGACCGAGCTAAACTAGCCAACCCCCTCGAATTATCTACTTTAGGTATTAGGGAAGCAACCCTTTCCCACATGGTCCGATACTTAAAGGTATCATTCTTTATTTTTCCTTATAGGCTTGCATTCACATCTAGAACCAAAGTGCAACAACAAAGGAAAGTGGTACGAGCAAGACGAGCAGATATGCTCCATTGTGGCATCCTTAAAAATATTGCTCCAAGCTAGTGAAGTAACTCCTCCGTCCACTCTAGCTTTCACATTCACTACAAAAAAACCACTTCCGTGATAATACATGTTTGTCACAGTAGGTCATGTTTTCGGTCATGCTTGTACATCCATGAAGATTTTATGACAGTCATACATGTGTTATCATAGAAGTGTTCCATGACAATACCAAAATTATCATCACGGAAGTGTCCACTTCCATGATGATAAATGGCGCGTCATGGAAGTGTTTTCGTCAAACGTGACCGACATGTGGCATCTACCGTAACGGGTCTCCATTAAGCTATCGGGTTTTGGTTTGGATCTGATAACCCATTAATAGCCCCGACCAATGGGGATTTTCCACGTGTAAAAATCTTATTCGTCGGAGGATCCATGTGTCGGCTCAGCGTTGGGACAGATGTCATCCACTCATTGTATGGGAGGTGCCTATGATACGTTGGCACGTGGCAAAGCCCAATAGTGGCCCATTTAGGTGAAAGAGGCCGGCCCAGTCAAAATTAGCAGGCCGGCCCATATAGGGCCTACTGGTGCTTAATCCATTTAAGCCCACGACCCATACGAGATGTGCCAATTCGGCCCGTCAACGACCCGTTAACTATTTGACACCATTGCAACCCATCGTCAGTTCAAGCCTTTTAACACCTCGCTATATATTTGGGCTCAATATATGCCCCATATGGTTTTGGCCTGTTAACGACCCATTCGAGGGATGGGCCAATTTTCAGGATGTACGTCTTTCAGCTTGTTAGCAACCCATTTAAGTGTTGGGCCAATTTCCAGCCCGGTGTGTCTTTCAGCCTATTAACGGCGCATACATGAGTTGGGCCATTTGAGTCGAACCTGAGTTTTGGCCTATTAACGGCCCATAAATGAGTTGGGACATTTGCAGTCGGACCTGAGTTTTGGCCTCTTAACGGCCCATGCTCTTCATGACCAATACCAGCCCGGTTTCGCTTTCGACCTGCTAAAGGCCCACAACGCAGTTGGGCCATATACAGTTTGACCTGACTTTCGACCTCTTAACGGCCCATGCTCTTCATGGTCCAGTACGAGCCCGCTGTCACTTTCGGCCTGCTAAGGGCCCACAATACAGTTGGGTCATATATAGCCCAACCTTAGTACCGGCCTGTTAACGACCCGTGAAATCAAATGGGCCCACTTATTGCCCGCTTCGATGTCGGCCTGTTAACGACCCGAGAGGTAATAATGCCGAGCATTAACCGTTGGCTCGTTTCTAGCAGCCCAATAGAACTTTCGGCCTGTTTACGACCCATTAGAATAATGGGCCCAGTAGGGTTCGAGCATGTCTGTAGGCCCAATTAGATAACATCGATTCTGGCCGAGTATAATTTGATCCCATTACAATGAGCAATTATGGATAGGACAAAAACCCGATCAATCAAAGGCCTATGACAATTTTGGCCCAAGCGAGCCCATTAGGGAAGCCCATTAAGGTCAGTGAGTTGCTTCCTTCATTTGGGCCCAGGACTGTACTGCTAACTAATAATTCACTATTTTTTTTGCCTTCCTAGCGATCAGTTAGCTAGAATGCGAGGCGCGCTAAGCAACCGTACGACATACAAGGAAAAATGTTGCACATCCAACATATAATACAGGAAATTACATCCACTGGACAATCATAGATTGATGCCAGTGCAAATAAATGAACGGACTTAACGATCTAAAACCTCACAATCCGCAACCTCAGCGCGGATGATGCTCATAAGCATGTGAGCAAGTTCTTCCTTCTTTGCTACACTGTCTCTGAAAACATCGATCAGTTGTTGTTGCGCAAGAATGTGCACCTGTGATTCCTTCATGATTGCTTCAACGAGTAATTCGTTCACAAACATACATTTTTTCTGTTGGACTTGAGAGAGAGGAAACTCAACAGATTCAGATGGGGATTTTGGCAGGCTTGTATTATTGATAGTGGAGAGTGTCTCGACCACTGCATCATAACATAAATTAGGAGGGGAACCGAACAGATTAATCGAGAGTTATTGCCATATTACCTCGCCAAGATTTATAGGAAAGAAATAATGGGGTTGCCTTGCTATTTTCAGAGTTTGTTTTCTTATCTTCAGTAGCCTGGACCAAGTTAACACACTAGAATTGCTATCATTAGCTAGGTCAGATAATAGGAAAGCAACATTGACACAACGAATGTTTGGACAACCAAACCACACCAGCCTACACCAAATTAACATGATATGGCACAACTATCATCAGCCAGGTAAGGTAATAGGAAAACAATATTGACACAATGAATGATTGGGCAACCAGAACATCACTAAAATTTAGTAATGTGCATGATATGAGATAGTACACTCATGCAGCTCAGTATGCAAAACTACCAGACAGTTTTCCTTACAAAAATCAACATTGTCGCTTTTAATTATACATATTGCTCCAAGTAAATTTATATCAGATAAAGGTTGGATTCACGCTGATTAACAAAATACATGCTGATGTAAAAATTTAGTGATACACAATAGGTACTTACATCAGCATTGGAGCACAGAGAATTCCCGCAAGATACTTTCCTCGAACATGATCCCACTTTAGAAAGTCCGCTATCCTTTAAGCATATTTTCTAAAAGAGATATGGGTAAGAAACATGTAGAAAATATGATTTGAATGCTATAAAGTTTCATGATATGAGGATACATGAACGCTTTTTAGAATGGAGTTGACATATTTTTGCTGGACTAGAGCGGACTAGTTCTTTGGCCACTTGAATCTACTTATTATCAGCATGAATTGGGTTTCTCTGTGCTAGAGAAGTATCTATGAACACTGGACTTGGTTTACTATCTCCTGGCGTTTCGATCTTTTGCAAAGACCTTCTTTGTAACCCTTGAGATTGTAACATAGTCGTCTTCCCCTTGCATGCATTATATAGAAGAATGGTGCTTCGGTTATAAAACATGACACGACAAAGAGATGGAATAGGTACTGAAGAATATAAAGGCATGACATATTGACATGTATTCCCTCCATCCGGAAATAAATGGATGTGTGATACTAGAGCAACATAGGTAATACTAGAAGTGGTTGATGGATGATAACTATGGAACATCGTTACCTAAAGAACAGGTCTCTTATCTGAACTATGGAACATCATTAACTCCTGAACAAGACTCTTAAGAGATCAGCATGAATATACAGTGAAATGTGATAATCTATTTTCCATGCTTAGATGAATAACAAAGCCATAAATGTTGCACACAAGTAAGATGAGGGTACAACCTATCTGGCCGCCATCCATAGGAGTGAGCATCTTGTGCTGACTTGTCGATGGCCCTGCAGGTGTTGTGGCTGTCACAGTAGGGCACACACATTCGATGCAGGGAACTGTTGAGTGGGGACTATAGCTCCCTTCTGGTGTATGCTTCCCTTGTTGGAGCAGCTGCGGTGAGAAGGAAGACGGTGTGGTTGAAGATGCGGAAAACGCAAAATGTTAAGAACGACACATATCTCTGATCTGAAGAAATACCCTAAGAGATCAACAGTAAGGTACGAGAATGGTCACACGTCTGTTGACTAAGAACTAAAATGGCACTATTGCAGGATGCTGCTAACGGGACACTACGATCAGAGACCCTTAGACGAAACTGTGTGCAATGCAATAATCGCAAACGGTGGTGTAAAAAATGTCAAAAAAGGTGCAAAACATTTGCGACGAAGGATTCATCAAACACGGTTCAGATTTTAGTTGCGTGTGCGATGCTAGGCATACGGTTCAGTTCAATTAAGTGTTTGCGATGAGGAGGAAGAACAGAAACGGGCAGCCAGATGAAGGCGAGTGCGATATGCGGCTTACAGTTCACTCAGATTAACTGTTTGTGATGAGGCGGAACAACAGAAACGGTCAGCCAGATGAAGGTATGTGCGATTGAGGGCATACGCTTCAAAAGGATTAACTGTTTGCGATTAGGCAACACTACAGAAACGGTCAGCCAGATCAACATGTATGTGATTTACGGCATACACTTCACACAGATGAACTATTTGCAATTAGCAACAACAAACAAAAACAGTTAGACAGATCAACGTGTGTGCGATAGACAGTCACACATTCTAATTAAAATAAGCGTGCGCGATGGTAATAACGAGCGCGTACGGTTGTTGGAAGAAGACGTGTGCTGACAATGCCCATTGCAGTGCGCCCTATGGTGCATATGCCACGTACGCGGCCGAGAACGCATGCCCACATTATGTCGTCCGAGAATAGTGTCGTACTTATAATTAACCGTCAATAAATTTTGAGCCTGCATCCCGTCACATTCCAAATTACAAACATGTTCACATTGATCAAAACCTAAACGGTTTCCCACTTAGGAGCGTATTAGTAGTCGGTTATAAATACTACTACTCCAAGATGACTGCACATTCCTCCTCAACTCCTCATCCACAAAAACAAACAAGTAATTCATCATAGTTCCCTTGCGTCTGCCATAGCCAACTTGAGTTCTGTGTCGAGAGATTACCACCAAGGAGAGGCGAGCATGGAAGTGGAAGCATGAGAGATGTCCCGCCTCGCCGCGAAAGCAGCCGACATGTCCCCCCGCGCGGTCGTAGCAGCAGAGAGGTCCCGCCGCGCCGCCGAAGCAGCACGAAGATCCTACCACGCTGTCGATGCAGCAGACTGTTTCGGTCACGCCGCGCAAGCAGCAGAGATGACCCGCCGTGCCGCGAATGCAGCAGATATGTCCTCCCGTGCCGCGGCGGCCTGGGAAAATGTCTCGCGGGAAGGCGAGGACTCTTACAGGCGCATGAATGCGCTCGTCTCCGGATGGGTGAGGTTGCAGGAAAATATGAAAGCCTCATTTGGACAGGCTACCGGTGTCATCCGACAACTAAGGGAGGGTGATAATCCACAAGTGTAGGGGATCGCAACAGTTTTCGAGGGCAAAGTAGTCAACCCAAATTTATTGATTCGACACAAGGGGAGCCAAAGAATGCTCTCAAGTATTAGTAGTTGAGTTGTCAATTAAACCACGCCTGGAAGACTTAGTATCCGCAGCAAGGTAATTTAGTAGCAAAGTAATATGGAAGTAAAGTTAACAGTGGTAAAAGTAGCGATAGTAGTTTTGTAGTGATTGTAACAGTAGCAGCGGAAAAGTAAATAAGCAACAAGCAATATGTGAAAAGCTCGTAGGCATTGGATCAGTGATGGATAATTATGTCGGATGCGATACCTCGTGTAATAGTTATAACTGTAGGATCGAAATTATGTCTAGAGGGGGGTGATTAGACTACTTGACCAAATAAAAATCTAGCCTTTTCCCAATTTTAGTTCTTGGCAGATTTTAGCAACTTAGCACAAGTTAAGCAATCAACCTACACATGCAATTCTAAGATTGTAGCAACAGAATGTAAAACAATTGCATATGAAGGTAAAGCGAGGAGTTTGGAGGGAACAAACGGAAGTGTATACACGGATGTTTTTGTCTTGGTTCCCATAGGTGGTGCTATCGTACATCCAAGTTGATGGAGACTTCAATCCACGAAGGGTAACGGCTGCGCGAGTCCACGGAGGGCTCCACCCATGAAGGGTCCATGAAGAAGCAACCTTGTCTATCCCACCATGGCCACCGCCCACGAAGGACTTGCCTCACTAGGGTAGATCTTCACGAAGTAGGCGATCTCCTTGCCCTTACAAACTGCTTGGTTCAACTCCACAATCTTGTCGGAGGCTCCCAAGTGACACCTAACCAATCTAGGAGACACCACTCTCCAAAAGGTAATAGACTGTGTGTTGATGATGAACTCCTTGCTCAAATGCTTCAAATGATAGTCTCCCCAACACTCAAATAGCTCCTCACAGATTTGGATATGGTGGAAGAAAGATTTGAGTGGAAAGCAACTTGGGGAAGGCTAGAGAACAAGATTCATATGGTAGGAATGGAATATCTTGATCTCAACACTTGAGTAGGTGGTTCTCTTCTCAGAACATGTATGATGGAAGTGTATGTATGTTCTGGTGTCTCTCTCCACGAGTGAAGAGTGGGTGGAGGGGTATATATAGCCTCCACACAAAATCTAACCGTTACACACAATTTACCAAACTCGGTGGGACCGATTCAGAGAACTCGGTCAGACCGATTTAGTTCATAATGTGACAGTTAGGCATTTTGGTGGGACCGATATGATCAACACGGTAGGACCAATTTCACTAGGGTTAGGGCATAACGTAATCTCGGTGAGACCGAGTACACAAACTCGGTGGGACCGATTTTGGTAATAAGCACACACAGGGTTGGTCAGGCAAACTCGGTGGGACCGATTCGCTCGTTTCGGTGGGACCGAAACGTTACGAAGAGGAAACAGAGAGTTTGCATTGCGAAATCGGTGGGACCAATCGCTCATCTCGGTGAGACCGAAATGTTACAAAGGGAAACAAAGAGTTTGCAATCCCATCTCGGTGAGACCGAGATCCCTTTCGGTGAGACCGAAATGATTAGGGTTTCTGGCAGTGGCTATGTCAAATGAACTCGGTGGTGCCGGATAGAACTTTTTGGTGGGGCCGAGTTTGACTTTTGGTTTTGGGCCATATGTGGATGTGGGAAAATAGTTGAGGGTTTTGGAGCATATCACTAAGCATTTTGAGCAAGCAAGCCATTAGGCAACACCTCATCCCCTTTTAATAGTATTGGCTTTCCTATGGACTCAATGTGATCTTGGATCACTAAAATGGAAAATGTAGAGTCTTGAGCTTGAGCCAATATATGTCCTTAGCATTTTGAGGGATCCACATTCCTAGTCCATGCCATGCCAATCATTGAACTTTCCTGAAATATCATCTTGAGATAGCATTAGTTCAATGAGCTATATGGTGTTAGTAATTACCAAAACCACCCGGGGATAGTTGCACTTTCAATCTCTCCCTTTTTGGTAATTGATGACAACATATAGATCAAAGCTTTGACAAATGAATAAGATTTAAATACATCGTCACTTTGAGAAGTATGTGATAAGCAAGAGTTCCCCTAAGTTTGTGCATTATTTAAAATTTGCATTTGAATGCAAATGCAAAATCTATTAGGATCATGGGTTACTCTTCCATGTCACATACATCTTGGTGGAGCGCTCAAAATAATATACACTAAAACATGCACTCATCACCAAGCAAAGTGAATGATCATATAGGAATATAAAAGATGGTATCATCCAAGCAAGCATTAAGGTAGCGTATGATGAATCACATGATGAAACAAGTATCTCACACACGGACATAGAGTATAAAGCAAACGCACAATAAAGTTCAACCAAAAGCAAGAGAGAGCAAAGAGGCAAAACACTCTCTCTCGAAGCCTATGATCTATACATATTTCTCCCCCTTTGGCAACAAGTTACCAAAAGGTTGAAAATGCATAGTGCTATGCGTCTCTCAGGCTTGGTCTTCGGGAGGTGGTGTAGAGAGAACTCCAAGGACGAATGCTTCACATGACGTAGTTGGAGTTGGTAGAGTGGCTGCTGGAGGTGGCATTGAAGTTGTTGCTGCTGGTACCGATGTAGTAGCTCTAGTGTCTGGAACTGGCACTGCAACAGATCTCTTACCTCGAGACACTCGCGGAAATGCATCTGTGGTAGCATGTCCTCCCCTCTCCTCTGCTTCCTCCTGAAGCTTCTCAACTGTAGACTGGATCTCTGTCACTTTCAGATTAAGACCATAGAATTTAGTCTCAATGATCCTCTCCAAGCTCTCCTGATTCTGAGTCAGGGTGGCCATGCCCTTCTCAATCCTCATGGTTGCTTGAATCAGATATGCCATTTGGTCTTGTTTGGACTTGAGGGTCATTTGAGATGCTTTTGCAGCACTTCGATCTTGGCAGCTTTCTTTGCTCTGGCTTTCTCTCTTCTTTCATGTGCTTGCACTGATGAAGGTTCATTTTCATCCATGACAACTGTGTTGTCCTTAAAGTTAGGCACCAAGGGAAGATATTATCTGTCCAATAAGTATGTGCATGTGCCCATCTTGGAGTTGATGAGCATCTGGATGTGTGGATCATAACCACATGATCTCTTCTGATCAGCAGCATTCCTCTTGATTATTTCAACTATGAGACTCATGACTTTGAATTTTTGAGGCACATCAAAAATATGCAGCATCTTGATTAAATGTCCTCTGATCATCTTTGCATCTCCAGATTTGGGCAACAATGTATGCCTCAAGATTGTGTTGATAGTGGCTAGACCAGACTGCAAGTGATGTACAGATCCAAACTTATGTGTCTCTAAGTCATCATCATGGATCTCCTTGTACATGTTGGCCATAGAGTTGTGGTCTTGCTTCTTCTTGGCATACACATCCAAATCATCCTCATTCCCTTCAGGGGCATTAATCAGCTTGGCCCACTCATCAACAGTTGACTGGTACCTTGTACCTTCAGACATCCATACAATCCTACCATCAGGATAAAAGTGAGCTGTGGAGTAGAATTGCATGATGAGTTCATCATTCCACTTTGTCAACTTTTGAGCCACAAACTTTTCAACTCCACATGATTTGAAGATCTCATGCACATTGGGGAAATAATCTGCGTTATCATCAATGAAGTCCCAGTCCACCCTTCTCATATCACACACAATGGGCTTCTTGTCAAGCAGGACTGTCTCATAGAAGTTTGAGATGAGAAAAACATATATAGCTAGAGAGTGTTCTTAGGCATTCTTTTCCATCCATTTGGCAAAAGAAAAAGAGCCAAACAATCAAAGCAACAAATGGATGTCCTTGAATGAGAAAAATATGCATTCAACATGCTCACACAATAAGATAGCAGATGAAACATGTGGCAAAGCATGCACAACCATTCTAGCATCTATCAAGCAATTGGCGATGACTAGGTCATCTGTATATGAGTATATTGACTTAGGAGTCAAATGAGAACATTTGATCATAGGTCATACTCATCGCTTAAGCACAAGTGGGGTTACCACTTTTACATAAAACATTGTTGTGTTCACATCATTAGAGTTGCTTTAGCTCAATTGTTAGAGTAAAGCTCCCCCTAGATGTGATATCCCTCCTAAGAGGGATGAACTAACCTTGGGTTTTTTCGATGATGACTTCATGTAGGTGTTGAACATGCAGATGCTCAATGTTGATGTAGATCATTTGGAGCAATCCAATGGAGTGAGTTGCACTTTCAATACCTACACGGGTTAGTCCCACAAGGAACAAATAAGGATATCCATAGACATAGAGTGAATTGCACACATGATGATGTCCATGAAAGCATTAGGTTACCTTGTCCCTTGTCTTACCAACAAGAGGGTTTGTGACTTCCCGAACTAGTGCGAGATATGGAAGTTGTTTGCACTTGTTCTCGCCATAATGATATGAGTGAAGTATGTTGGCGGAGTCACCCTCAAGAACTCTCTAGTTCTTCTTCTTCGGGATCCACACCATTCTGAGGGGAATCCTTGGAGTTGTAGTTGTACTTGATGAAGTAGAACTTGATGTAGTCTTGGGAACCCACTTGACCAAGGACTTAGGAGCTTCTTCAAATGCATTAATCTCCTCTTGAAGCTTATCCTTGCCCTTTAGCTTGTGGTCTTATGGTGGAAGGTCATCTTGTGCTTGTGTCCCTTCAAAAGAAGTGGGATCATACTTCTCTTGTTGAGGAACAAACTTCGTCTTGGGGTATTGATCTTCCTCCAACTCAACTCCATTGGCATTGAACTTTCGTTCAAAACCAACACCTTGATTCTTCCGGTGCCTTCCTTGCTTGCGTACAATCTCCTCAAATTGCTTACTCCCGGCAAGGCTCTTGTAAACACCTTTCTCTATAATTCCCTTCAATAAGATATTTTCTTGCTCAAGTGTAACTTGGCTAAGAGAATCATTAGTGGAATCAAGAGAATTACTAGAAGCAACATCATTGGATTTAGCATGATTATTGTTACTACTAGAGGAAGAATCTTTCTTGTTCTTGTTGCTAGATTTTACTTGTGGCATGTAGGTAGACAAGAGTAAATGCTTGGCAATGTAAGAAGAACTTTTCTTGTGAAGATCATCATTGATTGACTTTAAGAACTCATGCTCTTGCTCAAGGTTGAGCTTTTCAAAGCGTAACTTCTCATGAGTCTTTAAAAGTTCTCGATGATCTTCCAAGGTAGTTTCATGAGCTAACTTAAGAGTGTTTAGCTCTTTAGTTAGACGCTCAATCTTCTCCTTATCATTGTCATTCGTTTTATCTTGATTAGCAAGATTAATAGCAATTTCATCACAGTTTTCATCAAAGGTTTCATCACTATTGCTACCAACAAGTAAATCATCATCTCCTAGCAAGTCATCTTCATCACTATTGAAATAAAGATACTCGGGATGTGATACCTTAGGGCCTTTAGCCATGAAGCATCTTCCAATTCCTTCATTTGGTGTGTCAAATATGTCGTAGGAGTTGGTCGACACAAGAGCAATTCCGGCAACACCTTCATCTTGAGTATCTTTGGAGTCGGAGTAGTAGCTTCTCTCAGAGTGGTTATCGGAGTCGGAACGGGATACCCATTCACCAACATGAGCTTGATGTCTTCGTCTTGTATATCTCCTTGATGATTTGTCCTTCCTTTCCGAATCTTTGCTTCTTCGAGAAGGTCTTCGTTCATAACGATCATCTCTACTCCTTCTCTCTCTTGGTGGTGAATCTTCTCTTCTACTTCTCCTTATGGGTGAGTCTTCTCTTCTCTTGTGGGGAGCCGTACACTCATTGGACTAGTGTCTGGGTCTTCCACAATTGTTACAATTCTGATCATGACTTGAAGATCTCTTATCATTGTAGGACTGTAACATCCCAAATTTTCAATTTGGAATGTTATACATAGATCATAACTGCATTTCATGTTGTTGCATTTTTGTTCGTGCCGTTCCTCGAAATTCTAAGCAACTCAAGGACCTACGGAGAGAGTTGGGAATTTTACCATTTTCGTATTTGAGTTCGCTCGAATACCGGTACGAGGACAGTGTGATTCTAATTATTTTTCTCTCCTAAAAATATTTCTAAAAACAAAAAAATGAGCGGAGATAATATGACTTCTCCAAAATAACACAAATATTGGAGGGAAAATGTTAAAATCACTTTTGGCATTTTTCTGGATTTATTTGCCTAGGAAAAATACGCGTTCTTCAAAATTGCATTTAGGTCCAGGAAAAATATTCACTTTGTCCTAGATATTATTAGAGGACGGTGAAAATTTATTTCGAGAATTTTGGAGTCCGTTTGGTATTTCTTTCGTTAGTTTTTCTGCGCCGGGACTCTTTTAGAAAAAAAACAGAAACCGACTTAGACTCGTAAAGGACCAGGACTCTGGGCTTTATATAGAGCCAGAGCCGGCCCGTTTCGCCCAGCCCAGCGCCCCGTCGCCGAGCGCCGCGCCGCCGTCTGCCGCCGCCCGCCAGCCGCCGCCCCTGTTGGAAAATATGCCCTAGAGGCAATAATAAAAGTATTATTATTATATTTCCTTGTTCATGATAATCGTCTGTTATTCATGCTTGAATTGTATTGTACAGAAACAGCGATACATGTGTGAATATATAGACCACAATGAGTCCCTCGTAGGCCTCTAGTTACCAGCTCGTTGATCAACGGTTTCCTGACCATGGACATAGGATGTCAGTGATAACGGGATCACATCATTAGGAGAATAATGTGATGGACAAGACCCAATCCTGAGCATAGCACGAGATCGTATAGTTCGTAATGCATAAGCTTTTCGGTGTCAAGTATTTATTCCTTAGACCATAAGGTTGTACAACTCCCGGATACCGTAGGAATACTTTGGGTGTGCCAAACGTCACAACGTAACTGGGTGGCTATAAAGGTACGCATCGGGTATCTCTGAAAGTGTCTGTTGGGTTGGTACGAACCGAGACTGGGATATTGTCACTCCGCATGACGGAGAGGTACCTCTGGGTCCACTCGGTAAGTCATCATCATAATGAGCTCAATGTGACTAAGTAGTTAGTCACGGGATGATGGATTACGGAACGAGTAAAGAGACTTGCCATGACAAGATTCAACAAGGTATCGGGAATACCGACGATCGAATCTCGGTCAAGTACCGTACCGATGGACAAAGGGAATAACATACGGGATTGAGTGAATCCTTGACACGGTGGTTCATCCGATGAAGATCATCGAGGAACACGTGGGAACCAACATGGGTATCCAGATCCCGCTGTTGGTTATTGACCGGAGAGTGGTCTCGGTCATGTCTACGTGTCTCCCGAACCCGTAGGGTCTACACACTTAAGGTTCGGTAACGCTAGGGTCGTAGAGATACATGCACGTGGAAACCCGAAAGTTGTTTGGAGTACCGGATGAGATCCCGGACGTCACGAGGAGTTCCGGAATGGTCCGGAGGTAAAGAATGATATATAGGAAGTCAGGTTTCGGCCATCGGGTGATCTCCGGGGGTCACCGGGAGTGTCTCGGGACCACCGGAGGGGCCCCGGGGGTCTACCGGGTGGGGCCACCCATCCCAGTGGGGCCCCTAGGCCGCAAGGGGGAAGTGTCCAGCCCTAATGGGCTGGCGCACCACTTGGGCCCTCCTCCCCATGCGCCTAGGGTTGAAACCCTAGGGGGAAGGGGGCGCCCCTCTTGCCTTGGGGGGCAAGGACTCCCCCCTAGCCGCCGCCCCCCCTTGCAGATTGGATCTGCAGGGGCTGGCGCACCCCCCTGGCCCCCTATATATATGTGGGGAGGGAGAGGGCAGCCGCACCCTTGCCCTGGCGCCTCTCCCTCTCCCGTCACAACTCCGTCTCCTCAACGCAGGGCGCCCGGCGAAGCCCTGCAGGAATCTCCATTGCATCCACCACCACGCCGTTGTGCTGCTGGATCTCCGACGACCTCTCCTCCCCCCTTGCTGGATCAAGAAGGAGGTGACGTTGCTGCACCGTACGTGTGTTGAACGCGCAGGTGTCGTCCGTTCGGCGCTAGATCATCGGTGACGAAGAACGCGAAGAGTACGACTACTTCATCCACGCTTCTTCGAAAGCTTCCGCTCGCGATCTACATAACGGTATGTAGATGCACTCTTACTTGCTCGTTGCTAGATGTCTCCTTAGTTGGATCTTGGTGAAAGCATAGAAATTTTTTGAATTCTGCTACGTTCCCCAACAGTGGCATCAGAGCTAGGTCTTATGCGTAGCATCTTGCACGAGTAGAACACAAAGCAGTTGTGGGCGTTTGAGTTTGTTCAACTTTCTTGCCGTTACTAGTCAATCTTGATTCGGCGGTATTGTGGGATGAAGCGGCCCGGACCGACTTTACACGTACGCTTACGTGAGACTGGTTCCACCGACAGACTTGCACTAGATGCATAAGGTGGCTGGCGGGTGTCTGTCTCTCCTACTTTAGTCGGATCGGATTCGATGAACAGGGTCCTTATGAAGGGTAAATAGAAATTGACATATCACGTTGTGGTTTTGGCGTAGGTAAGAAACGTTCTTGCTAGAAAACCTATAGAAGCCACGTAAAAATTTGCAACAACAATTAGAGGACGTCTAACTTGTTTTTGCAGCATGTGCTATGTGACGTGGTATGGCCAAAAACGAAGATGTGATGAATGATATATGTGATTTATGAGATTGATCATGTTCTTGTAATAGGGAATCACGACTTGCATGTCGATGAACTTGACAACCGGCAGGAGCCATAGGAGTTGTCTTAATTATTGTATGACCTGCGTGTCACTGAATAACGCCATGTAATTACTTTACTTTATTGCTAAACGTTAGCTATAGTAGTGGAAGTAATAGTTGGCGTGACGACTTCTTCAAGACACGATGATGGAGATCATGATGATGAAGATCATGGTGTCGAGCCGGTGACAAGATGATCATGGTGCCCCGAAGATGGAGATCCAAGGAGCAAGATAATATTGGCCATATCATGTCACTTTAATTGATTGCATGTGATGTTTATCATGTTTATGCATCTTGTTTACTTAGAACGACGGTAGTAAATAAGATGATCTCTCACTAAAATTTCAAGAATTGTGTTTCCCCTGACTGTGCACCGTTGCTAAAGTTCGTTGCTCCGAAGCACCACGTGATGATCGGGTGTGATAGGTTCTAACGTTCGCATACAACGGGTGTAAGCCAGATTTACACACGCAATACACTTAGGGTTCACTTGACAAGCCTAGCATGTACAGACATGGCCTCGGAACACGGAAGACCGAAAGGTCGAACACGAGTCGTATAGAAGATACGATCAACATGAAGATGTTCACCGTTGATGACTAGTCCGTCTCACGTGATGATCGGACACGGGCTAGTCGATTTGGATCGTGTATCACTTAGATGACTAGAGAGATGTCATTCTGAGTGGGAGTTCATTAAAATTTGATTAAGATGAACTTAATTATCATGAACTTAGTCTAAATTCTTTACAATATCTCTTGTAGATCAAATGGCCCACGCTCAGGTTTCCCTCAACTTCAACGCGTTCCTAGAGAAAACCAAGCTGAAAGACGATGGTAGCAACTATACCGATTGGGTCCGTAACCTGAGGATTATCCTCATAGCTGCCAAGAGAACTTATGTCCTAGAAGCACCGCTAGGTGACGCTCCCGCCCCGGCAAACCAAGACGTTATGAACGCTTGGCAGTCGCGTTGTGATGATTACTCCCTGGTTCAGTGCGGCATGCTTTACAGCTTAGAGTCGGGGCTCCAAAAACGTTTTGAGCACCATGGAGCATATGAGATGTTCGAAGAGCTGAAAATGGTTTTCCAAGCTCATGCCCGAGTCGAGAGATATGATGTCTCCGACGCATTCTACAGCTGTAAGATGGAGGAGAACAGTTCTGTCAGTGAGCACATCCTCAAGATTTCTGGATTGCACAACCGCTTGTCTCAGCTGGGAATGAATCTCCCAGATGAAGCGGTCGTTGACAGAATCCTCCAGTCGCTCCCACCAAGCTTCAAGAGCTTCATGTTGAACTTCAATATGCAGGGGATGGAGAAGTCCATTCCCGAGGTGTATTCTATGCTGAAATCAGCGGAGGTGGATATCAAGAAAGAACATCAAGTGTTGATAGTCAATAAAACCACTAAGTTCAAGAAAGGCAAGGGTAAGAAGAACTTCAAGAAGGACGGCAAGGGAGTTGCCGCGCCCGGCAAGCCTGTTGCCGGGAAGAAGCCAAAGTATGGACCCAAGCCTGAGACAGAGTGTTTTTATTGCAAGGGAACGGGTCACTAGAAGCGGAACTGCCCCTAATATTTAGCAGACAAGAAGGCCGGCAACGTCAAAGGTATATGTGATATACTTGTTATTGATGTGTACCTTACCAGCACTCGTAGTAGCTCTTGGGTATTTGATACCGGTGCAGTTGCTCACATTTGTAACTCAAAACAGGAGCTGCGGAATAAATGGAGACTAGAGAAGGATGAGGTGACGACGCGCGTCGGGAATGGTTCCAAGGTCGATGTGATCGCCGTCGGCACGCTACCCCTACATCTACCCTCGGGATTAGTTTTAAACCTTAATAATTGTTATTTAGTACCAGCTTTGAGCATGAACATTGTATCTGGATCTCGTCTTATGCGAGATGGCTACTCTTTCAAATCGGAGAATAATGGTTGTTCTATTTATTTGAGAGATATGTTTTATGGTCATGCCCCGCTGGTCAATGGTTTATTTTTGATGAATCTCGAACGTAGTAATACACATATTCATAGTGTAGATGCCAAAAGATGTAAAGTTGATAATGATAGTCCCACATACTTGTGGCATTGCCGCCTTGGTCATATTGGTGTCAAACGTATGAAGAAGCTCCATTCAGATGGACTTCTAGAGTCTCTTGATTATGAATCATTTGACACGTGCGAACCATGCCTCTTGGGCAAGATGACCAAGACTCCGTTCTCCGGAACAATGGAGCGAGCAACCAACTTATTGGAAATCATACATACCGATGTGTGCGGTCCAATGAGTGTTGAGGCTCGCGGAGGCTATCGTTATGTTCTCACCCTCACAGATGACTTGAGTAGATATGGGTATATCTATTTGATGAAACACAAGTCTGAGACCTTTGAAAAGTTCAAGGAATTTCAGAATGAGGTTGAGAATCAACGTGACAGAAAAATAAAGTTCTTACGATCAGATCGTGGGGGAGAATATTTAAGTCATGAATTTGGCACGCACCTAAGGAAATGTGGAATTGTTTCACAACTGACACCGCCCGGAACACCTCAACGTAACGGTGTGTCTGAACGTCGAAATCGTACTCTGTTGGACATGGTACGATCTATGATGTCCCTCACCGATTTACCGCTATCTTTTTGGGGTTATGCTTTAGAGACTGCCGCATTCACTTTAGATAGGGCTCCGTCGAAATTCCTTGAGACGACTCCGTATGAACTTTGGTTTGGCAAGAAACCAAAGTTGTCGTTTCTAAAAGTTTCGGGTTGTGATGCTTATGTCAAGAAACTTCAACCTGAAAAGCTCGAACCCAAATCGGAGAAATGCGTCTTCATAGGATACCCAAAGGAAACGATTGGGTACACCTTCTACCACAGATCCGAAGGCAAAGTCTTTGTTGCCAAGAATGGATGCTTTCTGGAGAAAGAGTTTCTCTCGAAAGAAGTGAGTGGGAGGAAAGTAGAACTTGATGAGGTGACAGTCACCCCTCCTGAACCGGAAAGTAGCGCAGCACAGGAAACTGTTCCTGAGGTGCCTGCACCGACAAGGGAGGAAGCTAATGATGATGATCATGAAGAAACAGATCAAGTTACTACTGAACTTCGAAGGTCCACAAGGGCACGTTCTGCACCAGAGTGGTACGGCAACCCTGTCCTAGAAATCATGTTGTTAGACAACGGTGAACCTTCGAACTATGAAGAAGCGATGGCGGGCCCGGATTCCAATAAATGGCTTGGAGCCATGAAATCCAAGATAGAATCCATGTATGAAAACAAAGTATGGACTTTGGTGGACTTGCCTGATGACAGGCACGCCATAGAAAACAAATGGATATTTAAGAAGAAGACAGACGCGGATAGTAATGTGACCATCTATAAGGCTCGGCTTGTCGCTAAGGGTTATCGACGAGTTCAAGGGATTGACTACGACGAGACTTTCTCTCCCGTAGCGATGCTGAAGTCAGTCAGAATCATGTTAGCTATTGCCGCATTCTATGATTGTGAAATATGGCAAATGGACGTCAAAACAACATTCCTTAATGGCTTCCTCAAGGAAGAGTTGTATATGATGCAACCGGAAGGTTTTGTCGATCCAGAGAATGCTAACAAGGTATGCAAGCTCCAGCGCTCGATTTACGGGCTGGTGCAAGCGTCTCGGAGTTGGAATATTCGCTTCAATGATGTGATCAAAGCGTTTGGATTTATACAGACTTATGGAGAAGCCTGTATTTACAAGAAAGTGAGTGGGAGCTCTGTGGCATTTCTCATATTATATGTGGATGACATATTGCTGATGGGAAATGATATAGAATTCTTGGAAAATGTAAAGGCCTACTTGAATAAAAGTTTTTCAATGAAGGACCTTGGAGAAGCTGCTTACATATTAGGCATCAAAATCTATAGAGATAGATCAAGACGCCTCATTGGTCTTTCACAAAGTACATACCTTGACAAGATATTGAAAAAGTTCAATATGGATCAGTCCAAGAAGGGATTCTTGCCTGTTTTGCAAGGTATGAGATTGAGCAAGGCTCAGTCGCCGACCACGGCAGAAGATAGAGAAAAGATGAGTGTCATTCCCTATGCCTCGGCCATAGGTTCTATCATGTATGCCATGCTGTGTACCAGACCTGATGTGAACCTTGCCATAAGTTTGGTAGGGAGGTACCAAAGTGATCCCGGTATGGAACACTGGACAACGGTCAAGAACATCCTGAAGTACCTGAAAAGTACTAAGGATATGTTTCTCGTTTATGGAGGTGACGAAGAGCTCGTCGTAAAGGGTTACGTCGATGCTAGCTTCGACACAGATCTGGATGACTCTAAGTCTCAAACCGGATACGTGTATATTTTGAACGGAGGGGCAGTCAGCTGGTACAGTTGCAAGCAAAGCGTCGTGGCAGCATCTACATGTGAAGCGGAGTACATAGCTGCTTCTGAAGCAGCACGGGAAGGAGTCTGGATGAAGGAGTTCATCACTGACCTAGGAGTCATTCCAAGCGCGTCAAGCCCGATGACTCTCTTCTGTGACAACACTGGTGCTATTGCTATTACCAAGGAGCCCAGGTTTCACAAGAAGACCAAGCACATCAAGCGCCGTTTCAACTCCATCCGGAATTATGTTCAGGATGGAGATATAGATATTTGTAAAGTGCATACGGATCTGAATGTCGCAGACCCGTTGACTAAACCTCTTCCACGGGCAAAACATGATCAACACCAGAACTCTATGTGTGTTCGATTCATCACGATGTAACTAGATTATTGACTCTAGTGCAAGTGGGAGACTGTTGGAAATATGCCCTAGAGGCAATAATAAAAGTATTATTAGATTTCCTTGTTCATGATAATTGTCTGTTATTCATGCTTGAATTGTATCGTACGGAAACAGCGATACATGTGTGAATATATAGACCACAATGAGTCCCTGGTAGGCCTCTAGTTACCAGCTCGTTGATCAACAGATGGTCACAGTTTCCTGACCATGGACATAGGATGTCAGTGATAATGGGATCACATCATTAGGAGAATGATGTGATGGACAAGACCCAATCCTGAGCATAGCACGAGATCGTATAGTTCGTAATGCATAAGCTTTTCGGTGTCAAGTATTTATTCCTTAGACCATGAGGTTGTACAACTCCCGGATACCGTAGGAATACTTTGGGTGTGCCAAACGTCACAACGTAACTGGGTGGCTATAAAGGTACGCATCGGGTATCTCCGAAAGTGTCTGTTGGGTTGGTACGAACCGAGACTGGGATATTGTCACTCCGCATGACGGAGAGGTACCTCTGGGTCCACTCGGTAAGTCATCATTATAATGAGCTCAATGTGACTAAGTAGTTAGTCACGGGATGATGGATTACGGAATGAGTAAAGAGACTTGCCATGACGAGATTGAACAAGGTATCGGGAATACCGACTATCGAATCTCGGGCAAGTACCGTACCGATGGACAAAGGGAATAACATACGGGATTGAGTAAATCCTTGACACGGTGGTTCATCCGATGAAGATCACCGAGGAACACGTGGGAACCAACATGGGTATCCAGATCCTGCTGTTGGTTATTGACTGGAGAGTGGTCTCGGTCATGTCTACGTGTCTCCCGAACCCGTAGGGTCTACACACTTAAGGTTCGGTAACGCTAGGGTCGTAGAGATACATGCACGTGGAAACCCGAAAGTTGTTCGGAGTCCCAGATGAGATCCCGGACGTCACGAGGAGTTCCGGAATGGTCCGGAGGTAAAGAATGATTGATATGAAGTCATGTTTCGGCCATCGGGTGATCTCCGGGGGTCACCGGGAGTGTCCCGGGACCACCGGAGGGGCCCCGGGGGTCCACCGGGTGGGGCCACCCATCCCGGTGGGGCCCCTAGGCCGCAAGGGGGAAGTGTCCAGCCCTAATGGGCTGGCGCACCACTTGGACCCTCCTCCCCATGCGCCTAGGGTTGAAACCCTAGGGGGGAGGGGGCGCCCCACTTGCCTTGGGGGGCAAGGACTCCCCCCTGGTCGCCGTCCCCCCTTGCAGATTGGATCTGCAGGGGCTGGCGCACCCCCCTGGCCCCCTATATATATGTGGGGAGGGAGAGGGCAGCCGCACCCTTGCCCTGGCGCCTCTCCCTCTCCCGTCACAACTCCGTCTCCTCAACGCAGGGTGCCCGGTGAAGAACTGCAGGAATCTCCACTGCATCCACCACCACGCCGTTGTGCTGCTGGATCTCCGACGACCTCTCCTCCCCCTTGCTGGATCAAGAAGGAGGTGACGTTGCTGGACCGTACGTGTGTTGAACGCGGAGATGCCGTCCGTTCGGCGCTAGATCATCGGTGACGAAGAACGCGAAGAGTACGACTACTTCATCCACGCTTCTTCGAAAGCTTCCGCTCGCGATCTACATAACGGTATGTAGATGCACTCTTACTTGCTCGTTGCTAGATGTCTCCTTAGTTGGATCTTGGTGAAAGCGTAGAAATTTTTTGAATTCTGCTACGTTCCCCAACAGCCCCGCCCCGCGACACCGCCGCACCGCCGCCCGCCCGCCAGAGTACCCACCGCCCGCCGCCGGAATCGCCGGAGTTCGTCGAGGTAGTTTTTTTTTTAGAAAATCGATCGGTTTAGAAGTAAACCCGTAGATTCGTTTTTTTAGATTAGATCGGTTCGGTTTTTTTTGGTTTAGTTATTTAGCGGGCGTTCTTCCGTACGTTCGTTTTAACGAACGGTTTTCGTTAGTTAATCACAAACAGCGAACGTTCGTTCGTTAGCCTGTTCGTTGTTTTCTTTTTTCGGGGTATTTATCCGCGGTTATTCCGATCGTGATTTCTGCCCTGATCTTGTTTTTCGTTTTTCTTTTCGCTCGAGAGTCGGAATCAGGTGATTCAAAATTCCAGATCTTCGTCTCGAAGCCCTGTTTACGTTAGATCAACTTGAACAAAGCTTTGGCTACTGTAAAATTTGACTTTAGGCCAACTAGTAATTCGGAGCTCGTTTCTTTTGCAGTTTGAGTTTCGTTGCTTCTTTCGAGTTGATTCTTTTTGCAAACCGGAGTTCTTAAGTTGAACTTTCTGGTTAGATCTCTTATTTGAGTTTTACCCGTGCATTATTTAAGTACTTATTGTATGCTTGTTTGTTTGATTGCGATAGAGTACCCGGAGTGCGCCGCTTGCTACTTTGAGTCTCTATGTTTTGCGGATCATCAGCAAGGCAAGTAACACTTTGATCATGCTTTCCAATTACCTAGTTTTCATTGCATTAGTCAAACCCTCACACATTGCATGAGTAGGATGAATTAACTTGTGGGATTGGGAAGTAGATTGAGGTAGTACATATTACATGCATTACATTCAAACCTTTGGGAGTTACTTCTACGTTTGCTGTTAGGACATGCTATGCTCGTAGACGTGGTTTGGGTTTGAGTGAAATCCATGACAGATGTGAGTTTATTAATTAATGGTTCAACTTAAGGTGGTAACATTAACCCACATCTGGGTGGATTGAGGCATCTGGGTATTCCAGGATTGCCTGTTTTTCTTTTGGACCGCCACCCAGGCTCAAAGGGATCATGAGATATTTCATACTAGAAACTTCCGTGTGCAGCCACATGCCAATATGGGCTCTGGCATAGTTGAGTAAGTTGTGGGAAACCTTTCCATGATGGGCTAGCAGATGTAGTTGGGTTTTGTAGGTGTACCGGCCTATCTATCTGGTTAAGGGGACCTCTTCGGAAAGACTTTGTCTCGGTCATCCGTTTCTCAAACACCATGCAGTGCGAGAAACCAAACGGAGGCGATCGAGTCTTGTGGGGAAAAGTGCACAAACCTCTGCAGAGTGTACAAACTGATCATGATTAGCCGTGTCCCCGGTTATGGATGTCTTGAGTATCTAGTACTTGGATTATCATGTGCATCTCAACATGTTACTCTAATTTAATTTTGTTAGGTTTAATGATTATTTTTAATTGGGGTTGAGAGGATGTCTATCTTCTCAACGATGTTTCAACTACCATGATAGTTAATTAAAATACATTCCTTTGAAGTAGGGAAAAATTGGCTTTACGCAAAAACTTAACCTTAGAGCTTTCCACCAGCCATATTGCATATAGTATAGCCTTACTTTCATTGCATTCTCTTGTGTTACCTTGCCAGCATATTCCATGTGCTAACCCGTTTTTCGGGCTGCAACGTTTCATGTTGCAGACTTTTCAGATGTTGAGTAAGATGCCCCTTTTAGGTCGTGGTTCTATACTCAGTGATGCCGCTGGAGTTGATGGACTCACTTATCTTCCAAGCCTTCCGCTGTTATCGTGTTAGATGGCCTTCAGCCATATTATTTGTAATAAATTCATCGTTGGACTATCGATGTAATAAGTGTGTGATTGCTACTCTGTTATAAATCTTTCAAGTACCGTGCGTGTTAGCATTACTGATCCAGGGATGACACTGATGCACGGAGATCAGACTGTTTGAGGTCTGGTTGCTACAAGATGGTATCAGAGCACACGCTGACTGTAGGACACGACCACTAAGACAAGCCCTAGAGCACTATCCACTCTTCTTTTCTGAATCCTCATATTTTCTACTCTTTAGGATGGTGGAAGCAATGCACAAGTTCATGCAACCGGATGAAGAAACACCTTTTGGACGACACCTGAAGGAAGTCACTAGATATCTCAACATTGGATTACCAAGTTTCACTGGAACCTACAATGCCACTCTACCTGAGGAGGAGCGTTGGTTGATTCAAGCTCAAGTTCCAGGACGGACGTTCGCACCCACCACCTCACTCATAGCATTTTCCTTTAATGCGCCTACATGGAGCCTAGGAAGGAGTATGGCAGCCCACATTGCTATGGGAAGGATTGGAGAAATCTACAAGCAGGAGCTAAAGGACACTATCTACCAGATTTGTGGACGCCGAGATGAGAATTGGGATATGATCAGCACCCGGAAGGGTATATCTATTATAGCATTCATCCAGGAGTTGAACCACCACATTCGTCGCCAGGAGCACCAGATGTGTGATGGGATGATAGATTTGAAGAAGGCCCTGAATAGGAATTTGGAGCTAGAAGAAGAACTCAAGTCTACACGCGACGGATATGAGGAGGAGATGAAGATACTTGTGGAGAAGAATGATGATTTGACACGGAAGTTAGGGATACTCATGGGAGAAGAAGACGAGGAAGAAGAACCCAAAGAGATTCCACCGGAGGACTATATCATCATAGATGACACGGATTCGGAAGCCGAGGATAGCAAGGATGGAGACTATGAAGATGAAGCTGGAGCAGATATTATGGAATCCTCTGCCGATCAATATTTTTAGATGACCACCCTGTGACTAGTAGTTACTACCATATATTAGATTTAGAGCACCTTTGTAACGATCGTTAGTTAGTAAGACCTTGTTTGAAATTGATTGGTGTGATATGATTGTGTGTTTGTCTCACGTGCATATGGGTAGTGATTTTCCCTTAGATCTCTTTTCTATTCTAATCTCTTCCCTCTACACCCATCAGATGCCTGCAAGACGTGAATTCAAGTTTCCCCCTGAGCTCACCCAGTTGATCCAGCAGCAGAACACCCTGATGCAACTTCTTGTCCAGAACACTCAGAACAACTAGAACAACAACAACAACCCTCCACCACCACCTGTGGACAACCTGACCCGTTTCCTAAGGTTGCAACCACCCGTGTTTCCTAGCAGCATCGAACCAATTGTGGTCGATGACTGGCTACGCGAGATTGGAAGGGATTTGACCACCGCCAATTGCTCGGATGCTGAGAAGGTGCGATTTGCCGCACACCAGTTGTCTGGACCAGCCGCAGCATGGTGGGAGAGCTACATAGCCACTTACCCCGTAGCCAATGTGACTTGGGATCAGTTTCAGCAAGCTTTTCGTACTGCCCATGTCTCGACTGGAGCCATGAGTATGAAGAAGCAGGAGTTTCGCAATTTGCGCCAAGGGAATCATACTGTGGCCCAGTACGTGGATGAGTTTAGTTCCCTATCTTGTTATGCCCCAGATGATGTGGCCACAGATGCCAAGAAGCAGGAGAGATTCATGGAAGGGCTGAACGATGAGATGAGTGTACAGTTGATGGTGGCAACTTTCAATAATTACCAGGAGTTTGTTGACCGCGCCCTAATGATTGAAAGGAAGCATCAATAGATTGAGAGTCGCAAGAGGAAGTATGGGCAAGGAAAGTATAACCCTGGAGCTCAGCAGAAGCCTCGCTTTACCCCTAAAGCGGTAGGACAGTTTCAACATACCCATGGAGGAAGTAGCTCACACAACCACAATGGCACCAAGAATGGCAATGGTAATGGGAATGGGAATGGAGCCAATGGAAACCAGAACCGCCCTGCACCGTCCACACCCACCAAGAGGGATTTTAGCCATGTCACTTGTTACAAGTGTTGGAAGACTGGACATTATGCCAATGAATGCCCAGAAGTTAAGAATGGGAACGGCAATGGAAGCGCCGGGAAGAAGCCCAACCCATTCCATAAAGGACAAGTGAACCACGTGACCATAGAGGAGGTAGAAGAGCAACCAGATGCTGTTGTCGGTAAGTTTTTGGTTAAGACATTTACCGCAATAGTTCTTTTTGATACTGGTGCATCGCATTCATATATTTCAAGGGGATTCGTAAATAGGCATAGGATGTCCACCCGAGTTCTTAAGACCCCCATGTTAGTAAGTTCACCTGGAGCAGATTATATGCCACATCAAGGATGTTTTCAGACGCCATTGATCATAGGACGCCACACTTTCCCTTCTGACCTAATAGTCCTGGAGTCACAAGGATTGGATGTGATATTAGGTATGGATTGGCTATCGAAGTATGGAGGTAACATTGACTGTGCCAGTAAGTCTATTTTTCTCACCACCCAGAGGGAAAAAGGATTAAGTATGTATCTAAGCATTCGCCTACAAGGACTCAAGTACATTCTCTCACGGGAGTTGTTCAGGAGGAAGTGCCAGTAGTGAAGGATTATCCGGATGTGTTTCCAGAGGAGTTACCTGGCATGCCACTGGATAGAGATATAGAGTTTTTGATTGAGCTTTTGCCAGGCACCGGGCCAATTTCTAAGAGACCGTATAGGATGCCCGCAAAAGATTTGGAGGAGATTAAGAAGCAGATTAAGGAGTTACTGGATAAAGGGTTCATACGCCCAAGTTCTTTGCCTTGGGGTTCGCCAGTACTTCTAGTGGAGAAGAAGGATGGATCGTTAAGAATGGTTGTTGATTACCGTGGATTGAATGAAGTAACGATCAAGAACAAGTACCCATTGCCAATGATCAACGATCTGTTCGATAGATTGCAAGGAGCTAAGGTATTTTCTAAGATCGATCTGCGATCAGGGTATCATCAATTGAAGATCCGAGAGCAAGATATACCTAAGACGGCCTTTACCACTAGGTATGGGTTGTATGAGTATACCGTAATGTCGTTTGGTCTGACAAACGCACCGGCATACTTTATGAACCTGATGAACAAAGTGTTTATGGAGTATTTGGACAAGTTCGTCGTAGTGTTCATAGATGATATATTGATCTTCTCGAAGGATGAAGAGGAGCATGAAGAGCATTTGCATTTGGTATTGGAGAAGCTCAGAGAGCGTCAGTTATATGCCAAGTTTAGCAAATGTGAGTTTTGGTTGAAGGAAGTCGGATTCCTCGGACATGTTATATCCGGAGAAGGAATAGCAGTAGATCCCGCCAAGGTGGACACTGTGACCAATTGGGAAGCACCGACGACCGTTGGAGAGATCCGGAGTTTTCTTGGACTCGCAGGATACTACCGGAGATTTATCGAGAATTTCTCAAAGATTGCAAAGCCAATGATGGAGCTGTTGAAGAAGGACACCAAGTTCAGTTGGACCGAAGAATGTGAGACTAGTTTCCAGGAGTTGAAGAAAAGGTTGGTATCATCCCCTGTGTTGATTCTGCCAGATCAGCATAAGGATTATGAGGTGTACTGCGACGCTTCATGTCGAGGACTTCGAGCAGTTCTTATGCAGGAAGGAAGAGTTGTTTCGTATGCTTCACGACAACTGAAACCTCATGAGATGAACTATGCCACCCACGATTTGGAATTAGCAGTCGTAGTGCATGCATTGAAGACGTGGAGACATTTTCTCATTGGAAACCATTGTGAAGTATATACAGATCATAAGAGTTTGAAGTACATATTCACTCAGAAGGAGCTGAATCTTAGGCAAAGGAGATGGCTGGAACTCATTAAGGATTATGACATGAGATTGCATTATCATCCCTGAAAGGCTAACGTAGTAGCTGATGCGCTAAGCCGTAAGAGCCATGTCAATACCCTAATGATGGAGGAGTTTCCAAAGGAGTTAGCCGAGGACCTACGAGAACTACATATGGAGATAGTTTCGAGAGGCTATGTAGCAATGTTAGAAATCCAGTCTACCCTGATGGACAAAATCAGAGAAGCTCAGAAAGCTGACAAGGAGGTTGTCTCTATAAAGGAGAGGATGAGCGAAGGAAAAGCTAAAGGCTTTCGTGAGGATGAACACGACACCTTATGGTTTGAGGATCGAATCTATGTGCCCAATGACCCGGAGATTAGAAAGTTGATTTTACAGGAGGCCCATGATTCACCATACTCGATTCACCCTGGAAATACTAAGATGTATTTGGATTTGAAGGATATTTTCTGGTGGACCGGTATGAAGAAGGATATCGCGGAGTATGTAGCAATTTGTGATGTATGCCAGAGAGTGAAGGCAGAACATCAAAAGCCAGCCGGATTGTTACAACCTATGCCAATACCCGAATGGAAGTGGGAGAAGCTTGGCATGGATTTTATCACCGGATTGCCCAGGACCAAAGCAGGATATGATTCAATCTGGGTAGTAGTAGACCGATTGACGAAGGTAGCCCACTTTATTCCTGTGAAAACCACTTATACCAGTGCCAAGTTGGCTAAGATATACATGACCAGAATTGTATGTCTGCATGGAGTTCCGAGGAGCATCATATCAGATAGAGGAACCCAGTTTACCTCAAAGTTCTGGAATCAGTTACATGAAACTTTGGGTACCAGGCTAGAGTTTAGCACAGCATTTCATCCGCAGACAGATGGACAGACGGAAAGAGTCAATCAGATTTTGGAGGATATGTTGAGAGCCTATGCATTAGATTATGGATCTAGTTGGGATGACAACTTGCCTTACGCAGAGTTCTCATACAACAACAGCTATCAGGCCAGTTTGAAGATGGCATCGTTCGAGGCATTGTATGGAAGGAGATGCCGAACACCATTGTCGTGGGATGAGGTTGGAGACCGACAGTTGTTTGGACCAGACTTAATCAAAGAGTCTGAGGAGAAAGTGAAGTTAATCCGAGATAGACTGAAGGTAGCTCAGTCTAGGCAGAAGAGTTATGCCGACTCGAAGCGTAAGGAGATAACCTATGAGATCGGAGATAGAGCGTACCTGAGAGTATCTCCTCTACGAGGAGTTAAACGTTTCGGAGTTAAAGGGAAGTTAGCCCCAAGATTTTTGGGACCTTAACGTGTTTTGGAACGCATGGGAGAGGTTGTCTATAAGTTGGAATTGCCAGAAGGATTGTTAGGAGTGCACAACGTGTTTCATGTTTCTCAGCTTAAGAAGTGCCACGCGGAAATGGCCGATACACCGCTTAGAGACACAGTACCCCTGGAAGCAATTCAGTTGGACAGTGATCTGACCTACGAGGAGAAACCTGTTAAGATTCTCGAATTCTCGAGCAGAGTTACTCGCAGCAAGGTTATCAAGTTTTGCAAAGTTCAGTGGAGTCACCACACCGAGGAAGAAGCCACCTGGGAGCGAGAAGATGATCTACGCACGGACCACCCACACATGTTCTCTAGCCAAGTCAAATCTCGAGGGCGAGATTCATTCTAAGGGGGGTAGGTTTGTAACATCCCAAATTTTCAATTTGGAATGTTATACATAGATCATAATTGCATTTCATGTTTTTGCATTTTTGTTCGTGTTGTTCCTCGAAATTCTAAGCAACTCAAGGACCTACGGAGAGAGTTGGGAATTTTACCGTTTTCGTATTTGAGTTCGCTCGAATACCGGTACGAGGACAGTGTGATTCTAATTATTTTTCTCTCCTAAAAATATTTCTAAAAACAAAAAAATGAGCTGAGATAATATGACTTCTCCCAAATAACGGAAATATTGGAGGAAAAATGTTACAATTACTTTTGGTATTTTTCTGGATTTATTTGCCTAGGAAAAATATGCGTTTTTCAAAATTGCATTTAGGTCCGGGAAAAATGTTCACTCTGTCCTAAATATTATTAGAGGACGGTTAAAATTTATTTCGGGAATTTTGGAGCCCGTTCGGTATTTCTTTCGTTAGTTTTTCTGCGCCAGGACTCTTTAAGAAAAAAAACAGAAACCGACTTAGAATCGTTGTCGGTGTACTAAAGTAGGGGTACCCTTAGTACCCCGAACTTGTGCACGGACAGTGGCAGCATCCCACGGCCAGGTTTGCTGGGTGATCGCCAAGGTTGTCCGTGGCTCCTTTGGAGCCATTCAATAACAAAGTATTTAAGCCAAGGAGGCAAGGCCCCGGCAAGAGGCGCTTGCCGGGAAGGCCATTCGAGGCACAAGACTACTCAAGGCACAAGACCCTGGCAAGAGGAGCTTGCCGGGATGGTCAACCAAGGCATCTTAAGAAACTTGCCGCGACGCGCCACGCGTCCCGGCAAGGCCCGGTGAGCGACAAGCTCCCGGAAGCGACAAGATAGCGACCGCGGCAAGGCGCTTGCCGCGGCAAGCTTCCACTCAGTACCTGCGCTCCAGCACATCCACCCACGTGTCGCTTTGGGATCCTCCCAGGCGTACTTGGCGGAAGGCTGTGCAGCCAGGGGGTATGCGGTGACAAGCGGCGATGACAAGACGGTCATCGTGGCGAACGGTGGCGCCCCTGACGCCCCTTTTCGCACTGTTTGGCCGACGGCGACAGGCATTTAATGCCCTTGTCCCCTACCGTCAGGGTTAGGTATGGGACACTGTTCCAACTACCACGCTTTTTACATTTTTACCCTCAACTACGCTGCCACCTGTCGGTGACCCCTTGAACATATAAAAGGAGGCCCATGCGCACGTAGGAGGGGGAGGCATTCGAAGACTCCCACGCTCGGTCTCGTTAACGCTGAAGTGTACTGTAGCTCTCAGCGCTCCCGAGCAAGAACTCAATACAAACCAAAGCAGGAGTAGGGTTTTACGCATCCGTGCGGCCCGAACCTTGGTAAACTGCTCGTGTGCTTCGCCTCGGTCTGCTCTTTGTGCAATCTCCGCCCCCTGCCGTACCGAAAAGGGGCTCCGTCCCCATAGGTGTTCGTGGGTGGATCAGTTTCCCCGACATCTTTGGCGCGCCAGGTAGGAGCGTCGAGGTTGTGTGAACCCGATCCGGCATCCACACGAGCTAGATCTTCATCATATTCATCAACATGCCGCCGAAGAAGAAGGCTTCGGAGGTAGCAGGTCCGTCCGCGTCGATCCCACCACCGCCAGAGCCAATGGCTGGTGGGGTAGACGCCGGCGGAAGAACGGACG
The DNA here is from genome assembly GCA_902687465.1 of Secale cereale. Classification (NCBI taxonomy): domain Eukaryota; kingdom Viridiplantae; phylum Streptophyta; class Magnoliopsida; order Poales; family Poaceae; genus Secale; species Secale cereale. The sequence goes on along the minus strand of LR738711.1, from coordinate 890,889,378 downwards.
TCGACGAGGGAACTCACGGTGCTGCCAGGTCCAAGGGCAAGGCTGGTGTAGCCGGCTCCTACAACGACCGGGCGCACTCCAAGACCTCGGCGTCCGTGCACGCACCGCGCCCATCTCAGGAGGCGCGGGACCGGCAGCGTCATGGTACTCACGGTACCATACACTTGCTGAGCCAAGGTCAAGCTGGCGGATCTCGGGATGCTCAAGACCAGCATGCACACCAACATGCTGGCACGAGCAAGGCACGGTCGCCAGGACGGGATACTGCTCCTTCTAATGTAGTTAGAAGTCCGAGCATATCCCGCTCCTCGAACCACTCGCCACCGCTGCCTGCCACTCCAGCAGAAGCTCTGGCACGAGCTCAACTGCTTCTAGACTTCCCTCCAGCGGCAGACAAGGCCGACGACTGGAGGGCCACCATCCAGAGTCTCATCGCCTTTGCCAACGGCGACACCCCGCGGCAACCGAGCACATCACAGCCGCGGCAAGTCATCCAAGCACGGGCCGATGGCGACAAGACCGGCGGGGGTGCAACCACCGTGCACTCTCCGCCCCGAAGGCCGAGATCGCCGACTCGTCGGATCAACATCGACGACGACTCCACCGCGTCGTCAGATCCACGAGCTCGTCGCGATCAGTGCCAAGTTCTCCACAAGCGACAACAAGAAGATGCTCGTACCCGCATCGAGCGCCGAAGAGAAGCGCGGCGCCAATCAGATCAGCGCGCTGGGCCCACTGTCGACATGCATGCGCCAGGGGGACCAGGCGACTTGCCGTATGCGGCAGGTTGTCCTGCGTTCACTCGTGAGTTGCGGCAAGTCCAGTGGCCCAGCATGAAGAACTTCAAGCCAGATGTGCCAGAGAAGTACGACGGCAAGACACATCCGTCGGAGTTCCTCAGCATCTACACCATCGCGGTGCAAGCTGCCGGGGGATGAGACGACAAGATCCTTGCCAACTACTTCCCGCTGGTACTCAAACCCAACGTCAGGTCCTGGCTCATGCACTTGCCGGACAACTCCATTTCTTCCTGGGCAGACCTGTGCCATCAGTTTGTCGGCGCCTTTACAGGCGGCCACAAACCTCATGGCCAGGAGAGTGACCTCCACCTGCTCACCCAGAAGGAAGGGGAACCCCTGCGCAAGTATATCCAGAGATTCAGCCGTGTGCAGCACAACATCCCGGACGTCCACCCTGCCACGGTTATCAGCGTGTTCCATCAGAACGTGCGTAACCGCAGGATGAGGGAGGAGATGGCGATGTGCAAGATCAGATACGTCAGTGAGCTTTATGCCCTGGCCGACAAGTGTGCACGCGCTGAGAAGGGGAGGAAACTCCCCGGAGAGGATACAGGCGCAGGGGGATCTGACAGTGAGGATGCCGCCCCGGCAAAGAAAAACCGGCGGCGGAACAACATGAAGAAGAAGAACAAAGAAGTGCTAGTCGTTGAGCAGTCCGACAACAGAGGTGGCGCCGAGAAGGCCAAGGCTGGTGGCTTCGGCAAGGAGACTGCCGCGTGCACCAACTGCCAAGCCGTGGCGGCCGCCGACAAGCAGGACGGCACCGACAAGCAGTACTGCAAGATCCACCGCACCAAGGGCCACGACCTCCAGAACTGCAAGAGAGTGGAGTAGCTTGTTGAGCAGCAGAAGGCTGAATACGAGCGGCGCGACAAGGAGAATGCCCAAGGAGGTGATGGAGGATCCGGCAAGAAGCGGCCCTTCAACGGCCGGGGAGGACGCCGCGGCAAGGCCAAGCAGCGGCAAGCTGACAGACCTCCCCGCGGCCGCGACAAGGATGAAGACGATGAAGATGACGAAGACATGGATGATGTTGAGAACAGTGAGCAGGTATTTCAGAAAGCCACAGAGGTCTTGCGTGTTGACGGCGGTGCTTCTCTGCATACTTCTCACTGCCAACTCAAACAGTGGGTGCGGGAAGTTAACGCAGCAGAACCACCTGTCGAATCACGCAAACTTCTGAAATGGTCCAGCACGCCTATCATCCTTGACACTGAGGACCACCCTGATTGCACAACTGCGGTCGGGTGCTTGCCGATGTTGGTTTCACCGACTATCCGCAACCTTAAGGTCACTAAGATGTTAGTTGACGGCGGGGCCGGCTTGAACCTGATCTCCTCCACTGTACTCCAGAAACTCCAGATCCCTGACAGCGAGCTCGAAGAGACCGGCACATTCCAAGGAATAATCCCGGGAAGGAGCAAGCCGAAGGGGAAGATCACGCTGCCAGTGACGTTTGGCGGGGAGCTGAACTTCAGGACTGAGAAAGTCACTTTTGACGTTGCCGATTTTCCATTACCTTACAATGGAATACTTGGCCGTCCAGCGCTCGCCAAGTTCATGGCAGCCTCTCACTACGCGTACAACATGCTCAAGATGCCAGGCCCGATGAGCGTCATCTCTGTCCCTGGCGACAAGAAAGATGCCCTTATCTGCGCCGACAAGATCTACCGGGAAGCAGCAGCCGCAACAGATAGAAAGACACTTGCCGCTGAAGCTCCCGGGGGGAAGAAGAAGGCCAAGTCCGGCAAGAGCTCTAGGGCCCACTCCGGCAAGCGCACCTCTTCGGAGTGCTGCGCTATCGTCGAGGACGCACCATCGAGCTCCACCGGCAAGTGTAAGAAGACGATGGCAGCTCCGCCAGAGACCAAGAAGGTGTCCGCCAAGGAGGACGGCACTGGAGGTACCTTCACCATCAGTGCCACGCTTGACCCTAAATAGGAAAGCGCGCTCGTTGCTTTCCTGCGGGCGAACGTCGACGTGTTTGCATGGCAACCATCTGACATCCCCGGTGTTCCCAGGAAAGTGATTGAGCACAAGCTTGTCGTCTGTCCTCACGCGCGGCCCGTCAAGCAGAAAGTTAGGAAACAAGCGGGGGAGCGCCAAGAATTCATAGCAGAAGAAATCAAGAAGTTGGAAGCAGCAGGCCTTGTCAGAGGAGTGCTCCATCCCACGTGGTTGGTCAATCTTGTAGTCGTGCGTAAGGCAAACGGGAAATGGAGGCTTTGTATCGACTTCACCGATGTGAATAAAGCTTGTCCCAAAGACCCATTTCCCTTGCCGCGCATTGACCAGATTGTTGACTCCACGGCCGGATGTGATTTGCTTTCATTTCTTGACGCATACTCAGGATTACATCAGATCTTCATGGCAGAAGAGGATGAGGAGAAGACCGCATTCATCACTCCATGTGGCACATACTGTTTCATAAGGATGCCTTTTGGTTTGAACAATGCTGGTTCAACATTTGCAAGGGTGGTCCATACAACTTTTGAGCCACAGATTCACAGAAATGTAGAAGCATACATGGATGACATAGTGGTCAAGAGCAAGGACAGGGCGACCCTGGTTCAAGATCTAGAAGAGACCTTTGCAAATCTGCGCAAGATCCAGCTCAAGCTCAACCCCGAGAAGTGTGTGTTTGAAGTCCCTTCCGGCAAGCTTCTCGGGTTCTTTGTGTCTCAGAGGGGGATTGAAGCCAATCCCGACAAGATCAAGGCCATTGAGCAAATTGAAGCACCGAAGCGCGTCAAGGATGTGCGGAGACTTGCCGGTTGCGTGGCTGCTCTCAGCAGGTTTATGTCTAAGTCAGCTGAGCGCGCCCTGCCGTTTTTCAAAATTTTGAAAAAGGCAGGTCCAATGAAATGGACTCCGGAAGCGGAGGCTGCGCTGCAAGACTTGAAGAGGTACCTGTCCTCCACTCCAATACTTGTCGCACCTAAACCACAAGAGAGGTTGCTGCTGTACCTAGCGGCAACCAATCAAGTGGTTAGTGTTGCGTTAGTAGCAGAGAGGGAGGCAGATGATGAACCGGCGACCGCGGCAAGTACATCCAGCGACAAGCAGGAGGCTTCCCGACAAGCTCTGGCCCCGACAAAGATGGATCTGCGCAGGCGCAAGAGGAGAAACGGAAGAAAATGGTGCAGCGCGCGGTTTACTTTGTCAGCTCCCTTCTGCAGGGGGCTAGGTCAAGGTACTCTGGTGTGCAGAAGTTGCTTTTCGGCCTTCTCATGGCCTCGAGAAAGCTGCGCCATTACTTCCAAGCACATGAGATAATAGTTGTCACTCGCTTTCCGCTGAAGAGGATACTGCAGAATCTAGAAGCAACAGGCAGGATTGTTGAGTGGGCACTGGAACTGTCAAGCTTTGGCCTCAAGTTTGAAAGCACTTCAACTATCCAGAGCAGAGCATTGGCAGAGTTCATAGCAGAGTGGACGCCGACACCAGATGAAGAAATTCCAGAAACGAGCATCCCCGTCAAGGAAGCAAGCAAAGAGTGGTTGATGTACTTCGATGGTGCTTTTTCGCTGCAAGGCGCCGGTGCTGGCGAGCTGCTTGTCGCACCCACCGGAGAGCACCTCAAGTACGTAGTCCAGATGCACTTTCCCAAGGAGCAAGCGACAAACAATACTGCAGAGTATGAGGGTTTGCTTGCCGGTCTCAGGATCGCGGCAGACCTTGGGATCAAGAAGCTCATTGTAAGGGGTGACTCGCAGCTTGTCGTCCGCCAAGTGAACAAGAATTATCAGAGTCCGTTGATGGAAGCTTACGTCGATGAAGTGAGAAAGCTTGAAGAGCACTTTGACGGCCTACAAATGGAGCATGTTCCAAGAGCTCAGAACGACATCGCCGATGGCCTGTCAAAGTGCGCTGCACTTAAGTTATCTGTGGAACTAGGGATCTTTCTGCTCAAGCTGACTCAACCATCCGTAACACCGTCAACTGGACAGAGCAAGAAGAGGAAGTTGATTTCTGGTGACTATTTTCTGGCAGAGCTTCCACAAGCCGCCGCGAAGAAGGTCCCCAAGGTCAACAACAAGAGTGCTGAGGAGCAGTCTGCTCCTGCAAGCCCCAGGGCTTGTTCAGTTGAAGCAGAAGCTCCCGACAAGTTTTGCTCCGGCAAGCTTGCCGGGGGGCATCAAGCTCCGGCTGAGCCACAGGTTCTCGCCGTAGAAGCGGACGTCCCTGCAGCAGCAGATGTGCCTTTAGTCCTTGTTGTTGAGCCACAGGCTCCAGCATGGGCGCAGCAGATTGTCCGTTTCCTTCAGACAGGAGAACTTCCCGAAGAACAAGAAGAAGCAGAAAGAGTAGCCCGGCAGTCAAGTATGTACCAATTTGTTGACAACACACTGTACAGAAGAAGACTCAACGGTGTGAAATTGAAGTGTATTCCTCAGGAAAATGGACAGAAGCTGTTGGCAGAGATACCTGGAGGCATATGTGGTCACCACATTGGCGCAAGGGAACTTGCCGGCAAAGCATTCCGGCAAGGTTTCTTTTGGCCAGAAGCCCTCCAGGATGCAACTGCACAAGTAACCAAGTGTGAAGCGTGCCAGTTCCATTCCAAGCAGATACACCAGCCAGCTCAAGCTCTCCAGACAATCCCTTTATCCTGGCCATTTTCGGTCTGGGGGCTCGACATCCTCGGCCCCTTTCCCCGCGCAGCCGGGGGCTTTGAGTACTTGTACGTTGCAATCGACAAGTTCACAAAGTGGCTGGAAGTGGAGCCAGTGAGAAAGGTGACCGCACAGTCAGCAGTTAGGTTCTTCAGGTCGATTGTTTGCCGCTTCGGAATCCCTAACAGGAGCATCACCGACAACGGTACGCAATTCACGAGCCGCACCTTCATGCAGTACGTCCAAGATCTTGGCGCCAAGGTCTGCTTCGCTTCTGTTGCTCACCCGAGAAGCAACGGTCAAGCGGAGAGGGCGAATGCTGAAGTGTTGCGTGGTCTCAAGACCAGAACTTTAGACAGGCTGCACAAGTGCGGAAGAAACTGGATCGAGGAGCTGTCGTTGGTTCTTTGGTCGATCAGGACGACGCCAAATCGAGCCACTGGACAGACACCTTTTGCTCTAGTCTACGGAGCAGAGGCAGTTCTCCCCACGGAACTCGTTTACGGGTCACCTCAAGTGCTCACTTATGATGAGCTCGAGCAAGAGCAGCTGCGACAAGATGACGCGCTGCTCCTTGAGGAAGACCGTCTTCAGGCTGCTGTACGAGCTTCTCGCTACCAGCAAGCTTTGCGTCGCTACCATAGACGCAAAGTTAACGCCAGAAGTCTCGAGGAAGGCGACCTTGTTCTTCGGCGCGTTCAGTCCGCCAAGAATTCCAACAAGTTGACGCTGAAGTGGGAAGGCCCTTATCGGGTGAAACAAGTCACTAGGCCTGGCGTTGTCCGCCTTGAGACCGAAGATGGATTTCCGGTGAGCAACTCCTGGAACATTGAGCATCTTCGTAAGTTTTACCCGTAAGGCGCGGTTGCCGTGACCCGCTCCGGCAACCACCTTTTGTACAAGTCTTGCCACTGTTGCATGTAATCCTTTGTACAATGCCGGGCGCAGACCCCGTGCATCAGTAAAGCTCATGTGCATCGCACATCTTGTCATCTCATGCTTTCTATATTATGCATGTGTTATCTGACACTATGTGCAGCACCTACCCCCGGTAAGCAATAACGAGCCCAAAGGCCCCATATCTGTATTTTCTCTTCTTTCTTTTTTTCTAAGGGAAAGGAGGTCCCTCGCGCACAAGTTTGCCGGGGGGAGGAGAAGATAGTGATATAGACCAAGCGCCGTTCAAGAAAGTTCCGCCTTGCCGGGAAGCAAACAACACAAAAGCTAAGTTGCCAAAGTTTGAGCAGTCAGATTTTTAAATTTTAAGTTATCTTCCTTGAACGACAGTGCTTTGTATGAAAAACCTGTGCGCGGAGGAACCAACTCGTAGCTAGTTGCGCCCTTACTTTGTTTCGAGTCCGCTCAACGACTTAAGTGTGCTGCGACTAGTGTCGCGCCCTTACTTTGTTTTCGAGCCCGCTCAACAACCTAAGTGTGCTGCAACTGGTTGCGACAAGGTTTCTTGTCGGTAACGGCATCGCCAGCGGGCTGCTGACGTTCCGCACTCAGCGCTCGCGGCAAAGGTGCCCGCACCGGCAAGTTCCCTAAAAGCGTAAGGCAAAAACATACAAAGCAAAGGATCAAGTAAAGGAAATAACATGGCGATTACTACCCAAAATAGAGTTATATTACAAATAACTTGTCACAGCCCTAACAGATTGTTTTGATAACATAATTAACAGCGACAAGGAAAGAAGAAAATGGACAGCCCAATCTGCGCGATCGTCTTCGACCCTCTTGATGCCGCTCACCTTGTCCACAATGGGTGCGACAAGGGCCTTGAGCGCCTCTAGATCAACGTCCGATGGCAAGCTCCTGAGGACGTTGGTGAGGTTGAGGCCTGGATTGCGGAAGGCCACCTTCATCAGCACCTTTTGAAGGGCGCCCGCGCAGAGCTTGTGCGACTCGTCCGCCAGCTGCTTGGGGATCCTTTCCTGGAGTTGCTGGAGGGCCGTCGCCACGCCTCTGAAGAACAGAGTGAGCTTGGCGCTGGGGTGGAGGTTCTCGTCGGTGGAGTACCCGAGATACTCCGCCCCCAGCTGTGCCAGCTCCTTGTCGATATCCGCAGCGGCGTTCACAAGGCCCTCCGTCCAGTTCTCGATGGTTGCCCTGAAGTTGTTCTGGGTAATGGCGGCACTCTCCAGCAGCGCCTTCTCGGCCCTGACCTCCTCCTTCAGGGCCGCCTCCCGCTTCTTGGCGCCGTCCAGCGTCTCAGTCAAAGTGGTTAGCTTCAACTCGAGATCCGCATTGGAGTTCGTGGCGGCGGCAAGCTCCTTGCCCTTCTCGGCGAGGCGGACCTGCAGCTCTGAGTGGCTATGGGCATCTTTCTCGCGCTCGAGCTTGAGCGCGGCGATCTCTTCGCCTCTCGCCTTGAGGTCGGCCTCCAGCTGCGTCACCCTTGCCTCCAGCTCCTTCTTGGCGGTCTCGGCAGCTGCGGCGGCATCCTTCGCTTCCTGGAGGGCCCCGCCAAGTGACTGCTCGCGCATGGCAAGCTCCTCCTCATGAGCGTCGAGGTTGATCTTCCACTGCGCCAGCTCGCCCTCCTGCGCGGATAACTTCTCGCCGGCAAGCCTGTGTTGCTCTTCGACCTCGGCCTTCTCGAGGAAGAAGGCCGTCCGCTCTTCGGCAAGCTGCTCCCGCTCCTCCGCCAAGGACCGGAGAGCTGCTTGGTGAAGGCCCCGGAGCTCCTCTACGCGCTTCTCCATATCAGCTCCCGCCTTGGCGGCCAGCGCTTCGCGGGACTCCAGCTTGGCCTGCCGGGCGCGGTAGGGCGACAGCAGTTTGCGCAGCAGCCGCTCCTCCTCGAGTTCGCCGCTGCTGCTGCTCGGCGCGTCGACAAGCTTCAGCCCGGCGGAGGCAAGAACTTCCCCGTCAAAGGCTTCTCCCTCGATCGGCGCCCTAGACATGGACGCCCATGGGAGGCTGATGAAGACCCTGTTACCGGCCTCGAAGTAGGCGCCTGGCTCGGGCTCTTCGGAGCCTGGAGCTGCGGCAGCGGCGGAGGGATCGGCAGTCGGCGTAGCGCCTGGCGCTCCTGCGGCCTCAGGGCCGTCAGTGCGAACGCCGGACCCCTCGTCAGCCGCTGTGGTAGCAGCCTTGGCAGCCTCGTCGCCGGTGGGCTCGTCGGCACTGGCCGCCTCTTCGGTAGCAGCGGCGTCGCCAGTGTCGCCACGTACATTCTCCTCGACAGCGGCTTCCGTCTCCATCGGCTCCGCGGCGGATGGATCTGACGGCAGGAAAGGGGAGAAAAACAGTCAAGCAAATATCCAAAAAAGAAGATCAAAGGAAGAAGAACCCAAGGGAAGTGCTAAGGCAAAAAGGTTACCTGCGCTGGGCACTGCAGTCTCCTTTGCCGGAGAGCTCTGCCTTGGCGGAGAACTCTCCCTTGGCGGAGAACTCTCCCTTGGCGGAGGACTTTGCCTTGCCGGGGAATCCCTCGCCGGAGAACTTTCCCTTGGTGGCGTAGTCGCAGCAGGTGGCACATCGGGGACGGTCTCCGAGCGCTCCTGGTGCGTCTGCTCTGCTCCTGCACAAATCAACCCACAAGACGTCAGCAAAGGTCAAACCCCCACACGCGCCTAACAGCGGGAAGTAAACCAAACACTTACGCTGGGGGCTGCTCTGAAGACCAGTTGTCGGGTCCAGCAAGTTTGTCTCGGGCGCACCTCCTGCTGTTGCGGCGGGCTCGTCCTCGATGACAATCACCGGGACTTTGGCTCTCTTTGCCGCCCTCTGAGCCAGGGTTCTGCAAAAAGAAACCAGTTCAGAGTGAGGCAAATGAGGTACAATACAAAACAGCACAAATCAAAGAAATTCAAGAACATCAAGGACTTACTCTTCTTCGTCCTCATCAGAGCTGAGCGCGGAGAAGTCAAAATCCGGCTCACGCCCGGCGCGAGGAGGTGGAGGGGTAGGCTCCCTTGGCCGCTTGGCGGCCGCAGCGGCGGTGGTCTGAGACGACCCCGCTCCGGCCGTCGCCGTGGTGAGAGGGGCGGCAGGAGCAGAAGCAGCGGTCCGAGAAGATCCCGCTCCCGTTGCCGCAGAAGTGCGAGGTGCTCCCGTGGCAGCCTTGCTTGCCACGATGGAGCGTGTCGCGCGGCGCGGCGGCTGTTGGCCCGTCTGCCGCTCTATTGCGCCCCCGGCCTTGCGGAGACGCCTTCTTGGCGGAGCAGGAGGCTCTGCTGGTGGCGGACTGCTTGAAGACGAAGAGGAAGAAGAACCGATGTCCAGCGAGTCGCTGGTATCCTCGGCGGACTCGCTCGACTCGTCACCCTGCTCGGTGGGCTCGCTCGATCCGGCACCCTGCGCGGCGGGCTCGCTTGGCTCACCGACGAGCACAGCAGGCTCTACCTCGCCGGCAAGCTTTCCCGCGTTGATAAACTCCTCCCGCTCGGCGATGCTCGCCACCTCTGCTGCCTCTGCATCCTCCGGAGTGAACCCGAACTCACCCGCGGCTGCGGCTGCCGCCGCCTCCTCCAGCCTGGTGGCAATATACGCCATCTCCCGGTCGGTGGTGTCGCGGGTGAGGCCTCTCTTCTCGTCAGAGATGACTGGCGTTTCTTCTAGGTTGTCGAAGAACGCTTGCACGGCTTCATCGGCAGGCTCTTGCCAAGTCGGGTCGATCCCGTGCGAGTCGAACAGCGGCATCATTGCGCGGATGCGGCTGAGCGCGGAGTTGTTGCACAGTGGGACGACGCCGCGCGGCAACCTGAAGACCTCAGGATGATCGAGGTCATATTTGAACAGCTCCTGGAGCATCGCGTTGAGCTCCAGGACAGTGAAGTTATAATTGAGGCCTGGGCGCAACCTCATGATATCCGCCGCGTTCTCGAACTCCCAAGCAGCCCTCTTCCTCTCTTGCAAGGGAGCGATGCGGCGGCGAAGAAAGTCTGCGCCCACTGCACCCACGGTAAGCTTGGCGGCCCTGAGGCGTTGGATCCGGGCGGTGGCGATCTTCAACCTGCTGTCCTATGGGGCCAAGTCGCTCCAATCCTTGTCGCGCCTTACTAGAGCTTGGCGCCGGGCAGTAAATGGCTGCGCGTCATCCTCGACGATCCAGCACCAGTTTGCTCTCCACTCATCCCATTTGCCGCGAAGCTCTCCCTCCAAATATGCTTCCTTCTTGTGGGTCCTCGAGATACAGGAGACTCCGCCGGACAAGGGCTCTCCTCTCTCAACTCAGGGCATGAAGTAGTGGCGGAAGAGGGCTACGCTGGGATTGACTCCGACAAAGTTTTCGCAGAGGTGTGCGAAAACCGCCATGGTCAGAACGGCGTTGGGGTGAAGTCAAGGAGGTGGAGGCCATAGGTGTTCATGATATCGCAGTAGAATTCAGAGAAAGGCGGGCAGAGCCCGCAGTAGAAGAATAAGGCGAAGAAAGCGTATCCATTCGGATATGCATTGCAAGCGACGGCCGGGAGTACCTTCGTGCGCGGGTGCGCCGGCGTCTCCCCCGACCAGAAAAGGTAGAAGTTCTCCCGTGGCTGGAAGCAAAGACTAAACATGTACCGGAGCTCTTGGTTTTGAAAACAGAGGTAAAAATGATTTTGGAAGGTGCATATTTCGTCAACAAATGTTAGTGGACAACCCAATCACTTCTCGAACTGGACAAGTTTCGAGGAACGGCTCCCGCACGGGGACGATCACATCCCCTTAATCTCCTTTGTTTATCACTGCCAAAAGTTTTCTGATTTCTCATGAACAAAGCGTGAAGGAGGGTTTGTTTGTTGTATTATCTTTTACTAGTTGCCAACCCGTGCATTCGCACGGGCTAGTTTTGTAAGCCACTATTTTAATGTAAGCTAATATATTTACTCAAATTTATATATTTCATTTTAGGGCCTTATATAATACAATATGCATGGGATATCATTTTTATTATCCATGCCTTATCATAATTATTTACAATAGATAATACAATAAGAAATATGAAGCATTACTCAGATTATCTCTCTCTACATAATAAATAAAATTACATAATCACTTCACGATCAACATATAATATTTTTAGTTATACCAGTAAAATCATGTCTTGCTGTCGGACCTCGGTGATTCGAATAAACGTATCTTCCTGTCTGAGTGGCTGATCCTATTGTTGATAACTTTGGAATATATCTCTAGCTATTTAAGTGAAGGGCAAGAAGAACATGGGAAGAGCTCCTTTCATTAGTACTCTTATTATCACTGTTAAACAGAAAGATAATATACCCCGCAAAAAAATGCGGATAATATAGCAGCAAAAAGAATGTAAATAGATGATACAATGGACGTTCGAAAAAAAAGATGATACAATGGAGAAATAGATACATGCGTGCATGAGTCATCAATAATTAAGTACATGTACACATGCATGCAACTAAGAAAACAAAAGGTGTGTTCCGAACAAAACTGAATTAGCCGAAAAGTGCGGCCGAATTCCAAATATGTATAAATTCATTTTACCTATTAAGAATAGCCTGAAGAGTAGAAACTTACCTTGCCATACTCACTACTTTATAATCTGTGTTTCTGTTTCTTCCAGCTGCTAGCTGGTGATTTTTCTATAAATAACCACATCTCCTCTACTCCATTGAAATTAGTGTCCTAAACGGTGGGTCGGCGGCCATTATGAATATGGCCCTATTGGGTCACGCTGATAAGATGGCCCTCTTGGGTCACGCTGGCTGTAGCCCAGGACCATGAGACGTGGCTGGTTGGCTGTACCAATATTCAACAACTTGCTATCCTAGGAGTCCCTTTTGCTAGCTTCCCTAGCTTAACTAATTTCATGGCCACAATGACCGATCATGATAAGACTGCACAATCCACCTCATGTCCTCAATCAGAAGTTCAGAACCAAGTAGGCACAATGCGTTGTAGATCGTCACACCATGATTGCATGGAGAAGCGACAGTTCGTAGAGAGATGAATCAAATAATGCATCTCGAGAAGGTGGCACATGTACTATTAGAGCTTAACACAGGAGGCATCGGCAGCAAATACAACGGCCGAATTGAGACGACGCTAGGGCAATGATGTTGTAGACTGGCAAGGAAGGCCGTCAATTGTAGCTGCTATTTTTGGTTAGTATAAGGAAAAAAAGGAAGAAAAACATTGCCAGAAAACCAAGCAGATCTAGATGTGGAAAACAGCAAACATGGTCCATACCCCAACTTGCTTGATCGTGTTTGAGAGAAATGGATTTGTTTCACATGGGTACTGACCAGTGAGTAAAAGCGGAGTAGAGATACTTACATGTCTGAATGTGAACCCAAGACAACATGCCTGCTTTGAACTCATCAATCTAGCTCTACTAATTGTCGTCAGGGTTGCTTGCATCCATATGGAAAAAGGAAAAAGCAGAAGGTTCCACGAGATGCATTGGATTATATGGATAGCTACCAGAAAAACAAATGGATCAAATCCGTTAAGCCGTTTTGCAATACACCACCAACCTGTTTTTCCTCCCGAGAGACATATTGCCGATGTTGGAGACACAATTAATAGATTATTGCCGATGGGTCGGCAGGAGCATAGAGAAAGATCAAGTTAGCAGAATCGTCATTCTCTTTCCCTCAACCTCTTCCATGGCCATCATTGTTTCTGTTGCCTCGTTCTGATTGTTCTCAATGCAGCCATTGTTACCACAGTAGCCAGTACGGCTGGCTTCCTCCTCGTCGACCAAACTCCTCTCTTTTGATGGCTCTCTTTCTAGCCACATTTTATTCCTTGAGTCAGTGCTGTAATCATGGCTATACTCCGTTGTTGCCTCATATTGAATCCGTGGTGATGCTTCCCAACAGTATCTCTTCCTAGCTGTTTCTGTATCATCTAGTTCATAGGGAAATTAGATACCTAAATATTGACATGACCTTTTTGAAAAAAAGATTCACAACACAGATTATGTAACAGCAGAAAGGTAAGACAATATAAGATTTATACTTATTTTACTTTTTTGACTTTTGCAATCATGAACAACATTTGCTCACATTGCATATGCAAAGCAACACAATTTACTTCTTGATTTCTTGCAGGCTTCAGTTACTTCTTACCTTCTCTGACCATGTCTATAAGGTAACACGTTGTATTAATTCCTAGGGGACATATTACGTTTGTATGGCAGGGCAAGATATAGGGGTAGTTGCTAGAAATTAAAACGATTGTAGATGTATTACAAACTCGTTTTATTAGTAACAGTTTTTCCATGCAACGAATATCTACACTTGTATAATCTGGGCCAACTAAGATAAGATCCACTCTTTTTTGTGCAATGAATCCGTGAATTATCAATAAAAATCAGTGGATTTCATAATGACATGGACTGAAAATAAAGTTGTGAACATAGAGGGTAATATACTCATCGACTTACCAGAGAGGACAGTAACCATACACAAATCATACATCATATAGAAATTGTAAGGGTGGAAAGTAACGTAAGTGAAAGTACTGGGAGAACGTGAAAGACAACCATGCTATGCTCCTGGCCGACCACAACATCGATCTGGAAACCTTGACGAAGACATCTCTCATGGGGCTCAATAGAAGAAATTTTAACTCAATTGTTTGCCCAGCAAACAAATCAAGGCGTTAACTCCTTGCTAGAGTTAAGCCATCCTGCTCCTAGCTCCAGCTACACCTAGTCCCCATCGTATTTCTTCAGGTCCTCTTCTCTGACGGGATTCAAGCAAACTGCTCCCTGTAGGAACCTGGGTGAGGAGAAGGTGAGTAGGGGAATCCTCGAAACATATATAGAAGGGGCAACGGCTAGAAGCCGGAGAGCGGCCAAGAAGATGCCGGAAACCGCATCCGTGGAGAGGTGGAGGCGGCGGCTTGGATCATAGAATTGATGGCCATTAGAAATAGGTATACGTACACCTTTTTACCTTTTTCTTTTCCTAAATATCCAGGAATATATGGTCACGGCCAACGGAGGGACTCATGCTTTGAAGACGTACGTGATGTAGAGAGCTTATCTTGCTCAACGTGGAAATTGTAGCGAGCCTTTGATCATTTTTTATTTTTTTGAGAATAGCCTCCGATGATTAGATCTACACCGGTTTTTTTCAGAATAGTCTCTGATGATTAGATCTACACCGTAATAACTTGGTCCCACCGGATGAACGGCTCTAATTTACTAATTAACGTGGTAATTTCTAGGGAGTCACAAATTAGTATAGGTATAGATGAGCTGGGCGCACTCATGCCAGTTCCTCCTCGTATTAGGGGTTTGCAGATTAGACATGCAATCTCGGGGTAAAACTTGTCCAACTTAAAAAGATCATGAATTAACTACTACTTCCTCATGAGCTAAAACAGAGGCACGAAAGAGAAATGCTTTTGAATAATTTTGAGATGGTACAAGAAAGTCTTCGTTAGGAATGGCAAGTAAATACCATATATAGGAAGGTATGGTGGACTCATATGACATAACTGGTTTCAAGGATTTTGGATGCACAAGCAGTCAGTCCGCTTACTACAGGTGAAGGCTAGCAAAAGACTGGGAGCGACCAACTAAGGGAGCAATGACGGCCATAATCATGCAGAGCGACAAAGCAACATTGAATCGGGCATGGAAGTTATATCACTACTCAGAAATTAAAGATCACCAAGGCTTGATAGACTTTCTTTACAGCCTTAAATATGCGTGAGCATATGCCAAGTCAATCAAAATAAATTCTTGGAGGAAGATATCACTAAACCATACCACATCATAGGGAAACAAATCATGCTGGTACTTCAATAACACATTAAGAACCCCGAGCTATTTGAGACTAATCATAAGAAAACATGAACTACTAAGCACCATTATGCACATAGCATTTTTATCATAGACATATCAACCAGTGCCACAGAGGCCAACTCTCTTAACAAGATAAGCATGATAACTCAAGAGAGTTCCAGAAGCAACAACCTAAACAGAAGCTCTTAAAAAGATAAGCATGAAAACTAAGAGCTAAGCATGACAGCAGCTATGAAAAGATAAAGAACACACACAAGAAGATGCGCATGCAAGCCTATGTTGTGTTCTACAGTGGAGTGGAGCGTGTTTCTCTCCCAAACGATGAAGGCTAGGATCCAACTTGTTATGAACAACAAGCAAAGCTAAAGAAAACTAAAAAGGAAACTAAGAGCAAGACGCTCCAAGCATAGCACATAACGCATGAAGTGATTAAAATATAGTGGAACGAAAGACGAACTGATAATTGTTGATAGAGAAGGGGATGCACTGGGGCATCCCCAAGCTTAGACGCTTGAGTCTTCTTGAATATTTCTTGGGGGTGCACGGGGGCATCCCCAAGCTTGAGCGTTTGACACTCCTGAATCTTCTTTTATCATCTTCCCTCGCACACTTGAAAACTCCCTTCATACATAACTCATCATAATCTGATTAGCGAGGTTAGTACCCACAATAAAATAATATTTCCCTACTAGAAATAAAGATATTCTTGAAGGTCTACTGTTTCTCAAGATCGCCAAAAAGTTTTTGCAAAGAAAAAGCAAGCTTAAGGTCTGCAAAATGAAGAAAAGGCAAAACAGGAGAGAATCTGTGAAAAACAGACCAGCAGGTAGTAAATAATTTTTTCGGGGCACTTCTGCAACTCAAATCAAAAAACTCAGAACAGACGCTCGAAAGCCAATTGTATAGAGCACGCTGTCAAAACAATTCAGATCAAAAAGATGAGCTGGTGATTTTATTCGAATATTTCTGTCCAAGGACAGAATCTGTTTTCTGGACGGCACGTCACAACTTTTGAACTTTCTTGCAATCGGAGGCTAAACTTGGCACAAACACGAAATAAAAAGGATACAAAGGAGTCATTACAATAGCAACAACATCCTTGACTCAAAAAAAAGCAAAAGAAAACTGAAAGCAAATAAAGGTGGGTTGTCTCCCAAAAGCACTTTTGTTTCATGCCTTTAAGTTAGGCATAGTGATTTTTTTAAGCAACTCTCACAAAGATAATAATTGAAGCATATAAGAGAGCATCATGAAGCATATATAAAACATATTTAAGTCTAACATACTTCCTATGCATGGGAATCTTGTAAGAAAATAAATTATTGAAGCATAAAGCAACTAGCATAGGAAGGCAAAACAAGCATAACTTCAAAATATTCACCATAAAGAGAGGAAACTTCTTATTATTAAGATATTTAGAACCATGTCTCCCTCTCTCATTATAAATTTCAGTGGCATCATGGATGAACTCAACAATATAACTATCACATAAGGCATTATTTCCATGATCCAAAAGCATAAAAGTATCATTACTCTTCATATAACTTATTAGGAATAGTGAGAGTAAAGCAATCATAACCATCATGGTAATCATCATATTTAGGAGGCATATCATAATCATAATAAATTTTATCCTCAATAGTAGGTGGACTGAAAATATCATATTCATCATTGTAATCATCATATATAGGAGGCATAGTATCATCAAAGTAAATTTTCTCCTCAAAAGTTGGGGGACTAAAAATATCATGTTCATCAAACGTGTCATCCCCAAGCTTAGAGCTTTCCATGTCATTAGCAATATTGATATTCAAAGAAAGCATACTAATAACATCACCACCATCATGATTGTTATGCAAATAATAAAGTTCCATAGGTTTTTTAATTTTCTCTTCAAACACATCATTTCCCAAAGCAAGGTAGAGCTTATAAAGCTCTCTCATATTTTTGTTGTTTTCCATTAAGCAAAACTAGTGAAAATAAAAACAAGAAACAAAAAGATTTAATTGCAAGATCTAGAGAAGGTACCTTCACTTACCTCACTTCTCCGACAACGGCGCCAGAAATAGCTTGATGTCTACTACACGCTTCTATTCCTGTAGACAGTGTTGGGCCTCCAAGAGCAGAGGTTTGTAGGACAGCAGCAAATTTCCCTTAAGTGAGTAACCCAAGGTTTATCGAACTTAGGGAAGTGGAGGTTGAACGTACCCCTTTCAAGCAACCCTGCAATCAAGATACAAGAAGTCTCTTGTGTCCCCAACACGCCTAATACAACTAGGAGTTGTATAGGTGCACTAGTTCGGCGAAGAGATGGTAAAATATGGATGATAGGAGTGGCAAAGCAAAGTAATATAAATCTGTAATAAGAAGTGCAGCAAGCAAACAAGTGGTAAACGTGAGCACAAATGGTATTGCAATGGTGGAAACAAGGCCTAGGCTTCATACTTTCACTAGTGGCAACTCCCAACAACATTAACATCATCGAATCACATGATATTTCCCATAAAACATGCAAGGGGGACGCACTCGGAGGTCATTCCTTTGTGGTCAAGAGAGGACGAGAATTATGTAGGGCTACAAAAGCACACCTCAAACTTCGTAGTTCTCAATCTATGGATTTCCCAACGTCACCGCGGCCATCCAAAGAGAGTAACACAATCACCATAACATATCTCAAGGATAGTCAAAGACAAGCACCAAGAGACTCTCAATGTTCAATCCACACACAAAAGAGGAAATCACTCATGAAAATATTCTTCTAATCCATGTCCAATAGACCGATGTCACCTTGGTCTCGGAGATTATACTAGATGTCACACCCTGCATTTTGTAACATGTTATTGCATCAATGAAGCATGAAAATTTGGACCAGCAAATTTTTTTAGCATCATTTGGCTTTTATTTGGAATTGAGTTTTTCTTCATGTGCTTTTTCATGTGCTCAATAAAGTCAACTATCCCCTCTTGTAGAATTCATCTCCATACCCAAAACTTCTGCCCAATGATCATGCCAAGTGTTATATAACAATATAGTATTTTCTTACAAAATTAATTTGGCCAAAATGTATTTTATAAATTTAGTTTTCCAAAAACCCCTGAATTGAGATTTGCACTGCAAGTGCTTAATTTAGGGTGAGAAATTTATTTCAAAAGGTACATTTGAAACCTAGTAGTCATAGGACTCCCAGAAACCACAAGAGTATAATTTTAAAAGTTATTTCCCTATTTTATTTAAAAGCTTTTTCTTAAGGCTAGAAATGGCCTTTAATAGGGAAAAATTATTTAACTATTTCAAAAAAATATTTGCCAAAATTCAGGGAGACTCAGAGGACATATATTGTCCATATATAAGAGTTTCAACACTTGGTCATGTTCAAAATAATGGGCTAATCCCTCTAAAACCCTTCCTGGATATTTCATGCTTTTGAAATATTTACAAAGGAAATATTTTCCAAAAATTCCAGGGAAATTCTATCATGTCATATATGACATATTTGATGATCTTGCCAAGTCCCATGCCTTGGGAAGCAAGAAAACATCATCAAAACCCTTCATAACCATTCTGTCCATATTTGAAGTTTGAGCAACTTTACATTGCCAAACTTGTCCAAATGCTCTCAAACTTGGTGCACATGCTAGAAATGCCTAATAAGGCATCTAGACCAAATGGCACAAGATTTGGAATAGATAAACTTGATCAGAACACCCCAAAACCCTTTCTGTTCAAATGCAAATTTGAACAACTTTACATTACCAACTTTTTACCTGGAGCTTCAAACTTTGTGGGCATGATCAATACCCCAAATGATGAAACTACACCAAGTGGTGCATCAAGGGGAGATGATTAGCTTGACTCAAACAAGATGAAGCCATTTTTGTTAATTTCTAGGGTTCACCAAAGTTACATTGGCTAGTTTCTTCAAATGAGCCCAAATTTGGTGAAGCACCCTATTTTCACATGACATTCAATCCTGTTAAGTGTCACGGCAAGTGGAGATCATTTGCTTGACCAAACACTGATCAAACACCTTCTGGCTTTTTACTACAACCCTCTTCTTGATCACTTTTACCTTTTACCTTGGCCTCAACTTTCAACCACACGTTCATCCAGTTACCAGCTACCTCCAGTAACTTCCCCAGGACCCATGCTCCATGATTGAGGGGTAAAAACCCTAGTTCACCCTGCTGGACATCCATTTCTTACCAAGTCACCAGCTTCCTCTCTCTCTCCTTGACTCTCCAGAGCATCCAAGGCTGCAGACGAACTTCTTGCATCACCCTGGACCCCCCAGACACGGTGGACGCGTCCAGAGGCCCAATGGCATGCCGTGGCATGCGATAAGGGTGCTCCAGAGCGTGCTACAGTGCGCCCACGCACTGTAGCCTCGGCCAATCGTCGGCCCCCGACAGCCTCGGGCTCCCCCTTGCGCCAGTCTATGCCCCTCGACGTCCGCAACCTCCCCAGCGCTGTCCCCCCTCCTCCTGCGCCCTCCAGTGGCCGTCGCCACACGCGCACCGGCCGCCCGCAATGCCCACTCCTCGGGCTCGCACACGCGCACAGCCTGGAAGCTTCCCCGCTCCTCCTCTTTCCTCTAATGGATGTAGGACTCGTCCAGCAACGCCACAGACACGCTCCCATCGCCTCCCGTGCGCTGTAGCATCGAGCAGGAGCTTGCCGGCGCACTGGTCCACGGGACCCCATCGTTCCCCTATAAATAGGACCCCCCGAGACTCTCCAACGGCACCAGCAGCTTCACCACATCCTCTTTAGTCCCCCAGCACCACCCGTTCTTCCCCAGAGAGCTCCAGTGATCGGGATCGACCGGAGCTCCGCCGCGTCGGGCCGCCGGTGATCTCGCAGTACAGGCCTCCTCCGCCCTTCCTTTTGCCCGATTTGGAACCACCACACACCACTGACTCTTTCCCCTCGCTTTCCCCTCACTGTGGCAGTTGGAAACGGCCGGAGCGACGACTTCCCGACGACCCTCCGCCGTCCCACCAAGCCGCCGGCGAACCAGACCTCCCCGGCGTGCCGCACCACCACCACTGCCTCCGCAACTCGACGCTGAACTCATCCCTGCCCTCCGTTGCCGTCGCCGTGGCCGGAATCAACGCCGGTGAGCTCGCCGTCGCCGTGGCCGTGAGGTTGGAGATGACAGGCGGGCCCCGCCTGTCATCCTCACCCCTCTCTCCCCCTCCTCACAGCCGCTGACCACCGGGCCCCGCCCGTCAGGTTTGGAAACCTGACGTGCGCGCGCTGGCGCCCGTGTGGCTGGGCTGGATGCCCTGGGCCGTGCACTGTGGCCCCTCTGGCCCAGTAGCACAGGGGCATTTACTTTTATTCTTTCTGTAAATATTTCAAACATTTTTACAGAAATGAATATTGGTCCAAATGAAATAATTCCAACTCCTAAATTCTTGTAATATTCCAACCTATTTAATGGTGTCACTTTCACACACATCCATGAAACTTTTCTGTTCTGTT
This sequence comes from Secale cereale, assembly GCA_902687465.1. Taxonomy (NCBI): domain Eukaryota; kingdom Viridiplantae; phylum Streptophyta; class Magnoliopsida; order Poales; family Poaceae; genus Secale; species Secale cereale. Next base: position 890,868,760 of record LR738711.1, on the reverse strand, counting down.
CAAATTTAAATTCAAATTTGAGCAATAAAACTCATGTTCTAAAAATCCTAGATTCCATTCTGTTACTCCAAAACTCCAACTAAGAATTTTCCCCATATTAGATTTCCCTCTAGTACTTAACAAAAATAAGTTGACATTTTTCTGAGCACTTTGATTTTTCTGTTTTATTTGTGGTCTTATTTTCCCGTTGTTATTATGCGACGTATAGATACCGTATTTGACGAAGTTGCTGAAGAAGGAGAAGGAGAAGGATTTGAAGTCTTTGAAGACCAAGCCAATCCAGGCAAGCAGCCCTTTGACCACGATACACTTGTTCTTCGGAACCCGTTTGTTTCCGATGTATGATGATAGGGCTACGATGGTGACCAAGTTGAACCACTACATGATGCATGCCATGATCTTGATCTTGCTATGTGCTAGATAACATGCAAATAGTTAGTAGTGATACTTAGTGATGCATGTGTGATTTGAACCTCCGTGGTTGAAATCTTTGCATGAACCCATCGGGTGCCCCTAATGCCCGAGGGTGATGTTGAGTTAGGTCATCACTTGAGAAAGAAGTGATGTGCCGGTAAATCTTGTGCATGGGTGAAATAATGGATTAGATTTATGTGTGACTACCGTCCCAACCAAACATGTGCAACCACACTACCCTTATGGGACGGGGATTTATTGATTACTTAGGTCGATACTAGCATGGTGCCCGCATTACTAGTGACGGGAAGACTTGAGGTCTTTCCCGGGACGGGGTCGTGCTTGGATAGACGACCATGACTGTTTTCACAGGGCACCGGACACACCGTTGATCCCTTCGGGTACGCGTGACATTGAATTAGCGCAAGTCCCGTGATCTATTGTTTGTACTCGAGGGCCATGTACCAACGAGTGGACTCTATGTTAGTGTCGTCTAAGGAAAGATAATGACCGGGTGCTTACCCCAGGTACTTGAGGTACCGCGGGTCGTGGATGACACGGAAGTTCCCCGGATCTTGTGGGTAAAGTGTACAACCTCTGCAGAGTGTAAAACTATTCGAATAGCCGTGTCCACGGTCATGGATGATGGGCCTCTAACCCCTCGTTGGTTACCCCAAGTGGAAGGTGTGGTGTGAGATGCAGTGTTGTGGAAGTTTTTCCCTTAGGAAAGATGCCAAGGATCGAATCCCCAGAGACTCCTAGGTTCAACAAGTAGGTGTCAACTGCTAACGGCGCCAGATATTAGCAATCAACGTGGACCTGCACACAGATACAAATAACTTTGCTCCCAACGAGTACAGAGAGGTTGTCAATCCCTCCAGCCTTGTAGTTCACAAAGGATTAAACGCAAATGATAGTAGTGATAGATAATGTTTGCAATAGTAAGTAAAAGCGAAAAGTAAATAGCGGATGTGATCAATGATGGTAATATGGACCGGAGTCTCATGATGTTCACTAGTGATGTCTCTCTCCCAAAAGACGATAAAACAGCTATGTGAGGTAAATGAAGTACAGCTGGGCAATTGACAGGACCACGAACGCAAACCAATGCTGACTACATTGCAAGAAAGGTTGAGGTTCAAAGCATGGGCGGTACGCCAAAGTATGTAGACCGAAATCCATCAATATCTACTACTAATCATCCACCTTGAGATATCTATCCAGAACATCTCGCTGGTATTAAGTTGTGAGCCCCACCCATAGTGTAAACTCAAAGCAACAGACAACTGCATTAAAAGAACTTTGCGTAAAGTAAACAATCCTTGCACCCGCGAGCACAAGCACCGTTGTTTTCCCCCTTGTGGCAACAGCACATCCCCTAGACTCATGTTTCTGTCACTCAAGCTAGTCATCGAGGGCCATGAACCCACAATCAAGCATAACGTTCCCTCTTGGAGTCACTACCTACTACTTTACCAAAGCAATAAATAACAACGGAGAACATGCAAGAATTACTTTTGAACATAAATATAAAAGAGGTAGATCAAATATATTACTCAATCACAATCTGAACATAATCTCATAATCCATCGGATCCCAGCAAACTCAACATAGCAACAGCATAAGGATTACATATGTGCCTCGATCATGTAGGGCAGCTCACGAGGACTAATTAGTGAAGCACAAGAACGGGAGGAGAACATCACATAGCTACTGGTCATGGACTCATGGTCCAAGGGAGACTACTCACAACTCATCCGGGAGGCGTCCATGGTGGTGGAGAGGCTCCCGATGGTGACCCTCCCCTCCGGCAGGGTGCCGGGAAGAGTTCTCCTGGTGCTCCCGATCTTGGAAGCGGCAGCGGCGGCGGAACAGAGATGAGATCGCGAAAAAGAGTTCCGGTCCCGAGGGTTTCGAAGGACGCTCTAAATATATGCCAAAGGGGGGCACCAGACGGGGCTCGGGGGGCCCAGGCGCCCCCCCC
>LR738711.1:890811130-890841580 GCA_902687465.1 Secale cereale | reverse complement strand
CCCCCCCCCCCCCCGGCGCGGCCAGGGGTGGGGCCGCGTGGGCTGGCCGCCTGGGCTGCCCCTGGCTCCCCTCTGGCCCCACTTCTGGCGCGTGGAAGCTTCTGGAGCGCTGATTTTTTATATATTTTTCCCGGAATTTTTCTGGCAATTTAAGTAATGGAAAAACCTGAAATACAAAAACAGCAGAAAACAGAAACTGGCACTGGGGTGCACTGAGTTAATAGGTTAGTCCAAATATGATCAAAAGTGTATGGAAGTGCATAAATATCATAGCAATATCACACAAAAGAAGCATGGAGCAAGCAGAAATTATAGATACGTTTTGGACGTATCAAGTACCCGCCGCCCGCCGCCGGAGTCACCGGAGTTCGTCGAGGTAGTTTTTTTTTAGAAAACCGATCGGTTTAGAAGTAAACCCGTAGATTCGTTTTTTTTAGATTAGATCGGTTCGGTTTTTTTTGGTTTAGTTATTTAGCGGACGTTCGTCCGTACGTTCGTTTTAACGAACGGTTTTCATTAGTTAATCGCAGACAGCGAACATTCGTTCGTTAGCCTGTTCGTCGTTTTCTTTTTTCGGGGTATTTATCCGCGGTTATTCCGATCGCGATTTCTGCCCTGATCTTGTTTTTTGTTTTTCTTTTCGCTCGAGAGTCAGAATCAGGTGATTCAAAATCCCAGATCTTCGTCTCGAAGCCCTCTTTACATTAGATCAACTTGAACAAAGTTTTGGCTACTGTTAAATTTGACTTTAGGCCAACTAGTAATTCGGAGCTTGTTTCTTTTGCAGTTTGAGTTTCGTTGCTTCTTTCGAGTTGATTCTTTTTGCAAACCGGAGTTCTTAAGTTGAACTTTCTGGTTAGATCTCTTATTTGAGTTTTACCCATGCATTAGTTAAGTACTTATTGTATGCTTGTTTGTTTGATTGCGATAGAGTCCCCGGAGTGCGCCGCTTGCTACTTTGAGTCTCTAGGTTTTGCGGATCATCAGCAAGGCAAGTAACACTTTGATCATGCTTTCCAATTACCCAGTTTTCATTGCATTAGTCAAACCCTCACATATTGCATGAGTAGGATCAATTAACTTGTGGGATTGGGAAGTAGATTGAGGTAGTACCTATTACCTGCATTACATTCAAACCTTTGGGAGTTACTTCTACGTTTGCTGTTAGGACATGCTATGCTCGTAGACGTGGTTTGGGTTTGAGTGAAATCCATGATAGATGTGAGTTTATTAATTAATGGTTCAACTTATGGTGGCAACATTAACACACATCTGGGTGGACTGAGGCATCCGGGTATTCCAGGATTAACTGTTTTACTTTTGGACCGCCACCCAGGTCAAAGGGATCATGAGATTTTTCATACTAGAAACTTCCGTGTGCAGCCACATGCCAATATGGGCTCTGGCATAGTTGAGTAAGTTGTGGGAAACCTTTCCATGATGGGCTAGTAGATGTAGTTGGGTTTTGTAGGTGTACCGGCCTATCTATCTGGTTAAGGGGACCTCTTCGGAAAGACTGTGTCTCGGTCATCCATTTCTCAAACACCATGCAGTGCGAGAAACCAAACGGAGGCGATCGAGTCTTGTGGGGAAAAGTGCACAAACCTCTGCAGAGTGTACAAACTGATCATGATTAGCCGTGTCCCCGGTTATGGACGTCTTGAGTATCTAGTACTTGGATTATCATGTGCATCTCAACATGTTACTCTAATTTAATTTTGTTGGGTTTAATGATTATTTTTAATTGGGGTTGAGAGGATGTCTATCTTCTCAACGATGTTTCAACTACCATGATAGTTAATTAAAATACATTCCTTTGAAGTAGGGAAAATTGGCTTTACGCAAAAACTTAACCTTAGAGCTTTCCACCAGCCATATTGCATATAGTATAGCTTTACTTTCATTGCATTCTCTTGTGTTACCTTGCCAGCATATTCCATGTGCTGACCCGTTTTTCGGGCTGCAACGTTTCATGTTGCAGACTTTTCAGACGACGAGTAAGATGCCCCTTTTCGGTCGTGGTTCTATACTCAGTGATGCCACTGGAGTTTATGGACTCACTTATCTTCCAAGCCTTCCGTTGTTATCGTGTTAGATGGCCTTCAGCCATATTATTTGTAATAAATTCATCATTGGACTATCGATGTAATAAGTGTGTGATTGCTACTCTGATATAAATCCTTCAAGTACCGTGCGTGCCAGCATTACTGATCCAGGGATGACACTGATGCACGGAGATCAGACTGTTTGAGGTCTGGTCGCTACAAGGACCATGACTTGGAACTTCTCTCTTTGCTTCTACTCTTATAGAACTTGTTGAAGTTCTTCACCATTAAGCTCAATTCTTCATTGAAGACTTTGTCGGTGTACTAAAGTAGGGGTACCTTAGTATCCCGACTTGTGCACGGGCAGTAGCAGCGTCCCATGGTCTGGCTCACCACGCGCCCGCCAAAGCCCACTCTAGACCCCTTTAAGCCATTCAGAACAAAGTATTCAAGTTAAGAGACAAGACCCCAGCAAGAGGAGCTTGCCGGGAAGGCCGCACCAGGCTCAAGGTTATCATTCCAGCACAAGACCCTGGCAAGAGGAGCTTGCCAGGAAGGCCAAAGAACTGCACCTCAAGAAGGTATATCGTGGCGCATCACGCGCCCCGGCACGGCCCGGAGAGCGACAAGCTTCCGGGCCCGGCAAGATCGCAACCCGGCAAGGTGCTTGCCGGGGGAAGCTTACGCTGTGTGCCTGCGCTCCAGCTCATCTGGCCACGCATCGCCCTGGGGCCCTTCCAGGGGCACGTGGCAGATGGTTGTGCAGCCTGGGGTACACGGTGGCGAGCCGCGGTGACAAGGCTATCGCCGTGGTGAACGGAGACGCATGGACGGACGCTTTTGGGGCGACGGCGACGGGCATTCAATGCCCTTGTCCCCCACCGTCAGAGTTAGGTGAAGACCACTGTTCACACAATGTTCATGCACTGTTACAACTACCACCAGTTTTACATTTTTACCCTCCTCTACGTTGGCACCTGTCGGTGACCCCTTTGAGCTATAAAAGGAGGCCCATGCACAACGTAGAGGGGGTTCGATCCCAGAAACTTGATCACTCCCTCATTCGGTGTAGCTAGTACTGTAGATCTTCAAGCTCCCGAGCCTAAGAACTCAATACAACCAAAGCAGGAGTAGGGTTTTACGTGTCCGCGCGGCCCGAACCTGGGTAAACTGCCCGCGTGTGCCCCTCGTTCCGCTCTTTGTGCTCCCTCCGCACCCTTGCCGTACCGTAGAAGGGGCTCCGGTCCCATAGGTGTTCGTGGGCGACCAGTTTCCCCGACATCTTTGGCGTGCCAGGTAGGGGGCGTCGAGGTTGTGCGAACCTGATCCGGCGCTCACGCGGGTGCAACCTTCAGCAACCTTTCCAGCTCCATCAACCTCATCGACTACATCAACATGCCTCCGAAGAAGAAGGCTTCGGAGGTCGGAGGCCCGTCCGCGTCAATCCCATCACCACCAGAACCAACGGTTGGTGGGGTAGACGCTGGCGGAAGGGTGGACGCCGGTGAGGACACTCACGGCGCCGCCAAGTCCAAGGACAAGACGGACGACCGAGCGAACTCCAAGGCCTCGGCGTCCGTGCACGCTCCCCGTCCCTCTCAGGAGGTGCCGGGCCAGCAGCGGCGTGGTACCCACGGTACCATCCGCCTGCTGGGACAAGGCCAAACTGGCGGGTCGTGGGACGCTCAAGGCCAGCATCCTGGCACGAGCAAGGCGCGGTCGCCGGGACGAGAACCTACTCCTTCTAACGTTGTTAGAAGTCCGAGCATGTCTCGCTCCTCACACCGCTCGCCAACGCTCCCCTCCTCTCCAGCAGAAGCTCTCGCCAGAGCTCAACTGCTCCTCGACTTCCCTCTAGCGGCAGACAAGGCCGAAGATTGGAGGGCTACGATCCAGAGCCTCATCGCCTTCGCCAACAACGACACGCCGCAACAGCCGGCAACATCACGGCCGGGGCAAGTCGACCAAGCGAAGGCCGATGGAGACAAGACCGCCGGGGGTGCAACTACCGTGCACTCCCCGCCGTGGAAGCAGAAATCGCCGACCCGCCGGATCAACGTCGACGATGACTCCACAGCGTCGTCGGATCCACGGGCTCTCCGCGATCAGCGCCAAGTCCTTGACGACAGGCGACAAGAGGACGCTCGAACTCATATCGAGCGTCGAAGAGAAGCCCGAAGACAGTCCGACCAGCGCGCTGGGACTGCTGTCGACATGCACGCGCCCGGTGAACCAGGCAACTTGCCGTACGTGGCAGGTTGCCCTGCGTTGAGAGCTGCGGCAAGTCCAGTGGCCCAGCATGAAGAAATTTAAGCCTGACGTACCCGAGAAGTACGACGGCATGGCACACCCCTCCGAGTTCCTCAGCATCTACACCATTGCGGTGCAGGCTGCCGAGGGACGCGACGAGAAGATTTTAGCAAACTACTTCCCGCTAGTGCTTAAGCCAAACGTCAGGTCTTGGCTTATGCACTTGCCGGAGAACTCCATCTCCTCTTGGGCAGATCTGCGCCACCAGTTTGTCGGCGCCTTCACGAGCGGCCACAAACCCCACGGACAGGAGAGCGATCTCCACATTCTTGCCCAGAAGGAGGGAGAGTCCCTGCGCAAGTACATCCAAAGGTCCAGTCGCGTTCAACACAATATCCCCGATGTCCACCCTGCCGCGGTTATCAGCGCGTTCCACCAGAACGTGCGTAACCGCCGGATGAGGGAGGAGATGGCGATGACCAAGATCCGGGACGTCAGCGAGCTTTACGCTCTGGCTGATAAGTGTGCGCGTGCCGAAGAGGGGAGGAGACTCCCCGGAGAGGATACTGGAGCAGGAGGAACGGATAGCGAGGATGCCGCCCCGGCAAGGAAAAGCCGGCGGCAGAACAACAAGAAGAAGAAGAACAAGGAGGTACTAGTTGTCGAGCAGTCCGGCAAGGAGGCTGCCGCCAAGAAGACACGGGCTGGTGGCTCCGGCAAGGAGGTCGCCCCTGTAGCGGCAGCCGACAAGCAGGACGGCTCCGACAAGCAGTACTGTAAGATCCACCGCACCAAGGGCCACGATCTCCAGAACTGCAAAAGGGTAGAGTACCTCGTAGAACAGCAGAAGGCTGAATACGAGCGTCGCGACAAGGAGAAGGCGCAAGGAGGCGGGGGAGAGCCCAGCAAGAAGCGGCCGTTCAATGGCTGGAGAGGACGTCGCGGCAAGGCCAAGCAGCGGCAAGGAGACAGACCTCCCCGGGGCCGCGACAAGGACGAAGACGAAGACGATGACGAAGACATGGATGACGGAGATAACACCGAGCAGGAGTTCCAGAAGGCCACAGAAGTTCTGTGCGTCCATGGGGGCGCCTCTCTGCACACTTCCCACCACCAACTCAAGCAGTGGGTGTGGGAAGTGAATGCAGCTGAGCCACCTGTCGAGTCGCGCAAGCTACTGAAATGGTCCGGCACGCCCATCATCTTCGATCTTGAGGACCACCCTGACCGCACAACTGCGGTCGGGTGCTTGCCGATGTTGGCTTCACCAACTATCCGCAACCTCAAGGTCACCAAGATGTTGGTTGACGGCAGGGCCGGCCTCAACTTGATCTCCTCCGCTGTGATCAAGAAGCTGCAAATCCCCGACAGCGAGCTCGAGGAAACCGGGACGTTCCAAGGGATCAACCCGGGAAGGAACAAGCCGAAGGGGAAGATCACGCTGTCGGCGACCTTTGGCGGAGAGCTTAACTTCAGGACGGAGAGTATCACCTTCGATGTCGCCGATATCCCATTGCCATACAATGGGATGCTTGGTCGTCCTGCGCTCGCCAAGTTCATGGCGGCATCCCACTATGCTTACAACATGCTCAAGATGCCGGGGCCAATAAGCGTCATCTCTGTCCCTGGCGACAAGAAGGACGCCCTTATTTGCGCCGACAAGATTTACCAGGACACAGCAGCTGCGGCAGACAGCAACACACTTGCCGCTGAAGCTCCCGGGGGGAAGACCAAGACAAAATCCGGCAAGAGCTCTGGGGCCCACTCCGGCAAACGCACCTCTTCGGAGTGCTGCGCTGCCGTCGAGGACGCACCATCGAGCTCCACCGGCAAGTGCAAGAAAGGAATGGCAGCTCCACCGGCAACCAAGAGGGTGTCCGCCAAGGAGGACGGCACTGGTGGTACTTTCACCATCAGTGCTACGCTCGACCCTAAATAGGAAAGCGCGCTCGTTGCCTTCCTGCGGGCGAATGTCGACGTGTTTGCATGGCAACCGTCCGATATCCCCGGCGTTCCCAGGAAGGTAATTGAGCACAAGCTTGTTGTTTGTCCTCATGCGCGGCCCATCAAGCAGAAGGTCAGGAACCAAGCGGTGGAGCGCCAAGAGTTCATAGCCGAAGAAATCAAGAAGTTGGAAGCAGCAGGCCTTGTTAGAGGTGTATTACATCCCACGTGGTTGGCCAATCCAGTTGTCGTGCGCAAGGCTAATGGGAAGTGGAGACTTTGTATAGACTTCACTGATGTGAATAAAGCTTGTCCTAAGGATCCATTTCCCTTGTCGCGCATTGACCAGATTGTTGATTCCACTGCCGGATGTGAGTTGCTTCCGTTTCTCGATGCATACTCAGGTTACCACCAGATATTCATGGCTGAGGAAGATGAAGAGAAGACTGCATTCATCACTCCATGTGGCACTTACTGTTTCATATGTATGCCCTTTGGACTGAAGAATGCGGGCTCAACATTTGCAAGGGTGGTCTACACTGCTTTTGAGCCACAGATACACAGGAATGTAGAAGCCTACATGGATGATATAGTGGTCAAGAGCAAGAGCAAGGATACCCTGGTTCAAGACCTAGAAGAAACCTTTGAGAATCTGCGCAAGATACAGCTCAAGTTGAACCCCGAGAAGTGCGTCTTCGGAGTCACCTCCGGCAAGCTTCTCGGGTTCTTTGTGTCCCAGAGGGGGATTGAAGCCAATCCCGACAAGATTAAAGACATCGAGCAGATCAAAGGCCCGAAGCGCGTCAAGGATGTACGGAGGCTCGCGGGTTGTGTGACTGCCCTCAGCAGGTTCATTTCAAACTCTACAGAACGTGCCCTGCCTTTCTTTAAAATCTTGAAAAAGGCAGGTCCTATGAAATGGACTCCGGAAGTGGAGGCAGCGCTGCGTGACTTGAAAGGGTACCTGTCCTCTACTCCAATACTTGTCGCACCTAGGCCACAAGAGAAGTTGTTGCTATACTTAGCAGCGACCAATCAAGTGGTTAGTGCTGCGTTGGTAGCGGAGAGGAAGGCAGAGGAGGAGTCCACAGCCCCGGCAAGCACATCCAGCGACAAGCAGGGGGCTTCCCCAACAAGCTCTGGCCCCGACAAGGACAAGCCTGCGCAGGAACAAGGAGAAGTGCGGAAGAAGATGGTACAGTGCCCAGTTTATTTTGTAAGCTCCCTCTTGCAGGGGGCTAGGTCAAGATACTCTGGGGTGCAGAAGTTGCTTTTCGGCCTCCTCATGGCCTCAAGGAAGCTGCGCCATTACTTCCAAGCGCATGAGATAACAGTGGTCACTCGCTTTCCGTTGAAGAGGATACTGCAAAATCCAGAAGCAACAGGCAGGATCGTCGAGTGGGCACTAGAGCTGTCAAGCTTTGGTCTCAAGTTTGAGAGTACTTCAACTATACAGAGCCGAGCATTGGCAGAATTCATAGCAGAATGGACTCCAACACCAGATGAAGAAGTTCCAGAGACAAGCATCCCCGTCCAAGAAGCAAGCAAAGAATGGATAATGTAATTCGATGGTGCGTTCTCGCTGCAAGGCGCCGGCGCCGGCGTGTTACTCATAGCGCCCACCGGAGAGCACCTCAAGTACGTTGTTCAAATGCACTTTCCCAAGGAGCAAGCGACAAACAATACTGGTGAGTATGAAGGTTTGCTTGCCGGCCTCAGAATTGCGGCCGAACTTGGGATCAAGAAGCTGATTGTGCGGGGAGATTCGCAATTGGTGGTCCGACAAGTAAACAAGAGTTACCAGAGTCCTTTGATGGAAGCTTATGTCGATGAAGTGAGGAAGCTTGAAGAACACTTTGAAGGCCTACAGATGGAGCATGTCCCAAGAGCTCAGAATGATATCGCAGATGGCCTCTCAAAGTGTGCTGCAATGAAGTTACCTGTGGAACCAGGGACCTTCATGCTCAAGCTAACTCAACCATCCGTTACACCATCAGTTGGGCAGAGCAAGATGAGGAAGTTGGTCTCCGGCGACTACTTGCCGACGGATCTTCCCGAAATCGCCGCCAAGGTCCCCAATATCAACGACCAAGATGCTGAGGAACAGTCTGCTCCTGCAGACCCAAGGGTCTTTACAGTTGAAGCAGGCGTTCCCGACAAGACTTGCCCCGGCAGGCTTGCCGGGGAACGTTCAACTCCGACAGAGCCACGAGACTTTGCCGTAGAAGCTGACGTTCCCACAGCAACACTGATGCCTTTAGTCCTCGTTGTTGAGCCTCAGGCTCCAGCGTGGGCACAGCAAATCGTCTGTTTTCTTCAAACTGGGGAACTTCCCGAAGAACGAGAGGAGATAGAAAGGATTACCAGGCAGTCAAGTATGTATCAGTTCGTCGGCAACGAGCTATACAGAAGAAGACTCAATGGTGTCAGATTGAAGTGCATTTCTCGGGAAGATGGACAGAAGTTATTGGCAGAAATACATGGAGGCATATGTGGTCACCACATTGGCGCAAGAGCACTTGCCGGGAAGGCGTTCCGGCAAGGTTTCTTTTGGCCAGAAGCCCTCCAAGATGCAACTGCACAAGTAACCAAGTGTGAAGCGTGCCAGTTCCATGCCAAGCAAATACACCAGCCAGCTCAAGCTCTCTAGACGATCCCTTTGTCCTGGCCCTTCTCGGTCTGGGGGCTCGACATCCTCAGCCCTTTTCCCCGCGCTGTCGGGGGCTTTGAGTACTTGTACGTTGCAATCAACAAGTTCACAAAGTGGCCGGAAGTGGAACCAGTGAGGAAGGTGACAGCACAGTCAGCAATGAAGTTCTTCAGATCAATTGTTTGCCGTTTCGGAATCCCTAACAGGATTATCACCGACAACGGCACACAGTTCACAAGTCGCACCTTCACGCAATACGTCCAAGACCTTGGCGCCAAGGTCTGCTTCGCTTCTGTTGCTCACCCGAGGAGCAATGGTCAAGCGGAGAGGGCAAACACTGAAGTGCTGCGCGGACTCAAGACAAGAACCTTCGACAGGCTGCACAAGTGCGGAAGAAACTGGATCGAGGAGTTGCCGGCGGCTCTTTGGTCAATCAGAACGACACCAAATCGAGCCACCGGGCAGACACCCTTTGCTCTTGTCTATGGAGCAGAGGCAGTTCTCCCCACGGAACTCGTATACGGGTCTCCTCGAGTGCTCGCTTACGATGAGCTCGAGCAAGAGCAGTTGCGGCAAGATGATGCATTGCTCCTCGAGGAGGACCGTCTCCAGGCTGTTGTACGAGCTGCTCGATACCAGCAAGCCTTGCGTCGCTATCACAGCCGCAAGGTCAAGGCCAGGAGTCTCGAGGAAGGCGACCTTGTTCTTCGGCGCGTTCAGTCCGCCAAGAACTCCAACAAGTTGACGCCGAAGTGGGAAGGCCCTTATCGGGTGAGACAAGTCACAAGGCCCGGCGCTGTCCGCCTTGAGACCGAAGAAGGCTTACCGGTGAGCAACTCCTGGAACATAGAGCATCTTCGCAAGTTTCACCCATAAGGCGCGGTTGCCGTGATCCGTTTCGGCAACCACCTTTTGTACAAGTCTTGTCGTTGTTGCATGTAAACCTTTGTACAAAGCCGGGCGCAGACCCCGTGCATCAGTAAAACTTTTTGCTTCGTACCGTTTGTCATTTCATGCCTTTCCTTTTACTTGCATGTATCGTCTGACACTTTGTGCAGCGCATATCCCCGGTAAGCAGTAACAAGCCATGAGGCTCCATACTTGTGTTTCCTCCTCTTTTCCCTTCTCTCTTAAACAGAAGAAGAGTTCCTCGCGCACAAGTTTGCCGGGGGGGTGGAGGTATGAACCAGGTGATGTTCAAGAAAAGCTAAGCCTTGCCGGGAAGCAAACAATCCATAAAAGCTAAGTTGCCAGAGTTTGAGCAATTCAAATTTTAATTTTTTAGTTGTCTTCCTTGAATGACCACATTTTGTATGGAAAACCTGTGCGCGGAGGAACCTACCCGTGGCTAGCCACACCCTTACTTTGTTTCGAGCACGCTCAACGGCTTAAGTGAGCTGCAACAAGTGTCGCGCCCTTACTTCGTTTTCGAGTTCGCTCAGCAATCTAAGTGTGTTGCGACTAGCTGCGGCGAGGTTTCTTGCCGGCAATGGCATTGCTAGCAGGCTGCTAAGAGTCCTGCACTCAGCGCTCGCGGCAAGGGTCCCTTGGCCGGCAAGTTCCCTAAAAGCGTAGGGTGGAAAGCATACAAAGTGAAAGGACTAAACAAGGGAGATAACACTGCATTGATTATCCAAAATAAAGTTATATTACAAGATAGCTTGCCGCTGTTCTAACCAACTACTACCCATGACTTAATCGACAGCGACAAAGGAAGCAGAAAGAAGGGAGCCTAGTCTCTTCGGTCTCCGTCAACCCTCTTGATCTTGCCCGCCTTGGCTACGATGTGGGCAACTTGGGCCTTCAACGCCTCCTGGTCAGCTTCGGGCGGCAGGGTCCGGAGGACGTTGACGAGGTTGATCCCGGGGTTGCGGTAGACGATCTTCGACAACACCCACTCCATAGTACCCGTGCAAAGCAGGCGCGCCTCATCAGCCAGCTGCGCGGGGATCCTCTCCCGTAGCCACGCAAGAGCCGGCGCCACTCCCCTGAAGAACAGGCTCGGCTTAGTGCTGTGGGGGAGGCTCTCGTCAGGGGAGTACACGAGGTGCTCCGCCCTCAACGCCACCATCTCCTTGTCGATGTTGGCGGCGGAGGTGACGAGCTCCTCGGTCCACTGCTCCACCGTACGCTGGAAGTTGTTCTGCGACAGGGCGGCGCTGTCCAACAGCGCCCTTTCAGACCGGAGATCTTCTTTCAGCTTCGTTTCACGGTCCCGGGCGGCGTCAAGTGAGTCGTTGAGGGTGGAGACCTTCAGCTCGAAGTCTGCGATGGAGTCCTTGGCGTCGTTGAGCTCTTTACCTTTCTTGGAGAGACGGACTTGCACTTCCGAGTTGGTGTGGGCGTCCTTCTCCCGCGCCACGTTGAGCGCGGCAACCCTGTCCTCGCTCACCTTCAAGTTCGTCTCCATCTGCGCCACCCGGGCCTCCAGATCCCTCTTGGCGGTCTCTGCGGCAGCAGCGGCGTCCCTCGCCTCTTGCAGAGCCCCGCCAATGGCCTGCTCACGAGCGGTGAGGTCATCCTCGTGGCTATCGAGGTCGACTTTCCGCTGGTTGAGCTCTCCCTCCCGCCGAGACAGGTCCTCGGCGGCCAGTCGCTGCTGCTCCTCCACCTCGGCCTTCTCGAGGAGGAACGCTTGGTGTGCTCCGGCAAGCTATTTGCGCTCCTCCGCCAAGTTCCGGAGGGCCGCCTGGTTGGCGGCACGGAGCTCCGCGGCACGCTTCTCTAGATCAGCACCAGCCTTGGCAGCCAGAGCCTCCCGGGACTCCAATTTAGCCTGCCTGGCCCGGTACAAGGCCAGAAGCCAGCGTAGGAGTTGCTCCTCTTCGGGCTCGTCGCTGCTGCCGGGCGCGTCGACAATCTTCAACCCGGCGGAGGCGAGAACTTCTCCGTCGAAGGTCTCCCCCTCCGCGGGTGCCCTTGATGAGGACGCCCACGGGACTTAGATAAAGACCCCGTTGGCGGCCTCCAGATAGACGCCCGACCCAGCCGCGGGGGCGGAGGGGTCGGCGGCCGGCACAGCGTCCGGCGCTCCTGCGGCCTCAGGGCTAGCAGTGCGGTCGCCGGTCCCTTCCCCTGCTGCAGCGTCAGCGGTCGGGGCGGTCTCCTCGGCGGCTGGCTCGTCAACACCAGCAATTCCTTCCGCAGTGGTGGCGTCGCCAGCATTGCCGCGCACGTCATCCTCGGTGATGGTCTCCGTCTCCATCGGCTCCGGGGCGGGCGGATCTGACAGAAGAAAAAGAAAAGAAAAGATCATCAAGCAAATATCCAAAAAAGAAGAATCTACGAAGAAGAAATTACAAGGGCTACCTGCGCGGGCCTCTTCGGTGGCGGGCTCCCTCGCTCGGGAGTTCTCCCTTGGCGGCGTAGAAGAAGCCCCCACCGGCGGAGGGCCGCTGGCGCCTTCCCTTGGCGGGGTGCTCGGCGGGGCGCTGTCCCTCGCCGGGGAGCTCATCCTTGGCGGGGAGGGTGGAACAAGCGGCTCGTCGGGGGCGGCCTCTTGGTGCTCCTGCGGCTGCGGCTCCACTTCTGCACAAGACAACAAGACATCAATAAGGGTAACAAGCTCAAGCGCGCCCATCAAGCGGAAAAGTGAACACAAGGCTTACGCTGGGGGCTGCGCTGGGGGCTGATCTCCGGAGCAGCAGGCTGGTCTGGCAAGTTTGTCGCTGGCGCATCCCCCGTCGCTGCAGCAGGCTCGTCGTCCTCGAGGTCAACCACAGGGATTTTGGCCCTCTTCGCCATCCTCTGGGTCAACGTCCTGGAAGCCAAACAAGATCAGAACCAAGCAAGAGAAATCAAGACAAAAGCAACAAAAATCGAAGGAAATAGTAACTGCAAGTGCTTACTCTTCCTCCTCTTCATCGGAGCTGAGGGCGGAGAAGTCAAACTCCGCCTCGCGTGCTCCAGCGCGAGGAGCTGGAGGAGAAGGCTCCCTCGGGCGCTTGGCGGGCTCCGGAGCCGTGGGTTGCTAAGACCCCGCTCCGGTCGTCCCCGAGGACCGAGGGGCGGAAGGAACACCAGAGCCGCTCCGGGAAGACCCCCCTCCGCTTGCCGCTGGGACACGGGGCGCCTCATCGGAGACCTTGCTCGTCGTGGTGGCGCGCATCGCACGACGCTTCGGCTGCTGTCGGGGCGCCTGTGGCCTCGCCATCTCAGCGGTCTTGCGGAGGCGCTTCTTCTGCGGCGGTGGAGGACTTGGTGGTGGCGGAGAGTTTTCCGAGGATGAAGAGGAGTCGTCGAGGTTCAGGGACCCGCCGGAGTCTTCGTCAGAATCGCCGGATTCGGCATCCTCCTCGGCGGGCTCACTGGACTCAGTGCCTTGCCCGGCGGCCTCGCTCATCCCGGCAGGCTCCTTGGCAGGCTCCCCGGCAAACTCCTCGGGCGCAATCTTCAACAGCCTGAGGATTTCCTCCTCCTCGGCCTGGCTCACCGCGTCCGCCGCTTCTGCTTCTTCCACGGTGTACCCAAACTCCCCTGCGGTCGCCGCTGCGGCGGCCTCCTCCATCCTGTTGGCTATATATGCCACATCCCGTTCGGTGGTCTCCCGGGTGAGGCCCTTTCTCTCCTCAGGGTTGCGTGGCCATTCGACCAGGCTGTCGAAGAAGGCCTGCACGGTCTCCACTGAAGGCATCAGCCAAGTGGGGACAACCCCGTGGGAGTCACACTCCGGCATTGCCGCGCGGATGGCACTAAGAGTAGTGTTGTTGCACAACGAAACTACTCCCCGGGACGGAGTGAACCACTCCTTGTGCTTGGGGTCATGTTTGAACAGCTCCCGGACCATCCCCTTGAGTTCCAAGATAGTAAAGTTGTAATTCAACCCGGGGCGCAGCCTCATGCGATCTGCCGCGTTGCCGAACTCCCAGGCAGGCCTCTTCCTTTCCTGCAGAGGGGCAATGCGGCGGCGGAGGAAATCAGCCCCAACTTCACCTACTGTAAGGTTGGCGGCCCGGAGACGAAGGATCCTAGTAAGGGCAATCTGCAGCTTGTCGTTCTCCGGGACCAAGTCACTCCAATCCCTGCCGCGCACTATTGCAGTCTGACGCGGCGAGGTGAACTGCTCGGGCTCATCTTCCATGACCCTGCACCAATCGGCCCGCCACTCCTCCCACTTGCCGCGGAGCTCCCCAATCAAGTACGCCTCCTTCTTGCCGAGCCTGAAGATCCAGGAGATGCCGCCGGAGAGTGGAGATCCGGACTCTACTCTAGGCGTGAAGAAGTGGCGGAAGAGAGCCACATTTGGGTGGACCCCGACGTAGTTTTCGCACAGATGTGCGAAAACGGCCAAAGTGAGGACGGCGTTCGGGGTGAAATCTAAGAGGTGGAATCCGTATGTGTTCATCACATCGCAGAAGAACTCTGAATACGGAGGACACAGGCCGCAATGGAAAAACGAAGCGAAGTAGTGGTAACCTCCCGGGTACAGGTCGACGGCTGCGGCGGGGAGGACTCTGGTGCGCGGGTGAGCCTTCGTCTCCCTCACCCAGAACAAGTAGTACTTGTCCCGTAGCTCCCTCGCGCCGAGCCTCGACGGGAAGACCACCATCCTTCTCCGCATGGCTGCCAGCTTCGCCGCCTTGTCGGACTTCTCCTTCTTCGCCTGGTCGCTCTTCGCCTTGTCGCTCTTCGCCTTGTCGCTCTTCGGGGCCATGGCGGGGACGGCGGGGGAGGTCAACGGCGCTGCGGGTGGTGAAGACGGCGGAGGCAGGGTGGAGCTCGGCTCTCTATCGACCCTTGGGGAGGCAGAGAGCGGCAGGGGTTTCTGGAGATTCAAGACACAATGAAAGCAATGGGGGAAATTGCCCCTGCTTCCTCTGCTTTTAAGGGGAAGTGGGGGACGTTCCGCATTTCCCCATTTAAGAAACAGGCCACGATCTCTCCCACGACGCCGCAATCGACGCGTGTCGTTAGGGAGGGATGCGGCGAATCTGGAGTGGGAAACGGCGCGCCGTGGGCCGCGTGTGCCCGTGCACTGTTCTGGGCCTGGCCCAACAGCGCTCGGCACCGTGTGTGGCCCAGGCCCGGGGGCTCCTATCGGTGTACTAAAGTAGGGGTACCTTAGTATCCCGACTTGTGCATGGGCAGTAGCAGCGTCCCATGGTCTGGCTCACCATGCGCCCGCCAAAGCCCACTCTAGACCCCTTTAAGCCATTCAAGAACAAAGTATTCAAGTTAAGAGACAAGACCCCGGCAAGAGGAGCTTGCCGGGAAGGCCACACCAGGCTCAAGGTTATCATTCCAGCACAAGACCCTGGCAAGAGGAGCTTGCCAGGAAGGCCAAAGAACGGCACCTCAAGAAGGTATATCGTGGCGCATCATGCGCCCCGGCAGGGCCCGGAGAGCGACAAGCTTCCGGGCCCGGCAAGATCGCGACCCCGGCAAGGTGCTTGCCGGGGGAAGCTTACGCTGTGTGCCTGCGCGCCTGCTCATCTGGCCACGCGTCGCCCTGGGGCCCTTCCAGGGGCACGTGGCAGATGGCTGTGCAGCCTGGGGTACACGGTGGCGAGCCGCGGTGACAAGGCTATCGCCGTGGCGAACGGAGACGCATGGACGGACGCTTTTGGGGCGACAGCGACGGGCATTCAATGCCCTTGTCCCCCATCGTCAGAGTTAGGTGAAGACCACTGTTCACACACTGTTCATGCACTGTTACAACTACCACCAGTTTTACATTTTTACCCTCCTCTACGTTGGCACCTGTCGATGACCCCTTTGAGCTATAAAAGGAGGCCCATGCACAACGTAGAGGGGGTTCGATCCCAGAAACTTGATCACTCCCTCGTTCGGTGTAGCTAGTACTGTAGATCTTCAAGCTCCCGAGCCTAAGAACTCAATACAACCAAAGCAGGAGTAGGGTTTTACGCGTCAGCGCGGCCCGAACATGGGTAAACTGCCCGCGTGTGCCCCTCGATCCGCTCTTTGTGCTCCCTCCGCACCCTTGTCGTACCGTAGAAGGGGCTCCGGTCCCATAGGTGTTCGTGGGCGACCAGTTTCCCCGACAGACTTGTTTCTCACTTGATGATGTAGGAGCATCACATGAGGCTTTGTAAGCACCACTAGACTTGTTGTGAAGCTCTTCTTTATATTTGAGTGACATCTCATGAGAAACAATTCTTCCAATGACTTCCGTTGGCTTGAGATATTTGTAATTGGGCATCATTTGGATCAATGTGCACACGGTATCATATGTTCCATCCAAGGCTCTTAGGATCTTCTTGATGATGAATCTTTCGGTCATCTCTTCACTTCCTAAGCCGGCAATATCATTTGTGATGAGAGCAAGCCTAGAGTACGTTTCAGCAACACCTTCACCATCCTTCATTTTGAACTTGTCAAGTTGACTCTGAAGCATATCCAACTTGGATTCCTTGACGGAGTCGGTACCTTCATGCATATCAATCAAAGTATCCCAAATTTCCTTTGCATTCTCAAGACAACTAATTGTTGTTGAATTCTTCGGGGCACAATCTGTTGAAGAGGATATCATAAGCTTGAGCATTGTATTGCAGCATCTTCAAATCTTCCGCGGTAGCTTCACGATTCGGTTCCTTCCCATCGAAGAATTCACCTTGCAAACCAATACACACAATAGCCCAAATGGCGGGGTTATGTCCAAGAATATGCATTTTCATATTATGCTTCCAACTAGAAAAAATAGTACCATCAAAATAAGGACCTCTACGGTGGTAACTTCCCTCGCTAGACGCCATACTCTCCTAGGTTGTGAAACCAAGGCTGTGATCACCAAAGCTATGGAAATCAAGGCAAATGGAGACCAAAGCTCTGATACCACTTGTAGGATTGAAAGTATGTCTAGAGGGGGGTGATTAGACTACTTGACCAAATAAAAATCTAGCCTTTTCCCAATTTTAGTTATTGGCAGATTTTAGCAACTCAGCACAAGTCAAGCAATCAACCTACACGTGCAATTCTAAGAGTATAGCAGCGGAATGTAAAACAATTGCATATGAAGGTAAAGGGAGGAGTTTGGAGGGAGCCAACGCAAGTGTAGACACAGATGTTTTTGTCTTGGTTCCGATAGGTGGTGCTATCGTACATCCATGTTGATGGAGACTTCAACCCACCAAGGGTAACGACTATGCGAGTCCACGGAGGGCTCCACCCACGAAGGGTCCATGAAGAAGCAACCTTGTCTATCCCACCATGGCCATCGCTCACCAAGGACTTGCCTCACTAGGGTAGATCTTCACGAAGTAGGCGATCTCCTTGCCCTTACAAACTCCTTGGTTCAACTCCTCAATCTTGTCGGAGGCTCCCAAGTGACACCTAACCAATCTAGGAGACACCACTCTCCAAAAGGTAATAGACGGTGTATTGATGGTGAACTCCTTGCTCAAATGCTTCAAATGATAGTCTCCCCAACACTCAAATACCTCCTCACAAATTTGGATATGGTGGAAGAAAGATTTGAGTGGAAAGCCACTTGGGGAAGGCTAGAGAACAAGATTCATATGGTAGGAATGGAATATCTTGATCTCAACACTTGAGTAGGTGGTTCTCTTCTCAGAACATGTATGATGGAAGTGTAGGTATGTTCTGATGGCTCTCTCCATGAGTGAAGAGTGGGTGGAGGGGTATATATAGCCTCCACACAAAATCTAACCCTTACACACAATTTACCAAACTCGGTGGGACCGATTCAGAGAACTCGGTCAGTCCGAATTAGTTCATAATGTGACCGTTAGGCATTTTGGTGGGACCGATATGATCAACTCGGTAGGACCAATTTCATTAGGGTTAGGGCATAAGTAATCTCGGTGAGACCGATTACACAAACTCGGTGGGACCGATTTTGGTAATAAGCAAACAGAGGGTTGGTTAGGCAAACTCGGTGGGACCGAGTCGCTCGTTTCGGTGGGACCGAAATGTTACGAAGAGGAAACAGAGAGTTTGCATTGCAAACTTGATGGGACCGATCGCTCATCTCGGTGAGGCCGAAATGTTACAAAGGGAAACAGAGAGTTTGCAATCCCATCTCGGTGAGACCGTGATCCCTTTCGGTGAGACCGAAATGATTACGGTTTCTGGCAGTGGCTATGTCAAATGAACTCGGTGGCGCCGGTTAGAACTTTTTGGTGGGGCCGAGTTTGACTTTTGGTTTTGGGACATATGTGGATGTGGGAAAATGGTTGAAGGTTTTGGAGCATATCACTAAGCATTTTGAGCAAGCAAGCAATTAGGCAACACCTCATCCCCTTTTAATAGTATTGGCTTTCCTATGGACTCAATGTGATCTTGGATCACTAAAATGGAAAATGTAGAGTCTTGAGCTTGAGCCAATATATGTCCTTGGCATTTTGAGGGATCCACATTCCTAGTCCATGCCATGCCAATCATTGAACTTTCCTGAAATATCATCCTGAGATAGCATTAGTTCAATGAGCTATATGTTGTTAGTAATTACCAAAACCGCCCGGGGATAGTTGCACTTTCACTAACCTAGGGTGACACGGAACTAGCTCCAGTTCATCAATGTAATGTAGGCATGTATTCGAATATAGTCATACGTGCTTATGGAAAAGAACTTGCATGACATCTTTTGTCCTACCCTCCCGTGGCAGCGGGGTCCTAGTGGAAACTAAGGGATATTAAGGCCTCCTTTTAATAGAGTACTGGACCAAAGCATTAACACATAGTGAATACATGAACTCCTCAAACTACGGTCATCACCGGGAGTGGTCCTGATTATTGTCACTTCGGGGTTGCCGGATCATAACACATAGTAGGTGACTATTGACTTGCAAGATAGGATCAAGAACACACATATATTCATGAAAACATACTAGGTTCAGATCTTAAATCATGGCACTCGGGCCCTAGTGACAAGCATTAAGCATGGCAAAGTCATAGCAACATCAATCTTAGAACATAGTGGATACTAGGGATCAAACCCTAACAAAACTAACACGATTATATGGTAAATCTCATCCAACCAGCAAGCCTACGATGGGATTACATACGCACAGTGGTGAGCATCATGGAATTGGAGATGGAGGAATGTTGATGATGATGACGACGACGATCTCCACTCTCCAGAGCCTCGAATGGACTCCAGATCAGCTCTCCCGAGAGAGATTAGGGCTTGGCGGCGGCTCCGTATTGTAAAACGCGATGAATCCTTCTCTCTGATTTTTTTTCTCCCCGAAAGTGAATATATGGAGTCGGGGGAGATGTCGGTGGAGCAGCAGGGGGCCACGAGGCAGGGGGCGCGCCCAGGGGAGCGCGCCCCCACCCTCGTGGACAGGGTGTGGGCCCCCTGGTCTGGTTCTTTCCGTAGATATTTTTTATATATTCCAGAATAAATCTCCGTTGATTTTCAGGTCATTCCGAGAACTTTTATTTATGCACAAAAATAACACCATGGCAGTTCTGCTGAAAACAACGTCAGTCCTGGTTAGTTCCATTCAAATCATGCAAGTTAGAGTCCAAAACAAGGGCAAAAGTGTTTGGAAAAGTAAATACATTGGAGACGTATCAACTGCCCCAAGCTTAAACCTTTGCTTGTCCTCAAGCAGTTCAGTTGATAAAATGAAAGTGATAAAGAAAAACTTTGACAAACTCTATTTGCTCTTGTTGTTGTAAATATATAAAGCCGGCATTCAAGTTTTCAGCAAAGATTATAAACTAACCACATTCACAATAACTTGCAGGTCTCATGTTTACTCATATCAATGGCATAATCAACTAGCCAGCAATAATAATAAACCACGGATGACAACACTTTCTCAAAATAATCATAATATGATATAACAAGATGGTATCTCGCTAGCCCTTTCTGGGACCGCAAAACATAAATGCAGAGCACCTTTGAAGATCAAGGACTGACTAGACATTGTAATTCATGGTAAAAGAGATCCAGTCACAATCATACTCAATGCAAATTAATAGCAATACATGCAAATGACAGCGGTGCTCTCCAACCGGTGTCTTTAATAAGAGGATGATGACTCAACATAAAAGTAAATAGATAGGCCCTTCGCAGAGGGAAGCAGGGATTTGTAGAGGTGCCAGAGCTCGATTTGAAATTGAGATGAATAATATTTTGAGCGGTATACTTTCATTGTCAACATAACAACCAAGAGATCTCAATATCTTCCATGCTACACACATTATAGGCAGTTCCCAAATATAATGGTAAAGTTTATACTCCCCCACCACCAACAAGCACACTCCACGGCTGGCCCGAAACAACGGGTACCGTCCAAACCAGCAACAGCCCTAGGGGAATTTTGCCTAATTATTATGATTTGAGCATGGGACTGGGCATCCCGGTTACCAGCCATTTTCTCATGAATGAAGAGCAGAGTCCACTCATCGTGAGAATAACCCACCTATCATGGAAGATATAGACTACCCTATTTGATACATGAGTTGTTCGAGCATACAAAACAGAATTTCATTTGAAGGTTTGGAGTTTGGCACATACAAATTTACTTGGAACGGCAAGTAGATATCGCATATAGGAAGGTATGGTGGACTCATATGGAATATCTTTGGGTTTTATGGAAGTGGATGCACAAGCAGTATTCCCGCTTAGTACAAGTGAAGGCTAGAAAGAGACTGGGAAGCGACCAGCTAGAGAGCGACAACGGTCATGAACATGCATTAAGATTAATCAACAGTGAATGCAAGCATGAGTAGGATATAAATCACGAGGAACATAAATATCGTGGAGGCTATGTTGATTTTGTTTCAACTACATGCGTGAACATGTGCCAAGTCAAACCACTTGAATCGTTCAAAGGAGGATACCACCCCATCATACCACATCACAACCATTTTAATATCATGTTGGCACGCAAGGTAAACCATTATAAACTCCTAGCTAATTAAGCATGGTATGAGTAGCTATGATCTCTAATTGTAATTGCAAGCATGTTTCATTCATAATAGGCTGAATCAGGAACGATGAACTATCATATTTACAAAAACAAGAGAGGTCGGGTTCATACCAGCTTTTCTCATCTCAATCAATTCATCATATATCGTCATTATTTCCTTTCACTTACATGACTGAACGGTGTGGATAATAATAATAGTGCATGTGCATTGGACTAAGCTGGAATCTACAAGCATTTAATACAAGAGAGAAGACAAAGTAATATGGCGCATGGTTAAATCAACAATAATGCATACGAGAGCCACTAAGCATTTTCAATCATGGTCTTCTGTTCTTGACCCCCAAAGAAAAGAAAAGAAACTATTTACACGGGAAAGCTCCCAACAAGCAAAAGAAGAACGAGAAATCTTTTTGGGTTTTCTTTTAATTACTACTACTACAGGCATGAAAAGTAAACTAGCTAAAAAGCTACAGCTATTTTTTTGTTTTTCTTAAGGTTTTCTAACAAACAAGAAAAAGGCTAAGAACAAAAATGAAACTAGCATGGATAGTCCAATGAAAAAGTATGAGCACCGACTACTGGAATAAGTGTGTGAACATGAATGTAATGATGGTGAGAAATACGTACTCCCCCAAGCTTAGGCTTTTGGCCTAAATTAGTCTATGGCCAGTACTAGCCTGACGGATATCCAAAGTCGTAGTTGGGGTTGTACTGAGATGCAGCGGCTACTGCCTGGCGAGCTGCATCCTGAAGACGAGCTGCCCTCATCGTCTCCTCATACTCATTCGCCTCCTCCCTGGTTATGGTATATCTCCCTTTTGCCTGAAAGTCAAAGAGAGTAGGAGCAGGGAGAGCAATATGGACAGTGCGATGCCTGTCAAAGATGATTCGATAGTGGAGGGACTGTGCATCCCTCTCAACGAACTGATGGCGAATCATGGCATTATAATCTAGAAAAGCAGGAGGCAACTTTGCATCATTCTCATGTATGGGTATATGAAGATAATTGGCCAAGCGAGTTGCATAAATTCCACCAAACAAATCACCATTTAAACCGTTAAGATGTAACCTACGTGCAACAATGGCCCCCAAATCATATTGTCTATCACCTAATACCGCACTTTTGGGGACACTAAGATCTGGTACGCACATGTGGCAAGCCTCATCCTTACTGTTAATGCATCTACCAATGAAGAGAGCAAAATAATGTATAGCAGGGAAATGAAAGCTCCCTATGGTAGCTTGGGTGACTTCTCTAGATTCCCCCACAGTGATACTAGCTAGAAAGTCCTTATACTCAGATTTGCAAGGTACACCAACATTACCCCACTGTGGGAGTTTACAAGCATCATTAAAATCTTCTAAGTCCATCGTATAAGATTTATCATAGATATCAAACAAGACATTGGGAGAATTACGTGAAGATGTAAATTTAAACCTTCTCACAAAGGTATCAATTAGGTACTGGTATTGGGGGCACTTATCTGACTCGAAGTCCTCAATATCCGCATTACGCACATATGTGTAGAATTCTTCCTTGATACCTGCCCGGATCATAAACTCCTCTAACGGCCATTCACAGGGCCGCACTTGAGCTTCCCTTGGTAGTTCATCATCCGACTCATGTATTGCGAGCCTTGGTCCTTGCTTCCTTGAGGAACCACCTTGTTAGATTTTCCTATGCATTTTTTCTGGAACATTTCTTAAATTTTTAGTGACTCAAAATAAAATTGAACCAAACTCAACAAGATTACCAGCAACTACTCCCACAAGTGCCTAGAGACTATATCATGCATTAGAGCTAGTTGGAACCACATAAATTCAACATGCAAGCTCAAGAATGGGGTCATCTAAGCAGCAAAAATTTGCAATAAATAAAGCACTAGAACAAAAACTAATTGAACCATTGGAGGAGTCACATACCGAAGAACCATCTCCCCAAACAGTTTTGTGAATGGAGCTTTAAGCAAGGAGACCGAAAATGGCAACAAGATGAGTTAGAACTCTTGCTTGAGCTGGTTGGTGATTTTTTTGGGAGGAAGAAGGAGTGTGTGGGTGCTGGAGTAAGTGGAGGGGGGCCACGTGGGGCCCACGAGGCAGGGGCGCGCCCAGGGGTGGGCGCGCCCTGTACGCTCGTGGCCAGGTGCTGGCTCCCCCTGCTGTGTTCTTAGTGCCAAATATTGTTAAATATTCTGGAAAAAAACATATTTCATTTTCGGGGCATTTGGAGAACTTTTATTTTCGGGGTATTTTTTATTTCACAGATAACTCTGAAAACAGATAGAGAATACTACTTTTGCTTTATTTAATCTAATTAACAGAAAGTAAAAGGAGGGTACAGAAGGTTGTACTTTCTAGATTCACCCATCTCATGGTCATCAAAAGGGATCTGTTAACAAGGTTGATCAAGTCTTGTTAACAAACTCTTTCCGAATAACATGAAACCGAAGAATTTTCGAATAACACTAGGTTACCTCAATGGGGATATGCATGTCCCCAACAATAATAATATCATATTTCTTCTTGACAGTAGGAAGAGGAAATTAAAAACCTCCAATAGTAATCGTTGAAATTTTTCCAATAGAATTGATACTATGAACCTAAGGTTGTTTCCTCGGAAAGTGTACCGTATGCTCATTACCATTAACATGAAAAGTGACATTGCCTTTGTTCCAATCAATAACGGCCCTGCAGTATTTGGGTAATGTAGTATTTCAAAAAAATTCCTACGATCACGCAAAATCTATCTACTAGTTGCATAGCAAGAAGAGGGGTGAGTGTGTCTATGTACCCTCGTAGACCGGCAGCGGAAGCGTCTAGTGACACGGTTGATGTAGTCGAACTTCTTCACGATCCAACCGATCAAGCACCGAACATACGGAGCCTCCGTGTTCAGCACACGTTCAGCTTGATGACGTCCCACGAGCTCTTGATACAGTTGAGCCTTACGAGAGAGTTTTGTCAGCACGGCGGCGTGGTGACAGAGATGATGAAGCTATCGGCGCAGGGCTTCGCCTAAGCACTGCAACGGTATGGCCGAGGTGTGTTTCTGTGGAGAGGGCACCGCACCCGTTTGGGAGAGATCAACTAATCAACATGTGTGTCTATGGGGTGCCTCTACCCCCGTATATAAAGGAGTCGAGGAGGGGGAGGGTCGGCCCTCTCTATGGCGCGCCCTAGGGGAGTCCTACTCCCACCGGGAGTAGGATTCCCCCTTTCCTAGTAGAACTAGGAGCCCTTCCAAGTAGTAGGAGCAGGAGAGAAGGAAATGGAAAAAAGAAGAGAAGGAAGGAGGTGGCGCAGCCCCTCCCCTAGTCCAATTCGGACTAAGCCTTCGGGGGGCGCAACCTCCTCTCTCTCTCTTTCCCCTAAAGCCCAATAAGGCCCATATACTCCCCGGCGAATTCCAGTAACTCTCCGGTACTCCGAAAAATACCCGAATCACTCAGAACCTTTCCGATGTCCGAATATAGTCGTCCAATATATCGATCTTTACATCTCGACCATTTCGAGACTCCTCGTCATGTCCCCGATCTCATCCGGGACTCCGAAGTACCTTCGGTACATCAAAACACATAAACTCATAATACCGATCGTCATCAAACGTTAAGGGTGCGGACCCTACGGGTTCGAGAACTATATAGACATGTCCGAGAGTTTTCTCGGATCAATGACCAATAGCGGAAATTGGATGCTCATATTGGCTCCTACATATTCTACGAAGATCTTTATTGGTCAAACCGCATAACAACATACGTTGTTCCCTTTGTCCGAGATTCGATCGTCAGTATCACCATACCTAGTTAATCTCGTTACCGACAAGTCTCTTTACTCGTTCCGTAATACATCATCTCGTGACTATCGGGGAAACTGATCCACCCACGAACACCTATGGGGACGGAGCCCCTTTTCGGTACGGCAAGGGGGCGGAGATTGCACAAAGAACGGATCGAGGCGAGGCACACGAGCAGTTTACCCAGGTTCGGGCCGCACTGATGCGCAAAACCCTACTCCTGCCTTGGTTTGTATTGAGTTCTTGGCTCGGGAGCGCTGGAAGCTATAGTACTCTTCGAGACCGAGCGTGAGAGTGTTCGAATGTCTAACCCCCTCTCCTACGTGCGCATGGGCCTCCTTTTATATGCTCAAGGGGTCACCGACAGGTGGCAGCGCAGTTGAGGGTAAAAATGTAAAAAGCTTGGTAGTTGGAACAGTGTTCCATACCTAACCCTGACGGCAGGGGACAAGGGCATTAAATGCCCATCGCCGTCGCCCAAACAGTGTAAAAAGTGGCCGTCAAGGGCGCCACCGTTCGCCACGATGGCATCCTTGTCATCGCCGCTTGCCACCGCGTACCCCTGGCTGCACAGCCTTCCACCACGTACGCCTGGGAGGATCCCAGAGCGACACGTGGGTGGATGTGCTGGAGCGTAGGTACCGAGTGGAAGCTTGCCGCGGCAAGCGCCTTGCCGCGGTCGCTATCTTGTTGCTTCCAGGAGCTTGTCTCTCACCGGGCCTTGCCGGGATGCGTGGCGCGTCGCGACAAGTTTCTTGAGATGCCTTGGTTGGCCTTCCCCGTAAGCTTCTCTTGCCAGTGTCTTGCGCCTTGAGTAGTCTTGTGCCTCGAATGGCCTTCCCGGCAAGCGCCTCTTGCCGGGGCCTTGCCTCCTTGGCTTAAATACTTTGTTCTTGAATGGCTCCAAAGGAGCAACGAAGGACCTTGGCGATCACCCGGCTAACCTGGCCGCGGGACGATGCGACTGCCCGTGCACAAGTTCGGGGTACTAAGGGTACCCCTACTTTAGTACACCGTCAGGAGCCCCCGGGCCTGGGCCATACACGGTGCCGAGCGCTGTTGGGCCAGGCCCAAAACAGTGCACGGGCACGTGTGGCCTGGTTCTCGCCGTATCTTTCTCCGTATCTGACGCGCCCTCCCCTAACGTCACGCGTCGATCGCGGCGTCGTGGGAGAGATCGTGGGCGGTTTCTTTAATTAGAAATGTGAAACGTCCGCCCCCTCCCCCTTTATAAGCAAACGGGAAAAAGGGCAATTCGTCCATCCGGCCGTTGCTTCTTCAATCTTGAGAACCTCCGTTGCTCCCCTTCTTCCCAACGCTTGAAAGAGAGTAGCGCTCCGCCCCCCGTCACCACCAGCACTACCAGCACCGTCGACCTCCCTCACCGCTTCCGCCATGGCTCCGAAAGGCGAGAAGGGGAAGACTGTGAAGTCGGCCGAGGCGCTGCGGCTCGCGGCGCTGCGGAAGAAGCGGGCTGTCTCCCCCCCCCCCCCAGCTTGCCGCGAGGGAGCTGAGGGAGAAGCTCTACCTTTTCTGGTCGGGAGAGACGCGGGCGCATCCGCGCACCAAGGTATTCCAAGTCATCGCTTGCGAAATGTTTCCGGACGGATACACGTTCTTCGCCTTGTTCTTCTACTGCGGGCTCTGCCCGCCTTTCTCTGAATTCTTCTGTGACATCATGAACACCTACGGGTTCCACCTCCTAGACTTCACCCCCAACGTCGTTCTGACCATGGCAGTTTTCGCACATCTGTGCGAAAACTTTGTCGGAGTCTTCCCCTATGTCGCTCTTTTCCGCCATTACTTCACGCCCCGAGTTGAGAGGGGAGAGCCTCTGTCTGGCGGAATCTCCTGGATCTCGAGGACCCACAAGAAGGAAGCTTATATAGTGGGAGAGCTCCGCGGCAAGTGGGATGAGTGGAGAGCCAATTGGTGTTGGATCGTAGAGGAGAACCCGCAGCCGTTCACCGCCCGGCGCCAAGCCCCAGTAGTACGCGGCAACGACTAGAGTGACCTGGCGCCGGAGGACAGTAGACTGAAGATCGCCACTGCCCGGATCCTTCGCCTCAGGATTGCCGGACTGACTGTAGGCGCAGTTGGCGCGGACTTTCTCCGCCGCCGCATCGCCCCCTGCAGGAGAGGAAGAGGCCCGCTTGGGATTTCGAGAACACGGCAGATATCATGAGGCTGCGCCCGGGCCTCAATTACAATTTCACGGTCCTGGAGCTCAACGGGATGCTGCAGGAGCTGTTCAAGTATGACCCCGATCATCCTGAGGTCTTCAGGTTGCCGCACGGCGTCGTCCCGTTGTGCAACAATTCAGCGCTCAGCCGCATCCGCGCAATGATGCCATTGTGCGACTCGCATGGGATTGACCCAACTTGGCAAGAGCCTACCGACGAAGCCGTGCAGCAGTTCTTCGACAACGTAGAAGAAACGCCAGTCTGCTCCAACGAGAAGAAGGGCCTCACCCGCGACACCACCGACCAGGAGATGGTGTACATCGCCACCAGGCTGGAAGAGGCGGCGGCAGCCACGGCCGCGGGCGAATTCGGGTATACCGTGGAGGAGGCGGAGGCAGCGGAGGCGGCAAGCCTTGCCGAGCGAGAAGCGTTTCTCAATGCGGGGAAGCCTGCCGGGCAAGACGCCGAGCCAAGCGAGCCCGCCGAGCAGGGCGTCGAGTCGAGCGGGCCCGCCGAGCAGGGCGCCGAGTCGAGCGGGCCCGTTGGGGACACGAGCGGCTCACTGGAGATCGGCTCCTCTTCTTCCTCGTCCTCAGGCAGCTTGCCACCACCAGCAGAGCCTCCCGCTCCGCCAAGGAGGCGTCTCCGCAAGACCGGGGACGTGACGGAGCGGCAGACGGGTCAACAGCCGCCGCGCCGCACGACACGCGCCACCGCGGCAAGCACGGTTGCCGCGGGAGCGCCTCGTGCTTCTGCAACAACTGGAGCGGGGTCTTCTCGGACCACTGCTTCTGCCCCTGCCGCTCCCCGCGCCTCGGCGACAGCCGGAGCGGGGTCGTCTCAGACCACTGCCCCTGCTCCCGCCAAGCGGCCAAGGGAGCCTACTCCTCCGCCTCCTCGCGCCGGGACACGTGAGCCAGACTTCGACTTCTCGGCGCTCAGCTCGGACGAGGAAGAAGAAGAGTAAGATTTTGTTGTTCTTGTATTTCTTCAATTTTCTGTGTTTAGTCTTGTGTCTCTTTTGACTCACTCTGAACCTGTTCCCTTTTTTCAGGACTCTGGCCCAAAGGGCGGCAAAGAGAGCCAAGGCCCCGATGATTGTCATCGCGGATGAGCCTACCGCGACAGCAGGGGGTGCGCCTGAGACAAGCTTGCCGGACCCGGCGACTGATCTTCAGAGCAGCCCCCAGCGTAAGTTCTTGGTTCTCTTTCTGCTGTTAGGCGCGCATGGGCGCTCTGTCTTTGCTGAAACTTGCTTTTTGATTTGCGCAGGAGCGGAGCAGACACATCAGGAGCGCCAGGAGACCGACCCCGTCGTGCTGCCTGCTTCAACCACGCCACCAAGGGGAAATTCCCCGGCAAGGGTCTCCCCGGCAAGGGAGAGCTCTCCGCCAAGGGCGAATTCTCCGCCAAGGGCAAGTTCTCCGGCGAGGGACAGCACCAGCGGCCCTCCGCCGGTGGGGACCACAGCTACGCCGCCAAGGGAGAGCCCCCCGGCGAGGGACACGGCCGAGGAGCCGGCTCGCGCAGGTAATCTTCTTGTTTTAAAAACTCCCCTTGGGCTTTTCTTCTTTTGATTCTTCTTTTTTTTGGATATTTGCTTGACTGTTTTTCTCCCCTTTCCTGCCATCAGATCCATCCGGCACGGTGCCGATGGAGACGGAAGCCACTGTCGAGGAGAATGTACGCGGCGACACCGGCGACGCCGCTGCTACTGAAGAGGTGGCTGGTGCCGACGAGCCCACCGGCGACGAGGCTGCCAAGGCTGCTGCCGCAGCGGCTGACGAGGGGTCTGGCGGTCGCACTGACGACCCTGAGGCCGCAGGAGCGCCAGGCGCTACGCCGACCGCCAACCCCTCCGCCGCAGCCGCAGCTCCAGGCTCCGAAGAGCCCGAGCCAGGCGCCTACTTAGAGGCCGGTAACGGCGTCTTCATCAGCCTCCCATGGGCGTCCATGTCTAGGGCGCCGGTCGAGGGAGAAGCTTTTGACGGGGAAGTACTTGCCTCTGCCGGGCTGAAGCTTGTCGACGCGCCGAGCAGCAGCAGCAGCAGCGAGCCCGAGGAGGAGCGGCTGCTGCGCAAGCTGCTGTCACTCTACCGAGCCCGGCAGGCCAAGCTGGAGTCCCGCGAAGCGCTGGCCGCCAAGGCGGGAGCTGATATGGAGAAACGCGCAGAGGAGCTCCGGGGTCTTCACCAAGCTGCCCTCCGGTCCTTGGCGGAGGAGCGGGAGCAGCTTGCCGAAGAGCGGACGGCCTTCTTCCTTGAGAAGGCCGAAATCGAAGAGCGGCAACGTCTTGCCACCGAGAAGCTATCTACGCTGGAAGGCGAGCTGGCGTAGCGGAAAGTCAACCTCGACAGCCACGAGGAGGAGCTTGCCGCGCGCGAGCAATCTCTTGGCGGAGCTCTTCAGGAAGCAAAGGATGCTGTCGCGGCTGCTGAGAACGCCAAGGAGGAGTTGGAGCAGAAGGTGACGCAGCTGGAGGCCGACCTCAAGGCGAGAGGCGAAGAGATCGCCGCGCTCAAGCTCGAGCGCGAGAAGGACGCCCACAGCCATTCGGAGCTGCAGGTCCGCCTCGCCGAGAAGGGCAAGGAGCTCGCCGCCGCCAAGGACTCCAACGCCGATCTGGAATTGAAGCTGTCCACCTTGACCCAGACGCTGGACGGCGCCAAGGAGCGGGAGGCGGCCCTGAAGGAGGAGGTCAGGGCCGAGAAGGCGCTGCTGGAGAGTGCCGCCATTACCCAGAACAACTTTAGGGCGACCGTCGAGCATTGGAAGGAGGGCCTTGTGAACGCCGTTGCGGATATCGACAAGGAGCTGGCGCAGCTGGGGGCAGAGTATCTCGGGTACTCCACTGACGAGAATCTCCACCCCAGCACCAAGCTTACTCTGTTCTTCAGAGGCGTGGCGACGGCCCTCCAGCAACTCTGGGAAAGGATCCCCAAGCAGCTGGCGGACGAGTCGCGCAAGCTCTGTGCGGGCACCCTTCAAAAGGTGTTGATGAAGGTGGCTTTCCACAATCCCGGCCTCAACCTCACCAACGTACTCAGGAGCTTGCCGTCGGATGTTGATATGGAGGCACTCAAGGCCCTTGTCGCACCCATTGTGGACAAGGTGAGCGGCATCAAGAGGGTCGAGGGCGACCGCGCGGACTATGCTTTACCATTTTCTTCTTTTCCTGTCGCTGCCAATCATGTTAGGAGAACAATCTATTAGGGCTGCGACAAGCTATCTTGTAATATAACTTTATTTTGGGTAGTGATTGCACTGTTATTTCCTCTACTTGATTCTTTTGCTTTGTATGTTTTTGCCCTACGCTTTTAGGGAACTTGCCGGTGCAGGCGCCTTAGCCGTGAGCGTTGAGTGCGAAACGTCAACAGCCTGCTGGCGGTGTTGCTACCGACAAGAAACCTTGTCGCAAATAGTTGCAGCGCACTTAAGTTGTTGAGCGTGCTCGAAAACAAAGTAAGGGCGCGACACTAGTCGCAGCACACTTAAGTCGTTGAGCGGAATCGAAACAAAGTAAGGGCGCAACTAGCTACGAGTAGGTTCCTCCGCGCACATGTTTTCCATACAAAGCACGGTCGTTCAAGGAAGATAACTTAAAAAATTTAAAAATTTGATTGCTCAAACTTTGGCAACTTAGCTTTTGTGTCGTCTGCTTCCCGGCAAGGCGAAACTTCCTCGAACGGCACTTGGTCCATACCACTATCTTCTCCTCCCC
>LR738711.1:890741130-890811068 GCA_902687465.1 Secale cereale | reverse complement strand
CCCCCCCCCCCCCGGCAAACTTGTGCGCGAGGGAACCTTCTTTTGCTTTAGAAAAGAAGAAAGAAGAGAAAAATACAGATATGGAGCCTTTGGTCTCGTTATTGCTTACCGGGGGTAGGTGCTGCACAAAGTATCAGATAACACATTGCTTGGTGGCTTCTCGCCCCTCGTTGGTTACCCCAAGTGGAAGGTTTGAGATGTAGTGTAGCAGAAGTTTTCCCTTGGCAATACCAAGGATCGATTTCCCTGAGACTCCCAGTTTCAACAAGAGGGTGTCAACTGCTAACGGCGCCAGATATTAGCAATCAACGTGGACCTGCACACAGATACAAATAACTTTGCTCCCAACGAGTACAGAGAGGTTGTCAATCCCTCCGGCCTTGTAGTTTACAAAGGATCAAACGCAAGTGATAATAGTGATAGGTATAATTGCAATAGTAAGTAAAAAGCTGAAAGTAAATAGCGGATGTGATCAATGATGGTAATATGGACCGGAGTCTCATGATGTTCACTAGTGATGTCTCTGTCCCAAAAGACGATAAAACTGCTATGTGAGGTAAACGAATTACAGCTGGGCAACTGACACGACCATGTGTGCAAACCAATGCTGACTAAGTTGCAAGAAAGGTAGAGGTTCAAAGCATGGGCGGTACGCCGAGGTAAGTAGACCGAAATCCATCTGCATCTACTACTAATCATCCACCTTGAGATATCTATCCAGAACATCTCGCTGGTATTAAGTTGCGAGTCCCACCCATAGTGTAAACTCAAAGCAACAGACAACTGCATTAAAAGAACTTTGTGTAAAGTAAACAATCCTTGCACCCGCGGGCACAAGCACCGTTGTTTCCCCTTTGTGGCAACAGCACATCCCCTAGACTCATGTTTCTGTCACTCAAGCTAGTCATCGAGGGGCATGAACCCACAATCAAGCATAACGTTCCCTCTTGGAGTCACTACCTACTACTTGGCCAAAGCAATAAATAACAACGGAGAACATGCAAGAATTACTTACGAACATAAATATAAAAGAGGTGAATCAAATATATTACTCAAACACAATCTGAACATAATCTCATAATCCATCGGATCCCAGCAAACTCATCATAGCAACAGCATAAGGATTACATATGTGCCTCGATCATGTAGGGCAGCTCACGAGGTCTAATTAGTGAAGCACAAGAATGGGAAGAGAACATCACATAGCTACTGGTCATGGACCCATGGTCCAAGGGAGACTACTCACAACTCATCCGGGAGGCGTCCATGGTGGTGGAGAAGCTCCCGGTGGTGATCCTCCCCTCCGGCAGGGTGCCGGGAAGGGTTCTCCTGGTGCTCCCGATCTTGGAAGCGGCGGTGGCGGTGGAACAGAGATGAGATCGCGAAAAAGAGTTCCCGTCTCGAGGGTTTCGAGAGACGCTTTAAATATATGCCAAAGGGGGGCATCAAACGAGGCTCGGGGGGCCCAGGCACCCCCCCCCCCGACGCGGCCTAGGGGGGCGCCACCAGGGCGCCTGGGGCCCTGGTGGCCCCCCTCCGGCTGTGCTTCGGGTGCCTGGTAGCTTCTGGAACGCTGATTTTTTATATAATTTTTCTGGATTTTTTCTGGCAGTTCTCGTAATGTGAAAACCTGAAATACAAAAACAGCCGAAAACAGAAACTGGCACTGGGGTGCACTGAGTTAATAGGTTAGTCCAAATATGATCAAAAGTGTATGGAAGTGTATAAATAACATAGCAATATCACCCAAAAGAGGCATGGAGCAAGCAGAAATTATAGATACGTTTTGGACGTATCAACATCCCCAAGCTTAATTCCTGCTCGTCCTCGAGTAGGTAAATGATAACAAGAATAATTTCTGTGGTGACATGCTATTAACCATATAGGACTTTTTATAGTCATATGACAAAAGCTTACTGAGACAATGAATCTATAGTAATTAAGTTGCCTCATGAGAAAATCACAAATGACTGAAAGTTTTACAATATGAAATTGAAACATCAAAAAGATTTGCAATGAACATGATGTGCAAATATGATAAAGTGATATCTAGCTTGCCCCCTTTAGTGAAGCAAAACATAAATGCAGGGGCACCTTCAAGGTTTAAGTGATGACTAGATACAATGATTTCAAAATAAACGATATCACAATCATGCAAAAGACAATGCTACTTTGGGACAATGCACATTACACTCAGAATGACAATCATGCTCTCAGTAGTTGGTGCTTTTAAAAGAAGATGGAGACTCAACATAAAAGTAAAAGAATGGTTATGTGCTAGAGCTTTTTATTTTGAAAACATAGAAGCAATTTTGTCAACGGTAGTAGTACTTCATATGTGTCATGCATAAGACATCCTATAAGTTGCAAGCCTCATGCATCGAATACCAATAGTGCTCGCACCTTGTCCTAATTAGCTTGGATTTCCATGGGTTATCATTGCATTACATATGTTTCAACCAAGTGTCACAAAGGGGTACCTCTATGCCACCTGTACAAAGGTCCAAGGAGATAAATCGCATTTGATTTCTCGTTTTTGATAGATCTCAACTTGAGGACATCCATACCGGGACAACATAGAAAATAGATGATGGACTCCTCTTAAATGCATAAGCATATTCTCATAAGAGATTGAGGATTAAGTCCAAGCTAAAACTTCCACCATGATGCATGGCTTTGGTTGGCGGCCCAATGTTCTTCTCTAACAATATGCATATTCATTCAACCCATGGTAAATCACCCTTACTTCAGACAAGACGAACATGCATAGCAACTCACATGATATTCAACAAAAGTGTGACAGTTGATGGCGTCCCCAGAAACATGGTTACCGCTCAGCAAGCAACTTATAAGAAATAAGATACATAGGCAACATATTCTTTACCACAATAGTTTTTAAGCTACTTTCCCATGAGCTATGTATTGCAAGGTTAGTCTGCTTAGTATAGGTGGAGGTTAGCAAAAGACTGGGAGCGACCAACTAAGAGAGCAATGCCGGTCATAATCATGCAGAGCGACAAAGCAATATTGAATCAGGCATGGCAGTTATATCGCTACTCAGAAATAAAAGATCATCAAGGCTTGACAGACTTTCTTTACAGTCTTAAATATGCGTGAGCATACGCCAAGTCAATCAAAATAAATTCTCGAAGGAAGATATTACTAAACCATACCACATCATAGGCAAACAAATCAAGTTGGTATTCCAATAACACATTGGGAATCCCCCAGCTATTTGAGACTAACCATAAGAAAACCTGAACTACTAAGCACCATTATGCACGTAGCATCTTTATCATAGGCATATTAACCAATGCAACGGAAGCAAACTCTCTTAATAAGGTGATCATGATAATTAAAGAGAGTTCAAGCAACCAACTAAACAAAAGCTCTTTGAAAAGATAAGCATGAATACTAAGGGCACAAGCACCGTTGTTTTCCCCCTTGTGGCAACAGCACATCCCCTAGACTCATGTTTCTGTCACTCAAGCTAGTCATCGAGGGGCATGAACCCACAATCGAGCATAACGTTCCCTCTTGGAGTCACTACGTATTACTTGGCCAAAGCAATAAATAACAACGGAGAACATGCAAGAATTACTTATGAACATAAATATAAAAGAGGTAGATCAAATATATTACTCAATCACAATCTGAACATAATCTCATAATCCATCGGATCCCAGCAAACTCAACATAGCAACAGCATAAGGATTACATATGTGCCTCGATCATGTAGGGCAGCTCACGAGGACTAATTAGTGAAGCACAAGAACGGGAGGAGAACATCACATAGCTACTGGTCATGGACTCATGGTCCAAGGGAGACTACTCACAACTCATCCGGGAGGCGTTCATGGTGGTGGAGAGGCTCCCGATGATGATCCTCCCCTCCGGCAGGGTGCCGGGAAGAGTTCTCCTGGTGCTCCCGATCTTGGAAGCGGCGGCGGCGGCGGAACAGAGATGAGATCGCGAAAAAGAGTTTCCGTCCCGAGGGTTTCGAAGGACGCTCTAAATATATGCCAAAGGGGGGCACCAGACGGGGATCGGGGGGCCCAGGCGCCCCCCGGCGCGGCCCAGGGGGGGCGCCGCCAGGGCGCCTGGGGCCCTGGTGCCCCCCCCCCCCGGCTGTACTTCGGGCGCAAGGTAGGTTCTGGAACGCTGATTTTTTATATAATTTTTCTGGATTTTTCCTGACAGTTCTCGTAATGTGAAAACCTGAAATACAAAAACAGCCGAAAACAGAAACTGGCACTGGGGTGCACTGGATTAGTAGGTTAGTCCAAATATGATCAAAAGTGTATGGAAGTGTATAAATATCATAGCAATATCACCCAAAAGTGGCATGGAGCAAGCAGAAATTATAGATACGTTTTGGACATATCAACATCCCCAAGCTTAATTCCTGCTCGTCCTCGAGTAGGTAAATGATAACAAGAATAATTTCTGTGGTGACATGCTATTAACCATATAGGACTTTTTCATAGTCATATGACAAAAGCTTACTGAGACAATGAATCTATAGTAATTAAGTTGCCTCATGAGAAAATCACAAAGAACTGAAAGTTTTACAATATGATACTGAAACATCAAATAGATTTGTAATGAACATGGTGTGCAAATATGATAAAGTGATATCTCGCTTGCCCCCTTTAGTGAAGCAAAACATAAATGCAGGGGCACCTCCAAGGTTTAAGTGATGACTAGATACAATGATTTCAGAATAAACGATATCACAATCATGCAAAAGACTATGCTACTTTGGGACAATGCACATTACACTCAGAATGACAATCATGCTCTCAGTAGTTGGTGCTTTAAAAGAAGGTGGAGACTCTCGAACCGTGGCTTTCGTTGGCAAGGTTGAAAACCCATAGTCGGAAACAAAGACAAAACATGTACCAGAGCTCTTGGTTTTAAAAACAGAGGTAACAATTATTTTTTGGATCATGCATGTTTCGTCAACGAATGCTAGCAGACAACTCAATCACTTCTTGAGATGGACAAGTTTCGAGGAACGGCTCCCGAATGAGGACAATCACATCCTCTTAATCTCCTTTGTTTATCACTGCCAAAGTTTTCTGATTTCTCATGAACAAAGCGTGAAGGAGGGTTTGTTTGTTATATTAATTTTGAGCCGGGCGCACTCAATGCCAGTTCCTTCTCGTATTATGGGTCTGCACATTATACATGCAATCCCGGGGTGAAGCTTGTCCAACTTAAAAAGATTATGAATTAACTACTACTTCCTCATGAACTTACAACAGAGGCACAAAATAGGAATGCTTTTTTCTTTGAATAATTTCGAGATGGTACATGCAAGTCTCCGTTAGGAATGGCAGGTAAATACCATGTAGGAAGGTATGGTGGACTCATATGGCATAACTGGTATAAAGGAATTTGGATGCACAAGCAGTCAGTCCGCTTAGTACAGGTGGAGGTTAGCAAAAGACTGGGAGCGACCAACTAAGAGAGCAATGACGGTCATAATCATGCAGAGCGACAAAGCAACATTGAATCAGGCATGGAAGTTATATCGCTACTCAGAAACAAAAGATCATCAAGGCTTGACAGACTTTCTTTACAGTCTTAAATATGCGTGAGCATACGCCAAGTCAATCAAAATAAATTCTTTGAAGGAAGATATTACTAAACCATACCACATCATAGGCAAACAAATCATGTTGGTACTCCAATAACACATTGGGAACCCCCAAGCTATTTGGGACTAACCATAAGAAAACCTGAACTACTAAGCGCCATTATGCACGTAGCATCTTTATCATAGACATATCAACCAATGCAACGGAAGCAAACTCTCTTAATAAGATAAGCATGATGACTAAAGAGAGTTCAAGCAACCAACTAAACGAAAGCTCTTTAAAAAGATAAGCATGAAAACTAAGAGCTAAGCATGATAGTAGCTATTGAAAGACAAAGAACACACACAGCAGAGATAGACATGAAAATTCTATGTTATGTTCTAGGTAGAAGTGGAGCGTGTTTCTCTCCCACATGAAGAAAGCTGAGTTCCGACTCGTTATGAAAAGCTAAAGAAAATTAAAAAGGAAAACTAAAAGCAAGACGCTCCAAGCATAGCACATAACACATGAAGTGATTAAAATATAGTGGAACGAAAGACGAACTGATAATGTTGATGGAGAAGGGGATGCACGGGGGCATCCCCAAGCTTAGACGCTTGAGTCTCCTTGAATATTTCTTGGGGGTGCACGGGGGCATCCCCAAGCTTGAGCGTTTGACACTCCTGAATCTTTTTATCATCTTCCCTCGCACACTTGAATACTCCCTTCATACATAACTCATCATAATCTGATTAGCGAGGATAGTACCCATAATAAAATAATTGTTCCTTGCTGGAAATAAAGATATTCTTGAAGTTCTACTGTTTCTTAAGATTGCCAAAAGGTTTTTGCAAAGAAAAAGCAAGCTCTAGGTTTGCAAAATGAAGGAAAGGCAAAACAGGACAGAATCTATGAAAAACAGAACAGCAGGTAGTAAATGATTTTTCCGGGGCACTTCTGCAACTCTAATCAAAAAACTCAAAACAGAAGCACGAAAGACAATTATATAGAGCACGCTGTCGAAAAAATTCAGACCAAAAAGATGATCTGGTGATTTTATACGAATTTTTCTATCCAAGGACAGAATCTGTTTCCTGGACAGCACGTCACAACTTTTGAACTTTCTTGCAATCAGAGGCTACACTTGGCACAAAATTGAAAAGCAAAGATACAATGATGATGCTACAGTAGAAACAACATCAAGACACAACAAAAGCAAAATAAAATTTATTCATTGGGCTGCCTCCCAAAAGCGCTTTCTTTTATGCCTTTAAGCTAGGCATAATGCATAGAGATCAAGTTTTATCAAGAGTAAAAGAATAGCTAGCCCGTATAACGGACTCAAAAGGTAACTTAATCTTCTTTCGAGGGAAGTGTTCCATCCCTTTCTTGAGAAGAAACTGGAATTTTATATTACCCTCTTTCATGTCAATGATAGCACCAACGGTGCGTAGAAAAGGACGTCCCAAAATAATTGGACACGAAGGTTCACATTCAATATCCATAATAGTAAAATCAACGGGAACATAATTGTCATTGACAATGATAAGAACATCGTCGATCCTCCCCAAAGGTTTCTTTATGGAAGAGTCAACGAGACGAACACCAAAAGAACAAGAATCAAAAGGTTTCAATTTAAGCATATCATATAGTCTTTTGGGCATAATGGAGGTACTAGCTACAATATCACATAAAGCATAGCAAGAGAAGTTGTTTATTTTAATTTTAATCATAGGATCCCAACCATCTTCTAGCTTTCTAGGTATGGAGGCTTCTACTCTAAGTTTCTCCTCCCTAGCTTTGATGAGAGCATTAGTGATATGCTCTGTGAAGGCAAGATTAAGCATGCTAGTGTGGGGATCTTTGGCCATTCTTTGTAGAAAGGTGACAACTTCTGAGATACTACAATTATCAAAATTAATTTATCATTATTGGGCAAAATTGTAGTGTCATCCTCTTTGTTTGAATCGCTCTCTATTATAAGAGTTTGAACGTCTTCCCAAGTTTGGGGAAGCTTAGGAGCAATTTGAAACTGAGGCTCATACTCTTTTCCTGGAAGACCATGCCATGGGCATAACTCTCCGTCAAGACTAACATAATCACAACGTTTCTTACTTTTGTAAATCCCGACAGTGGTGATTGGCGTAATGGAAGAAGGGGTGTACTCCTCCCATCTAGTGTTTTTGGTGGAACCCATAGTAGCAAGCAAGCAAGATAACTATTTTTGTGATTTTCGATAAAAGATACTAAAGCAAAAACTGAAAGGTAAACTAACAAGACTAAAAGCAAAGGTAAAAGATAGCGTGCAACTCCCCTATCCTGAAGAGTGGAGTCCCCGGCAACGGCGCCAGAAATTGCTTTGCTTGGTGGCTTCTCGCCCCTCGTTGGTTACCCCAAGTGGAAGGTTTGAGATGCAGTGTAGCAGAAGTTTTCCCTTGGCAATACCAAGGATCAATTTCCCTGAGACTCCCAGTTTCAACAAGAAGGTGTCAACTGCTAACGGCGCCAGATATTAGCAATCAACGTGGACCTGCACACAGATACAAATAACTTTGCTCCCAACGAGTACAGAGAGGTTGAATATCCCTCCGGCCTTGTAGTTTACAAAGGATCAAACGCAAGTGATAATAGTGATAGGTATAATTGCAATAGTAAGTAAAAAGCTGAAAGTAAATAGCGGATGTGATCAATGATGGTAATATGGACCGGAGTCTCATGATGTTCACTAGTGATGTCTCTCTCCCAAAAGACGATAAAACTGCTATGTGAGGTAAACGAATTACAGCTGGGCAATTGACAGGACCATGTGCGCAAACCAATGCTGACTAAGTTGCAAGAAAGGTAGAGGTTCAAAGCATGGGCGGTACACCGAGGTAAGTAGACCGAAATCCATCTGCATCTACTACTAATCATCCACCTTGAGATATCTATCCAGAACATCTCGCTGGTATTAAGTTGCGAGTCCCACCCATAGTGTAAACTCAAAGCAACAGACAACTGCATTAAAAGAACTTTGCGTAAAGTAAACAATCCTTGCACCCGCGGGCACAAGCACCGTTGTTTTCCCCCTTGTGGCAACAGCACATCCCCTAGACTCATGTTTCTGTCACTCAAGCTAGTCATCGAGGGGCATGAACCCACAATCAAGCATAACGTTCCCTCTTGGAGTCACTACCTACTACTTGGCCAAAGCAATAAATAACAACGGAGAACATGCAAGAATTACTTACGAACATAAATATAAAAGAGATGAATCAAATATATTACTCAAACACAATCTGAACATAATCTCATAATCCATCGGATCCCAACAAACTCATCATAGCAACAGCATAAGGATTACATATGTGCCTCGATCATGTAGGGTAGCTCACGAGGTCTAATTAGTGAAGCACAAGAACGGGAGGAGAACATCACATAGCTACTGGTCATGGACCCATGGTCCAAGGGAGACTACTCACAACTCATCCGGGAGGCGTCCATGGTGGTGGAGAAGCTCCCGGTGGTGATCCTCCCCTCCGGCAGGGTGCCGGGAAGGGTTCTCCTGGTGCTCCCGATCTTGGAAGCGGCGGTGGCGGCGGAACAGAGATGAGATCGCGAAAAAGAGTTCCCGTCTCGATGGTTTCGGGAGACGCTTTAAATATATGCCAAAGGGGGGCATCAGACGAGGCTCGGGGGGCCCAGGCGCCCCCCCCCCCCGGCGCGGCCCAAGGGGGGCGCTCCACCAGGGCGCCTGGGGCCTTGGTGGCCCACCTCCGGATGTGCTTCGGGTGCCTGGTGGCTTCTGGAACGCTGATTTTTTATATAATTTTTCTGGCAGTTCTCGTAATGTGAAAACCTGAAATACAAAAACAGCCGAAAACAGAAACTGGCACTGGGGTGCACTGAGTTAATAGGTTAGTCCAAATATGATCAAAAGTGTATGGAAGTGTATAAATAACATAGCAATATCACCCAAAAGAGGCATGGAGCAAGCAGAACTTATAGATAAGTTTTGGACGTATCACACATGCAAAATATAGAAATCATGAGATGACAAGATGTGCGAGGCACATAAGCTTTACTGATGCACGGGGTCTGCGCCCGGCTTTGTACAAAGGATTACATGCAACAGCGGCAAGACTTGTACAAAAGGTGGTTACCAGAGCGGGTCACGGCAACCGCTCCTTACGGGTAAAACTTACGAAGATGCTCAATGTTCCAGGAGTTGCTCACCGGAAATCCATCTTCGGTCTCAAGGCGGACTGCGCCAGGCCTAGTGACTCGTTTCACCCGATAAGGGCCTTCCCACTTCGGCGTCAACTTGTTGGAATTCTTGGCGGACTGAACGCGCCGAAGAACAAGGTCGCCTTCCTCGAGACTTCTGGCGTTAACTTTGCGGCTATGGTAGCGGCGCAAAGCTTGCTGGTAGCAAGCAGCTCGTACAGCAGCATGAAGACGGTCTTCCTCAAGGAGCAGCGCGTCATCTTGTCGCAGCTGCTCTTGCTCAAGCTCATCATAAGAGAGCACTCGAGGTGACCCGTATACGAGTTCCGTGGGGAGAACTGCCTCTGCTCCATAGACTAAAGCGAAAGGTGCCTGCCCAGTGGCTCGATTTGGCATCGTCCTGATAGACCAAAGAACCACTGGCAGCTCCTCGATCCAGTTTCTTCCATACTTGTGCAGCCTGTCGAAAGTTCTGGTCTTGAGGCCACGCAGCACTTTAGCATTCGC
Source organism: Secale cereale (assembly GCA_902687465.1). Lineage (NCBI taxonomy): Eukaryota > Viridiplantae > Streptophyta > Magnoliopsida > Poales > Poaceae > Secale > Secale cereale. The sequence goes on along the minus strand of LR738711.1, from coordinate 890,800,773 downwards.
CCTCTCCGCTTGACCGTTGCTTCTCGGGTGAGCAACAGAAGCGAAGCAGACCTTGGTGCCAAGATCTTGGACGTACTGCATGAAGGTGCGGCTCGTGAATTGCGTACCGTTGTCGGTGATGATCCTGTTAGGGATCCCGAAGCGGCAAACAATCGACCTGAAGAACTTGACTGCTGACTGTGCGGTCACCTTTCTCACTGGTTCCACTTCCGGCCACTTTGCGAACTTGTCGATAGCAACGTACAAGTACTCAAAGCCCCCGGCTGCGCGGGGAAAGGGGCCGAGGATGTCGAGCCCCCAGACCGAAAATGGCCAGGATAAAGGGATCGTCTGGAGAGCTTGAGCTGGCTGGTGTATCTGCTTGGAATGGAACTGGCACGCTTCACACTTGGTTACTTGTGGAGTTGCATCTTGGAGGGCTTCTGGCCAAAAGAAACCTTGCCGGAATGCTTTGCCGGCAAGCGCCCTTGCGCCAATGTGGTGACCACGTATGCCTCCATGTATCTCTGCCAACAGCTTTTGTCCATCTTCCCTGGGAATACACTTTAATTTCACACCATTGAGTCTTCTTCTGTACAGTGTGTTGTCGAAAAACTGGTACATACTTGACTGCCGGGCTACTTTTTCACCTCTTTCTTGCTCTTCAGGAAGTTCTCCTGTCTGGAGAAAACGGACGATCTGCTGTGCCCATGCTGGAGCTTGTGGCTCAACAACAAGGACTAAAGGCACATCTGCTGCTGCGGGAACGTCCGCTTCTACGGCGAGAACCTGCGGCTCAGCCGGAGCTTGACATTCCCCGGCAAGCTTGCCGGAGCAAAACTTGTCGGGAGCTTCTTCTTCAACTGAACAAACCCTGGGGCTTGCAAGAGCAGACTGCCCCTTAGCACTCTTGGCGTTGATCTTGAGGACCTTCTTCGCGGCAGTTTCGGGAAGCTCTGCCGGAAAATAGTCGCCAGAAATCAACTTCCTCTTATTGCTCTGTCCAGTTGATGGTGTTACGGATGGTTGAGTCAGCTTGAGCACAAAGATCCCTGGTTCCACAGGTAACTTAAGTGCGGCACACTTTGACAGGCCGTCCGCGATGTCGTTCTGAGCTCTTGGAACATGCTCCATCTGCAGGTCGTCAAAGTGTTCTTCAAGCTTTCTCACTTCATCAATGTAAGCTTCCATCAACGGACTCTGATATTTTTTGTTCACTTGGCGGACGACAAGCTACGAGTCACCCCTGACAATCAGCTTCTTGATCCCAAGGTCTACCGCGATGCTGAGACCGGCAAGCAAACCCTCATACTCTGCAGTATTGTTTGTCGCTTGCTCCTTGGGAAAGTGCATCTGGACTACGTACTTGAGGTGCTCTCCGGTGGGTGCGACAAGTAGCACGCCAGCACCGGCGCCTTTCAGCGAAAAGGCACCATCAAAGTACATCAGCCACTCTTTGCTTGCTTCCTTGACAGGGATGCTCGTTTCTGGAATTTCTTCATCTGGTGTCGCCGTCCACTCCGCTATGAACTCTGCCAATGCTCTGCTCTGGATAGTTGAAGTGCTTTCAAACTTGAGGCCAAAGCTTGACAGTTCCAGTGCCCACTCAACGATCCTGCCTGTTGCTTCTGGATTCTGCAGTATCCTCTTCAGCGGAAAGCGGGTGACAATTGTTATCTCATGTGCTTGGAAGTAATGGCGCGGCTTTCCCGAGGCCATGAGAAGGCCGAAAAGCAACTTCTGCACACCAGAGTACCTTGACCTAGCCCCCTGCAGAAGGGAGCTGACAAAGTAAACTGGGCGCTGCACCATTTTCTTCCGTACCTCCTCTTGCACCTGCGCAGATCCATCCTTGTCGGGACCAGAGCTTGTCGGGGAAGCCCCCTGCTTGTCGCTGGACGTGCTTGCCGCGGCTGCCGGCTCATCATCTGCCTCCCTCTCCGCTACTAACGCAGCACTAACCACTTGATTGGTTGCCGCTAGGTACAGCAGCAACTTCTCTTGTGGTTTAGGTGCGACAAGTGTTGGAGTGGAGGACGGGTACCTCTTCAAGTCTTGCAGCGCAGCCTCCGCTTCCGGAGTCCATTTCATTGGACCTGCCTTTTTCAAAATTTTGAAAAACGGCAGGGCGTGCTCAGTTGACTTAGAGATAAACCTGCTGAGAGCAGCCACGTAACCGGCAAGCCTCTGCACATCCTTAACGCGCCTTGGTGCTTCTATCTGCTCAATGGCCTTGATCTTGTCGGGATTGGCTTCGATTCCCCTCTGAGACTTGAAGAACCCGAGAAGCTTGCCGGAAGGGACTCCAAACACACACTTCTCGGGGTTGAGCTTGAGCTGGATCTTGCGCAGATTTGCAAAGGTCTTGTCTAAATCTTGAATCAGGGTTGCCCTGTCTTTGCTCTTGACCACTATGTCATCCATGTAGGCTTCTACATTCCTGTGAATTTGTGGCTCAAAAGCTGTATGAACTACCCTTGCAAATGTTGAACCGGCATTCTTCAAACCAAAAGGCATCCTTATGAAACAGTACGTGCCACATGGAGTGATGAATGCGGTCTTCTCCTCATCCTCTTCTGCAATGAAGATCTGATGATATCCTGAGTATGCGTCAAGAAATGAAAGCAAATCACATCTGGCCGTGGAGTCAACAATCTAGTCAATGCGCGGCAAGGGAAATGGGTCTTTGGGACAAGCTTTATTCACATCGGTGAAGTCGATACAAAGCCTCCATTTCCCGTTTGCCTTACGCACGACTAGAGGATTGGCCAACCACGTGGGATGGAGCACTCCTCTGACAAGACCTGCTGCTTCCCACTTCTTGATTTCTTCTGCTATGAATTCTTGGCGCTCCACCGCTTGTTTTCTGACTTCTGCTTGACGGGCCGCGCATGAGGACAGATAGCAAGCTTGTGCTCAATCACTTTCCTGGGAACACCGGGGATGTCGGACGGTTGCCATGCAAACACGTCGACGTTCGCCCGCAGGAAAGCAACGAGCACGCTTTCCTATTTAGGGTCAAGCGTGGCACTGATTGTGAAGGTACCACCAGTGCTGTCCTCCTTGGCGGACACCCTCTTGGTCTCTGGCGGAGCTGCCATCGTCTTCTTACACTTGCCGGTGGAGCTCAATGGTGCGTCCTCGACGGTAGCGCAGCACTCCGAAGAGGTGCGCTTGCCGGAGTGGGCCCCAGAGCTTTTGCCGGACTTGGCCTTCTTGTTTCCCTCAGGAGCTTCAGCTGCAAGTGTCTTGCTATCTGTTGCGGCTGCTGCCTCCCGGTAGATCTTGTCGGCGCGGATAAGGGCATCCTTCTTGTCGCCAGGGACAGAGATGACGCTTATCGGGCCGGGCATCTTCAACATGTTGTAGGTGTAATGAGAGGCTGCCATGAACTTGGCGAGCGCTGGACGGCCGAGTATCCCATTGTAAGGCAATGGAAAATCGGCAACGTCAAAGGTGACCTTCTCGGTCCTGAAGTTCAGCTCCCCACCAAACGTCACTGGCAGCGTGATCTTCCCCTTTGGCTTGCTCCTTCCCGGGTTTATTCCTTGGAATGTGCAGGTCTCTTTGACCTCGCTGTCAGGGATCTGGAGTTTCTGGAGTACAGTGGAGGAGATCAGGTTCAAGCCGGCCCCGCCGTCAACTAACATCTTAGTGACCTTGAGGTTGCGGATAGTTGGTGAAACCAACATCGGCCAGCACCCGACCGCAGTTGTGCGATCAGGGTGGTCCTCAATATCAAAGATGATAGGCGTGCTGGACCATTTCAGAAGTTTGCGCGATTAGACAGGTGGTTCTGTTGCATTAACTTCCCGCACCCACTGTTTGAGTTGGCGGTGAGAAGTATGCAGAGAAGCACCGCCGTCAACGCACAAGACCTCTGTGGCTTTCTGAAATTCCTGCTCACTGTTCTCAACATCATCCATGTCTTCGTCATCTTCATCGTCTTCATCCTTGTCGCGGCCGCGGGGAGGTCTGTCACCTTGCCGCTGCTTGGCCTTGTCGCGGCGTCCTCCCCGGCCGTTGAAGGGCCGCTTCTTGCCGGATCCTCCATCACCTCCTTGGGCCTTCTCCTTGTCGCGCCGCTCGTATTCAGCCTTCTGCTGCTCAACAAGCTGCTCGACTCTCTTGCAGTTCTGGAGGTCGTGGACCTTGGTGCGGTGGATCTTGCAGTACTGCTTGTCGGTGCCATCCTGCTTGTCGGCGGCCGCCACGGCTTGGCAGTTGGTGCATGCGGCAGTCTCCTTGCCGGAGCCACCAGCCTTGGCCTTCTCGGCGCCACCTCCGTTGCCGGACTGCTCAACGACTAGCACTTCTTTGTTTTTCTTCTTTCTGTTGTTCCGCCGCTGGTTTTTCTTTGCCGGGGCGGCATCTTCACTGCCAGATCCCCCTGCGCCTGTATCCTCTCCGGGGAGTTTCCTTCCCTCCTCAGCGCGTGCACACTTGTCGGCCAGAGCATAAAGCTCACTGACGTCTCTGATCTTGCACATCGCCATCTCCTCCCTCATCCTGCGGTTACGCACGTTCTGATGGAACGCGCTGATGACCGCGGCAGGGTGGACGTCTGGAATGTTGTGTTGAACACGGTTGAATCTCTGGATGTATTTGCGTAGGGGTTCTCCTTCCTTCTGAGCGAGCAGGTGAAGGTCACTCTCTTGGCCATGGGGTTTGTGGTCGCCTGTAAAGGCGCCGACAAACTGATGGCACAAGTCTGCCCAAGAAGAAATGGAGTTGTCCGGCAAGTGCATGAGCCAGGATCTGACGTTGGGTTTGAGTACCAGCGGGAAGTAGTTGGCAAGGATCTTGTCGTCTCGTCCCCCGGCAGCTTGCACCGCGATGGTGTAGATGCTGAGGAACTCCGACGGATGCGTCTTGCCGTCATACTTCTCTGGCACATCTGGCTTGAAATTCTTCATGCTGGGCCACTGGACTTGCCGCAGCTCACGAGTGAACGCAGGACAACCTACCGCATACGGCAAGTTGCCTGGTCCCCCTGGCGCATGCATGTCGACAGTGGGCCCAGCGCGCTAATCTAATTGGCGCCGCGCTTCTGTTCGGTGCTCGATGCGGGTACGAGCGTCTTCTTGTTGTCGCTCGTGGAGAACTTGGCGCTGATCGCGACGAGCTCGTGGATCTAACGACGCGGTGGAGTCATCGTCGATGTTGGTCCGGCGAGTCGGCGATTTCGGCCTTCGGGGCGGAGAGTGCACGGTGGTTGCACCCCCACCGGTCTTGTCGCCATCGGCCCGCGCCTGGCTGACTTGCCGCGGCTGTGCGGTGCTCGGTTGCCGCGGAGTGTCGCCGTTGGCGAAGGCGATGAGGCTCTGAATGGTGGCCCTCCAGTCGTCGGCTTTGTCTGGCGCTGGAGGGAAGTCCAGAAGCAGTTGAGCTCGTGCCAGAGCTTCTGCTGGAGTGGCGGGTAGCGGTGGCGAACGGTGCGAGGAGCGGGATATGCTCGGACTTCTAACCACGTTAGAAGGAGTAGTATCCCGTCCAGGCGACCGTGCCTTGCTCCTGCCAGCATGTTGGCGTGCATGCTGGTCTTGAGCATCCCGAGATCCGCCAGCTTGACCTTGGCCCAGCAAGCGTATGGTACCGTGAGTACCATGACGCTGCCGGTCCCACGCCTCCTGAGATGGGCGCGATGCATGCACGGACGCCGAGGTCTTGGAGTGCGCCCGGTCGTCGTGGGAGCCGGCTACGCCAGCCTTGCCCTTGGACCTGGCAGCACCGTGAGTTCCCTCGTCGACGTCCGTTCTTCCGCCGGCATCTACCCCACCAGCCGTTGGCTCCGACGGTGGTCGGATCGACGCGGACGGACCTGCTGCCTCCGAAGCCTTCTTCTTCGGCGGCATGTTGATGAAGTGGATGAAGATCTAGCTCGTGTGGACGCCGGATCGGGTTCACACAACCTCGACGCACCCCCTACCTGGCGCGCCAAAGATGTCGGGGAAACTGATCCACCCACAAACACCTATGGGAACGGAGCCCCTTTTCGGTACGGCAAGGGGGCGGAGATTGCACAAAGAGCGGATCGAGGCGAGGCACACGAGCAGTTTACCCAGGTTCGGGCCGCACTGATGCGTAAAACCCTACTCCTGCCTTGGTTTGTATTGAGTTCTTGGCTCGGGAGCACTGGAAGCTACAGTACTCTTCGAGACTGAGCGTGAGAGTGTTCGAATGTCTAACCCCCTCTCCTACGTGCGCATGGGCCTCCTTTTATATGCTCAAGGGGTCACCGACAGGTGGCAGCGCAGTTGAGGGTAAAAATGTAAAAAGCTTGGTAGTTGGAACAGTGTTCCATACCTAACCCTGACGGCAGGGGACAAGGGCATTAAATGCCCATCGCCGTCGCCCAAACAGTGCAAAAAGTGGCCGTCAGGGGCGCCACCATTCGCCACGATGGCATCCTTGTCATCGCCGCTTGCCACCGCGTACCCCTGGCTGCACAGCCTTCCACCACGTACGCCTGGGAGGATCCCAGAGCGACACGTGGGTGGATGTGCTGGAGCGTAGGTACCGAGTGGAAGCTTGCCGCGGCAAGTGCCTTGCCACGGTCGCTATCTTGTCGCTTCCGGGAGCTTGTCGCTCACCGGGCCTTGCCGGGACGCGTGGCGCATCGCGGCAAGTTTCTTGAGATGCCTTGGTTGGCCTTCCCGGCAAGCTTCTCTTGCCAGGGTCTTGCGCCTTGAGTAGTCTTGTGCCTCGAATGGCCTTCTCGGCAAGAGCCTCTTGCCGGGGCCTTGCCTCCTTGGCTTAAATACTTTGTTCTTGAATGGCTCCAAAGGAGCCACGGAGGACCTCTAAACGATAGACATCCGTCTAGTCATCTAAATGATCGCGTGATCCAAAACAACTAAACTATGTCCGATCATCACGTGAGATGGAGTAGTTTTCAATCGTGAACATCTTATGTTGATCATATCTACTATATGATTCACGCTTGACCTTTCGTTCTCCAGTGTTCCGAGGCCATGTATGTACATGCTAGGCTCGTTAAGTTTAACCTGAGTATTCTGCATGTGCAAAATTGTCTTACACCCATTGTATTTGAACATAGAGCTTATCACACCCGATCATCACGTGGTGTCTCTGCACGACGAACTTTCGCAATGGTGCATACTCAGGGAGAACACTTGTACCTTGAAAGTTTGAAAGGGATCATCTTATAATGCTACCACCGTACTAAGCAAAATAAGAAGCATAATAAGATAAACATCACATGCAATCAAAATATGTGACATGATATGGCCATCATCATCTTGTGCTTTTGATCTCCATCTCCAAGGCACCGTCATGATCACCATCGTCGCCGGTGCGACACCTTGATCTCCATCGTAGCATCGTTGTCGTCTCGCCAACTATTGCTTCCACGACTATCGCTGTCGCTTAGTGATAAAGTAAAGCAATTACATGGCGATTGTGTCGGTGTACTAGAGTAGGGGTACCCTAGTATCCCGAACTTGTGCACGGGCAGTCGCAGCACCCCGCGGCAAGGCTTGCCGGGTGGCTGCCAAGGTCCTCCGTGGTTCCTTTGGAGCCATTCAAGAACAAAGTATTCAAGCCAAGGAGACAAGGCCCCGGCAAGAGGAGCTTGCCGGGAAGGCCACTCAAGGCACAAGACCCCGGCAAGAGGAGCTTGCCGGGAAGGCCAACCAAGGCATCTCGAGGAACTTGCCGCGACGCGCCACGCGTCCCGGCAAGGCCCGGTGAGCGGCAAGCTCCCGAACGCTACAAGACAACGACCGCGGCAAGGCGCTTGCCGCGGCAAGCTACCACTCTGTACCCACGCTCCGGCGCATCCACCAACGTGTCGCTCTGGGACCCTTCCAGGCGTACGTGGCGGGAGGCTGTGCAGCCAGCGGTACGTGGTGGCAAAGCGGTGCTGACAAGATTACCATCGTGGCGAACGGTGGCGTCCCTGACGGTCCCTTTTTGCACTGTTTGGGCGACGCAGACGGGCATTTAATGCCCTTGTCCCCTGCCGTCAGGGTTAGGTATGATACACTGTACAGGTAGTTGTACCAACTACAACACCTTTCCATTTTTACCCTTGTCTACGTTGCCACCTGTCGGTGACCCCTTGAGCATATAAAAGGAGGCCCATGCGCAACGTAGAAGGGGAGGAGGATCAGAACACTCACGCTCGGTCTCGTTAGCTGCTGGTGTGTACTGTAGCACTCAGCGCTCCCGAGCAAGAACTCAATACAAACCACAAAGCAGGAGTAGGGTTTTCGCATCCGTGCGGCCCGAACCTGGGTAAACTGCTCGTGTGTTTCGCCTCGATCTGCTCTTCGTGCGATCTGCGCCCCCGCCGAACCGAAAGGGACTCGGTCCGCCAGTCCCATAGGTGTTCGTGGATCAGTTTCCCCGACATCTTTGACGCGCCAGGTAGGGGGCGTCGAGGTTGTGTGAACCTGATCCGGCGTTCACACGGGCTAGATCTTCATCATCTTCATCGACATGCCGCCGAAGAAGAAGGCTTCGGAGGAAGCTGCTCCGTCCGCGCCGAACCCACTACCGCCGGAGCAAACGGCTGGTGGGGTAGACGCTGGCGGAAGAACGGGCGTCGACGAGGGAGCTCACGGTGCTGCCAGGTCCAAGGACAAGGCTGCGCTGCCCATCGGCGGCGTAGCCGGCTCCCATAACGACCGGGCGCACTCCAAGACCTCGGCGTCCTGACCAAGTCCGCTAAGAGTTCTGATGCCCACTCCGGCAAGCGCACCTCTTCGGAGTGCTGCGCTACCGTTGAGGACGCACCATCGAGCTCCACCGGCAAGTGTAAGAAGACAATGGCAGCTCCGCCAGAGACCAAGAAGGTGTCCGCCAAGGAGGACGGCACTGGTGGTACCTTCACCATCAGTGCCACTCTTGACCCTAAATAGGAAAGCGCGCTCATTGCTTTCCTGCGGGCGAATGTCGACGTATTTGTGTGGCAACCGTCTGACATCCCCGGTGTTCCCAGGAAAGTAATTGAGCACCATCTTGCCGTCTGTCCTCATGCGCGGCCCGTCAAGCAGAAAGTCAGGAACAAGCAGTGGAGCGCCAAGAATTCATCACAGAAGAGATCAAGAAGTTGGAAGCAGCAGGCCTTGTCAGAGGAGTGCTCCATCCCACGTGGTTGGCCAATCCTGTAGTCGTGCGCAAGGCAAACGGGAAATGGAGGCTTTGTATCGACTTTACCGATGTCAATAAGGCTTGTCCCAAAGACCCATTTCCTTTGCCGCGCATTGACCAGATTGTCGACTCCATGGCCGGATGTGACTTGCTTTCATTTCTTGACGCATACTCAGGATACCATCAGATCTTCATGGCAGAAGAGGATGAGGAGAAGACCACATTCATCACTCCATGTGGCACATACTGTTTTATACGGATGCCTTTCGGTTTGAAGAATGCTGGTTCAACATTTGCAAGGGTAGTCCATGCAGCTTTTGAGCCACAAATACACAGAAATGTGGAAGCCTATATGGATGACATAGTGGTCAAGAGCAAGGACAAGGCAACCCTGATTCAAGATTTAGACGAGACCTTTGCAAATCTATGCAAGATCAGCCTCAAGCTCAACCCCGAGAAGTGTGTGTTTGGAGTCCCTTCCGGCAAGCTTCTCGGGTTCTTCGTGTCTCAGCGGGGAATTGAAGCCAATCCCGACAAGATCAAGGCCATTGAGCATATTGAAGCACCAAAGCGCGTCAAGGATGTACGAAGGCTTGCCGGTTGCGTCGCTGCTCTCAGCAGGTTTATCTCTAGGTCTGCTGAGCGCGCCCAGCCGTTTTTCAAAATATTGAAAAAGGCAGGTCCAATGAAATGGACTCCGGAAGCGGAGGCTGCGCTGCAAGACTTGAAGAGATACCTGTCCTCCACTCCAATACTTGTCGCACCTAAGCCACAAGAGAAGTTGCTATTGTATATAGTGGCAACCAATCAAGTGGTTAGTGCTGCGTTAGTAGCGGAGAGAGAGGCTGATGATGAGCCAGCAACCGCGGCAGGCGCGTCCAGCGACAACCAGGGGGCTTCCCCGACAAGCTCTGGTCCCGACAAAGATGGATCTGCGCAGACGCGCGAGGAGATACATAAGAGAATGGTGCAGCGCCCAGTTTACTTTGTCAGTTCCCTCCTGCAAGGAGCTAGGTCAAGGTACTCTGGTGTGCAGTAATTGCTTTTCGGCCTTCTCATGGCCTCGAGAAAGTTGCGCCACTACTTCCAAGCACATGAGATCACAGTTGTCACTCGTTTTCCGCTGAAGAGGATACTGCAGAATCCAGAAGCAACAGGCAGGATTGTTGAGTGGGCACTGGAACTGTCAAGCTTTGGTCTTAAGTTTGAGAGCACTTCAACCATCCAAAGCAGAGCATTGGCAGAATTCATAGTAGAGTGGACGCCAACACCAGATGAAGAAATTCCAAAAACGAGCATCCCCATTAAGGAAGCAAGCAAAGAGTGGCTAATGTACTTTGATGGTGCCTTCTCGCTGCAAGGCACCGGTGCTGGTGTGCTACTTGTTGCACCCACCGGAGAGCACCTCAAGTACGTAGTCCAGATGCACTTTCCCAAGGAGCAAGCAACAAAAAATACCGCAGAGTATGAAGGTTTGCTTGCCGGTCTCAGGATCGCGGCAGACCTTGGGATCAAGAAGCTCATTGTCAGGGGTGACTCGCAGCTTGTCGTCCGCCAAGGGAACAAGAGTTATCAGAGTACGTTGATGGAAGCCTACGTTGATGAAGTGAGAAAGCTAGAAGAGCACTTTGACGGCCTACAGATGGAGCATGTTCCAAGAGCTCAGAATGACATTGCCGATGGCTTGTCGAAGTGCGCCGCACTTAAATTACCTGTGGAACCAGGGATCTTTGTGCTCAAGCTGACTCAACCGTCTGTAACGCCATCAACTGGACAGATCAAGAAGAGGAAGTTGATTTCTGGTGACTATTTTCCGGCAGAGCTCCCCAAAGCCGCCGCCAAGAAGGTCCCCAAGATCAACACCAAGAGTGCTGAGGAGCAGTCTGCTCTGGCAAGCCCTAGGGTTTGTTCCGTTGAAGCAGACGCTCCCGACAAGTTTTGCTCCGGCAAGCTTGCCGGGGAACGTCAAGCTCTGGCTGAGCCGCAGGTTCTCGCCGTAGAAGCGGATGTTCCCGCAGCAGCAGATGTGCCTTTAGTCCTTGTTGTCGAGCCACAAGCTCCAACATGGGCACAGCAGATTGTCCGTTTCCTCCAGACAGGAGAACTTCCCGAAGAGCAAGAAGAAGCGGAAAGAGTAGCCCGGCAGTCAAGTATGTACCAGTTTGTCGACAACACACTGTATAGAAGAAGACTCAACGGTGTGAAATTGAGTGTATTCACCGGAAGACGGACAAAAGCTGTTGGCAGAGATACATGGAGGCATATGTGGTCACCACATTGGCGCCAGAACACTTGCCGGCAAAGCATTCCGGCAAGGTTTCTTTTGGCCGACAGCCCTCCAGGATGCAACTGCACAAGTAACCAAGTGTGAAGCATGCCAGTTCCATTCCAAGCAGATACACCAGCCAGCTCAAGCTCTCCAGACGATCCCTTTATCCTGGCCATTTTTGGTCTGGGGGCTCGACATCCTCGGCCCCTTCCCCCGAGCAACCGGGGGCTTTGAGTACTTGTACGTTGCAATCGACAAGTTCACAAAGTGGCCGGAAGCAGTGAGGAAGGTGACAGCACAGTCAGCAGTCAAGTTCTTCAGGTCGATTGTTTGTCGTTTCGGGATCCCTAACAGGATCATCACCGACAACGGTACGCAATTCACAAGCCGCACCTTCATGCAGTACGTCCAAGATCTTGGCGCCAAGGTCTGCTTCGCTTCTGTTTCTCACCCGAGAAGCAACGGTCAAGCGGAGAGGGAAAATGCTGAAGTGCTGCGCAGGATCAAGACCAGGACTTTCGACAGGCTGCACAAGTGCGGAAGAAACTGGATTGAGGAGCTGCCGGTGGTTCTTTGGTCGATCAGGACGACGCCAAATCGAGCCACTGGCCAGACACCTTTCGCTCTAGTCGATGGAGCAGAGGCAGTTCTCCCTACGGAACTCGTATACGGGTCACCTCGAGTGCTCTCTTATGATGAGCTTGAGCAAGAGCAGCTGTGACAAGATGACGCGTTGCTCCTTGAGGAAGACCGTCTTCAGGCTGCTGTACGAGCTGCTACCAGCAAGCTTTGCGCCGCTACCATAGCCGCAAAGTTAACGCCAGAAGTCTCGAGGAAGGCGACCTTGTTCTTCGGCGCGTTCAGTCCGCCAAGAATTCCAACAAGTTGACACCGAAGTGGGAAGGCCCTTACCGGGTGAAACGAGTCACTAGGCCTGGCGATGTCCGCCTTGAGACCGAAGATGGCATTCCGGTGAGCAACTCCTGGAACATTGAGCATCTTCGTAAGTTTTACCCGTAAGGCGCGGTTGCCGGAACCCGTTTCGGCAACCACCTTTTGTACAAGTCTTGCCACTGTTGCATGTAATCCTTTGTACAAAGCCAGGCGCAGACCCCATGCATAAGTAAAGTTAATGTGCTCCGCACATCTTGTCAATTTCATGCTTTCCATTTTTTGCATGTGATAACTGACACTTTGTGCAGCACCTACCCCCGGTAAGCAATAACGAGCCATAAGGCTCCATATCTTTATTTTCTCTTCTTTCTTTTTCTCAAGGAGAAGAAGGTTCCCTCGCCCACAAGTTTGCCGGGGGGAAAGGAGAAGATAATGGTATGGACCGGGCGTCGTTCAAGAAAGTTTCGTCTTGCCGGGAAGCAAAAAACAGAAAAGCTATGTTGCCAAAGTTTGAGCAATCAGATTTTTTTAATTTTAAGTTATCTTCCTTGAACGACCGTGCTTTGTATGGAAAACCTGTGCGCAGAGGAACCAACTCGTAGCTAGTTGCGCCCTTAACTTTGTTTCGAGCCCGCTCAACAACTTTGTTTCGAGTCCGCTCAACAACTTTGTTTCGAGTTCGCTCAACAACTTAAGCGAGCTGCGACTAGTTGCGACAAGGTTTCTTGTCGGTAACGGCACCGCCAGCAGGCTGCTGACGTCCCGCACTTAGCGCTCGCGGCTAAGGTGCCTACGCCGGCAAGTTCCCTAAAAGCGTAGGGCAAAAACATACAAAGGAAGGAATCAAGTAAAGGAAATAACATTGCAATCGTTACCCAAAATAGAGTTATATCTCAAGATAGCTTGTCGCAGCTCTAACAGATTGTTCTCATAACATGACAAGCAGCGACAAGAAAGGAAGAAAACGGGCGGCCTAGTCTACGCGATCGCCCTCGACCCTCTTGATCCCGCTCACCTTGTCCACAATGGGTGCGACAAGGGTCTTGAGCGCCTCCAGATCAACATCTGGCGGTAGGGTCTTGAGGACGTTGGTGAGGTTGAGGCCCGGGTTGCGGAAGGCCACCTTCACCAACACCTTCTGAAGAGCTCCCGCGCAGATCTTGCGCGACTCGTCAGACAGCTGTTTTGGGATCTTCTCCCGGAGTCGCTGGAGGGCTATCGCCACGCCTTTAAAGAACAAGGTGAGCTTGGCGCTGGGTTGGAGGTTCTCATCGGAGGGATACCCGAGATCCTCCATCCCCAGCTGCGCCAGCTCCTTATCGATGTCTGCGGCAGCATTCACAAGACCCTCCGTCCAGTGCTCCACATTCTCTCTGAAAGTGTTCTGGGCGGCGGCAGCACTCGCCAGCAGCGCTTTATCGGCCTTGATCTCCTCCTTCAAGGCCACCTCCTGCTCCCTGGCGCCGTCCAGCGTCTTGGTCAAACTGGTCAGCTTCAACTCAAGATCCGCGTTGGAGTCCTTGGCGGCGGCAAGCTCCTTGCCCTTCTCGGCGAGACGAACCTACAGCTCTGAGTTGTTGTAGGCGTCCTTCTCCCGCTCATGCTTGAGCGCGGCAAGCTCTTCACCTCTCGCCTTGAGATCGGCCTCCAGCTGCGCCACCTTCGTCTCCAACTCCTTCTTGGCGGCCTCGGCAGCTGCGGCAGCATCCTTTGCTTGCTTGAGGGCTCCGCCGAATGATTTCTCGCGCGCGGCAAGCTCTTCCTCGTGGCTGTCGAGGTTGACCTTCCGCTGCGCCAGCTCGCCCTCTTGTGCGGACAGCTTCTCAGCGGCAAGCCGCTGTTGCTCTTCAACTTCAGCCTTCTCGAGGAAGAAGGCCTTCTGCTCCTCGGCGAGTTGCTCCCGCTCCTTTGCCAGGGACCGGAGAGCTTCTTGGTGAAGACCCCGGAGCTCCTTCGCGTGCCTCTCGATGTCAGCTCCCGCCTTCGCGACAAGCGCCTCGCGGGATTCCAGCTTGGCTTGCCGAGCGCGGTAGAGCGACAACAGCTTCCGCAGCAGCCGCTCCTCCTCGGGCTCGCCACTGCTGCTGCTCGGCGCATCAACTAGCGTCAGCCCAGCGGAGGCGAGCACCTCTCCATCAAAGCTCTCTCCTTCGACCGGCGCCCTGGAGCTTGACGCCCAGGGGAGGTTGATGAAGACGCCATCGCCGGCCTTCAAGTAGACGCCTGGCTGGGGCTCTTCGGAGCCTGGCGCTGCGGCAGCGGCGGAGGGATCGGTGGTCGGCGTAGCACCTGGCGCTCCTGCGGCCTCAGGGCCGTCAGTGCGATCGCCGAACCCCTCGCCAGCTGCTGCGGCGGCAGCCTTGGCGGCCTCATCGCCGACGGGATCGTCAGCGCCGGCTGCTTCTTCGGTGCCAGCGGCGTCGCCGGTGTTGCCGCGTGTGTTCTCTTCGCCAGCAACCTCCGTCTCCACCGGCTCCGCAGCAGATGGATCTGACGGCCGGAAAGGGGAGAAAAGTCAAGCAAATATCCAAAAAAGAAGATCAAAAGAAGAAGAACCCAAGGGAAGTTTTGAAGCAAGAGGATTATCTGCACAAGGATCTGCAGTCGTAGTCTCCGCCGGCGGGGGGCCGCTAGTGCTCTCCTTTGCCGGAGAGCTCTCCCTTGGCGGAGAACTCTCCCTTGTCGGAGAGTCCCTTCCTGGAGAACTCTCCCTTGGCGGTGTAGTTGAAGCAGATGGCATGTCGGGGGCGGTCTCCGGGCGCTCCTGGTGGGGCTGCTCTGCTCCTACACAAACCAACAAACAGATGTCAGCAAAGAAAGAGCACCCATGCGCCTGACAGCGGGAAGCGAACCAAATACTTACGCTGGGGGCTGCGCTGGGGGATGCTCTGGAAAATGGTTGCCGGGTCCGGCAAGGTGGTCTCGGTGGGTTCGTCCTCGATGATGATCACCTCCTCTCTCCTCGCCGGGACCTTGGCTCTCTTCGCCGCTCTCTGGGCCAGAGTCCTGAAAAGGAATAAGTCCGAAGTAAAACAAATGAGATACAAGACAAAACAGCAAGAATTGAAGAAATACAAGTACAACAAGGATCTTACTCTTCTTCTTCCTCGTCGGAGCTGAGCGCGGAGAAGTCGAAGTCCGGGTCACGTCCGGCGCGAGGAGGCGGAGGAGTAGGTTCCCTTGGCCGCTAGGCGGGAGCAGTGGCGGTGGTCTGAGACGACCCCGCTCCGGCTGCCGCCGCGGCGTGAGAAGCGGCAGGAGCAGAAGCGGTGGTCCGGAAAGACCCCGCTCCAGTTGCCGCAGCAGCACGAGGTGCTCCCGCGGCAACCGTGCTCGCCGCGGTGGAGCGTGTCGCGCGGCACAGCGGCTGTTGACTCGTCTGCCGCTCCGCTACGTCCCCGGCCTTGCGGAGACGCCTTCTTGGTGGAGCTGGGGGCTCTGCTTGCGGCGAGCTTTCTGAAGACGAGGAGGAAGAGGAGTCGATCTCCAACGAGCCGCTCGTATCCTCGGCAGGCTCGCTCGACTCGACGTCATGCCCAGCAAGCTCTTCCTCGCCGGCAAACTCCTCTCGCTCGGCAAGGCTTGCCGCCTCCGCTGCCTCTGCCTCCTCCACGGTGAATCTGAACTCGCCCGCGGCTGCGGCTGCCGCCGCCTCTTCCAGCCTAGTGGCGATGCGCTTCACCTCCTCATCGGTGGTGGCGCGAGTGAGGCCCTTCTGCTCGTCGGAGCGGATCGGCATTTCTACCAAGCCGTCGAAGAACTCCTGCACGACGTCGTCTGCAGGCTCTTGCCAAGTTGGGTCAATTCCATGTGAGTCGCACAGCGGCATCATTGCACGGATGCGGCTGAGCGAGGAGTTGTTGCACAACGGAACGACACCCTTCGGCAACCTGAACACTTCGGGTGTTGGGGGTCGTACTTGAACAGATCCTGGAGCATCGCGTTAAGCTCCAGAACAGTGAAGTTGAAGTTGAGGCCTGGGCGCAGCCTCATGATATCCGCCGCATTCTCGAAGTCCCAGGCGGGTCTCCTCCTCTCTTGCAGGGGGGCGATGCGGCGGCGAAGAAAATCTGCACCAACCACACCTACAGTGAGCCCGGCAAGCCTGAGGCGTTGGATCCGGGCGATGGCAATCTTCAGCCTATCGTCTTTCGGGGCCACGTTGCTCCAATCGTTGTCGCGTACTACTGGGGCTTGGCGCCGGGCGGTAAAAGGCTGCGGGTTCTCCTCGACAATCCAGCACCAGTTTGCTCTCCATTCCTCCCATTTGCTGCGGAGCTCTCCCTCCAGATAAGCTTCCTTCTTGTGGGCTCTCGAGATCCACGCGATTCCGCCGGATAAAGGCTCTCCTCTCTCAACACGAGGCATAAAGAAGTGGCGAAAAAGGGCTACGTTTGGAACTTTGGATAGACCCCGACAAAGTTTTCGCAGAGGTGTGCAAAAACGGCCATGGTCAGAACGGCATTGGGGGTGAAATCAAGGAGGTGGAACCCGTAGGTGTTCATAATATCGCAGAAAAACTCAAAGAAAGGCGGGCAGAGCCCGCAGTAGAAGAACAAGGCGACGAAGGGATATCCAGTTGGAGCCATTTTCCAAGCGACGGCTGGAAGTACCTTCGTGTGCGGATGCGCCCGCGTCTCCCCCGACCAGAAGAGGTAGTAGTACTCCCTCAGCTCCCTCGCGGCGAGCCTGGGGGGGAAGATTGCCCGCTCTTTCCGCAACGCCGCGAGCCGCTGCGCCCTTCCCCGTGTCGGTTTTCGGAGCCATGGCGGAAGTGGTGGGGGAGGTCGACGGCGTTGGTGGTGCTAGTGGCGATGGGGGGCGGAGCGCTGCTTTCTTTCAACTTTGGGAAGAAGGGGGAGCAGCGGAGGAATAAAAACTGGAGAATGGACGAACTGCCCCTGCTTCCCCTGCTTATAAGGAGGGAGGGGGCGGACGTTCCGCCTTTCCGAATAAAGAAACCACCCACGATCTCTCCCACGACGCCGCATTTAACGCGTGTCATTAAGGGAGGGCGCGGTGGATACGGAGTAAGATACGGCGCAACCCAGGCCGCGCGTGCCCTTGCCCTGTTTTGGGCCTGGCCCAACAGCGCTCGGCACCGTGTATGGCCCAGGCCCGGGGGCTCATGTCGGTGTACTAGAGTAGGGGTACCCTAGTATCCCGAACTTGTGCACGGGCAGTCGCAGCACCCCGCGGCAAGGCTTGCCGGGTGGCCGCCAAGGTCCTCCGTGGTTCCTTTGGAGCCATTCAAGAACAAAGTATTCAAGCCAAGGAGACAAGGCCACGGCAAGAGGAGCTTGCCGGGAAGGCCACTCAAGGCACAAGACCCCGGCGAGAGGAGCTTGCCGGGAAGGCCAACCAAGGCATCTCGAGGAACTTGCCGCGACGCGCCACACGTCCCGGCAAGGCCCGGTGAGCGGCAAGCTCCCGGACACGACAAGACAACGACCGTGGCAAGGCGCTTGCCGCAGCAAGCTACCACTCTGTACCCACGCTCCGGCGCATCCACCAATGTGTCGCTCTGGGACCCTTCCAGGCGTACGTGGCGGGAGGCTGTGCAGCCAGCGGTACGCGGTGGCAAAGCGGTGCTGACAAGATTACCATCGTGGCGAACGGTGGCGTCCCTGACGGTCCCTTTTTGCACTGTTTGGGCGACGCAGACGGGCATTTAATGCCCTTGTCCCCTGCCGTGAGGGTTAGGTATGATAAACTGTACAGGTAGTTGTACCAACTACAACACCTTTCCATTTTTACCCTTGTCTACGTTGCCACCTGTCGGTGACCCCTTGAGCATATAAAAGGAGGCCCATGCGCAACGTAGAAGGGGAGGAGGATTAGAACACTCACGCTCGGTCTCGTTAGCTGCTGGTGTGTACTGTAGCACTCAGCGCTCCCGAGCAAGAACTCAATACAAACCACAAAGCAGGAGTAGGGTTTTACGCATCCGTGCGGCCCGAACCTGGGTAAACTGCTCGTGTGTTTCGCCTCGATCTGCTCTTCGTGCGATCTCCGCCCCCGCCGAACCGAAAGGGACTCGGTCCGCCAATCCCATAGGTGTTCGTGGATCAGTTTCCCCGACAGATTGTATTTCATACAATAAAGCGACAACCATATGGCTCCTGTCAGTTGCCGATAACTTTACAAAACATGATCATCTCATACAATCACGTATCACTCATCATGTCTTGACCATACCACATCACAACATGCCCTGCAAAAACAAGTTAGACGTCCTCTACTTTGTTGTTGCAAGTTTTATGTGGCTGCTACGGGCTTAGCAAGAACCATTCTTACCTACGCATACAAAACCACAACGATATTTCGTCAAGTATGTGTTGTTTTAACCTTCACAAGGACCGGGCGTAGCCACACTTGATTCAACTAAAGTTGGAGATACTGACACCCGCCAGCCACCTGTGTGCGAAGCACATCGGTAGAACCAGTCTCGCGTAACCGTACGCGTAATGTTGGTCCGGGCCGCTTCATCCAACAATACCGCCGAATCAAAGTATGACATGCTGGTAAGCAGTATGACTAGTATCGTCCACAACTCACTTGTATTCTACTCATGCATATCATCTACGCATAGACCTGGCTCATGATGCCACTGTTGGATAACATAGTATTTCAAAAAAAATCCTACGATCACGCAAGATCTATCTACTAGATGCATAGCGATGAGAGCGGTGAGTGTGTCTACTTACCCTCGTAGACCGGGAGCGGGAGCGTCTAGTGACGCGGTTGATGTAGTCCCACGAGCCTCCTTGTTTGGGACATGTCCGAGCGTCTAGCACCGAACGTTCGGAGCCTCCGCGTTCAGCACACGTTCAGCTTGATGACGTCCCACGAGCTCTTGATCTAGTTGAGCCTTGCGAGAGACTTTCGCCAGCACGGCGGCGTGGTGACAGAGATGATGAAGCTACCGGCGCAGGGCTTCGCCTAAGCACTACAACGGTATGACCGAGGTGTGTTTCTGTGGAGATGGGCACCGCACACGTTTGGGAGAGATCAACTGATCAACTTGGGTGTCTATGGGGTGCCTCTACCCCCGTATATAAAGTAGTGGAGGAGGGGGAGGGCCGGCCCTCTCTATGGCGCTCCCTAGGGGAGTCCTACTCCCACCGGGAGTAGGATTCCCCCTTTTGTAGTAGAACTAGGACCCCTTCCAAGTAGTAGGAGTAGGAGAGAAGGAAAGGGAAAAGAGAAGAGAAGGAAGGAGGTGGCGCAGCCCCTCCCCTAGTCCAATTCGGACTAAGCCTTGGGGGCGCAACCTCCTCTCTCTCTTTCCCCTAAAGCCCAATAAGGCCCATATACTCCCCGACGAATTCCAGTAACTCTCGGGTACTCCGAAAAATACCCGAATCATTGGGAACCTTTCCGATGTCCGAATATAGTCGTCCAATATATCGATCTTTACGTCTCGACCATTTAGAGACTCCTCGTCATGTCCCCGATCTCATCCGGGACTCCGAACTACCTTCGGTACATCAAAACACATAAACTCATAATACCGATCGTCATCAAATGTTAAGCGTGCGGACCCTACGGGTTCGAGAACTATATAGACATGTATGAGACTCATCTCGGATCAATAACCAATAGCGGAACCTAGATGCTCATATTGGCTCCTACATATTCTATGAAGATCTTTATCGGTCAAACCGCATAACAACATACGTTGTTACCTTTGTCATCGGTATGTTACTTGCCCGAGATTCAATCGTCGGTATCACCATACCTAGTTAATTTCGTTACCGGCAAGTCTCTTTACGCGTTCCATAATACATCATCTCGTGACTAACTCATTAGTCATTTGCTTGCAAGGCTTATTATGATGTGTATTACCGAGAGGGCCCAGAGATACCTCTCCGACACTCGGAGTGACAAATCCTATTCTTGATCAATGCCAACACCACGAACATCTTCGGAGACACCTGTAGAGCATCTTTATAATCACCCAGTTACGTTGTGACGTTTGATAGAACACAAGGTGTTCCTCCAGTATTCGGGAGTTGCATAATCTCATAGTCATAGGAACATGTATAAGTCATGAAGAAAGCAATAGCAGTAAAACTAAACGATCATAGTGCTAAGCTAACGGATGGGTCTTGTCCATCACAACATTCTCCTAATGATGTGATCCCGTTGATCAAATGAAAACTCATGTCTATGGCTAGGAAACATAACCATCTTTGATCAATGAGCTAGTCTAGTAGAGGCATACTAGGGACACTCTGTTTTGTCTATGTATTCACACATGTACTAAGTTTCCAGTTAATACAATTCTAGCATGAATAAAAACATTTATCATGATATAAGGAAATAAATAATAACTTTATTATTGCCTCTAGGGCATCTTTCCTTCACAGTATTCAAAAAGGGTCTACCAAGAATAATAGCAATACTATCGTCCTCGGGAATATCAATGATAACAAAGTCCATTAAGATAGTAACATTTGCAACCACAACAGGCACATCCTCACAAATACCGACAGGTATAGCAGTTGATTTATCGGCCATTTGCAAATATATTTTAGTAGGTGTCAACTTATTCAAATCAATTCTACTATATAAAGAGAGAGGCATAACACTAACACCGGCTCCAAGATCACATAAAGCAGTTTTAACATAGTTTCTTTTAATGGAGCAAGGTATGGTTGGTACTCCTGGATCCCCTAGTTTCTTTGGTATTCCACCGTTAAAAGTATAATTGGCAAGCATGGTGGAAATTTCAACTACAGGTATCTTTCTTTTATTGGTAATAATATCTTTCATATACTTAGCATAAGGGTTTGTTTTGAGCATATCAGTCAAACGCATACGCAAAAAGATAGGTCTAATCATTTCAGCAAAGTGCTCAAAATCCTCGTCATCCTTTTTCTTGGATGGTTTAGGAGGAAAAGGCATGGGTTTCTGAACCCATGGTTCCCTTTCCTTACCGTGCTTCCTAGCAATAGTCTCTCTTATCATAACGTTGATTCTTTGACTGTGGGTTATCAAGATCAACTGCAGGTTCAATCTCTACATCATTGTCATTTCTAGGTTGAGCCTCATCATGAACGTCATCATTAACATTATCACTAGGTTCATGTTCATTACCAGATTGTGTTTCAGCATCAGAGATAGAGATATCATTGGGATTCTCATGTGTGTCTGCTACAGGTTCACTAGAAGCATGCAAAGCCCTATCATTTTTCTTTTTCTTCTTCTTAAAAGAACTAGGTGCATCTACATTAGCTCTCTGAGAATCTTTCTCAATTCTCTTAGGGTGGCCTTCAGGATACACAGGTTCCTGAGCCATTTTACCACCTCTAGTCACAACTCTAATAGAATTATCCTTTTTCTTACTATTTAATTCATTGAGCAAATCATTTTGTGCTTTAAATACTTGTTCTACTTGAGTGGTAACCATAGAAGCATGTTTACTAATGAGTTTCAGTTCACCTTTAACTCTAGACATATAATCACTCAAGCGTTCGATCATGTATGCATTACGTTGCAATTGTCTACCAACATAAGCATTGAAGTTTTCTTGTTTAACAAAGAAGTTGTCAAACTCATCTAAACATTGGCTAGCAGACTTATAACAAGGAATATCACCTTCATCAAATCTATAAAGAGAATTTACCTTTACTACCTGTGTCGGGTTATCAAGACCATGTATTTCTTCAATAGGTGGTAAATTCTTAACATCTTCAGCTTTAATACCTTTTTCTTTCATAGATTTCTTTGCCTCTTGCATATCTCCAGGACTGAGAAATAGAACACCCCTTTTCTTCGGAGTTGGCTTAGTGGCTGGTTCAGTAAGTGTCCAATTGTTTTCATTACTCAACCTATTACTCAATAACAATTCAGCTTGATCAATAGTTCTTTCCATGAAAACACAACCAGCACAACTATCCAGGTGGTCTCTGGAAGCATTAGTTAGTCCATTATAAAATATATCAAGTATTTCATTTTTCTTAAGAAGATGATCAGGCAAAGCATTAAGTAATCGGGAAAGCCTCCCCCAAGCTTGTGGGAAACTCTCTTCTTCAATTTGCACAAAATTATATATTTCCCATAAGGCAGCTTATTTCTTATGAGTGGGAAATATTTAGGAGAGAAGTAATAAATCATATCCTGGGGACTACGCACACAACCAGGATCAAGAGAATTAAACCATGTCTTAGCATCACCCTTCAACGAGAACGAAAATAACTTAAGGATATAGTAATAACGATTTTTTTCCTCGTTGGTGAATAGGGTGGCTATATCATTCAACTTAGTCAGATGTGCCACAACAGTTTCAGATTCATAGCCATGGAAAGGATTGGATTCAACCAAAGTAATTAACTCAGGATCGACAGAGAAATCATAATCCTTATCAAAAACACAGATAGGTGAAGTAGCAAAAGTCGGGTCATATTTCATTCTAGCATTCAAAGTCTTTTCTTTCAGCTTAGCTAATAATTTCTTAAGATATTATCTATTGTTGCAAGCAAGAAAGTCTCTAGCAGTTTCTTCATCCATAACATAACCCTCGGGAACAACATGCAATTCATATCTAGGAGGAGAATCTTCATCATCACTTTCATCAATATTACCAGTTTCAATAATTTCATTCTCTCTAACCTTAGCAATTTGTTCATCAAGAAATTCACCTAGTGGCATAGTATTATCAAGCATAGAAGTAGTTTCATCATACATAGCAGAAGTAGCATCATCAAGAACATGCGACATATCAGATTCAATATGTAGCGACCACGATCCGAATGGACCGAAGTCTCTGTGTTCTGTGTCATCCCTGGATCGGTATGCTGACACACAGTACAAACAGGATTTATAACAAAGGTAAATCACATGTATTAAGTAACGTAAGTACTATTACCTCAATCGATCATAGCGGAAGCAACAAGGTTGTGGATTCCCATCAACACCAACGGCAAGGTTGAGTGTAGAAATCGTAACCCCTAACGTAACACTTACTCGTCGTAAGATAAACCTGCAACATGAGACGTTGCAGCCACAGAGGGTCAGTACATTGAATGTACTGGCAAATTCACACTGTAATGATAATGATAAGCAAGCCTACAACTACATGCATATTTGGCTGGTGGAGGCTGTAAGGGTAAAGTTTTTGCGTAAAGCCAATTTTTCCCTACTTCAAAGGAATGCATTTTAATTACTATCATGGTAGTTGAAACATCGTTGAGAAGATAGACATCCTCTCAACCCCAATTAAAAATCATCATCTAACCCAACAATAATAAATTAAAGAGTGATGAGATCAGCAAATAATCCACTTCTAGATACTCAAAGATGTCCATAATCGGGGACACGGCTACTCATGAATAGTTTGTACACTCTACAGAGGTTTGTGCACTTTTCCCACAAGACTCGATCGCCTCCGTTTGGTTTCTCGCACTGCATGGTGTTTGAGAAACGGATGACCGAGACACAATCTTTCCGAAGAGGTCCCCTTAACCAGATAGATAGGCCGATACACCTATAAAACCCAACTACATCTGCTAGCCCATCATGGAAAGGTTTCCCACAACTTACTCAACTATGCCAGAGCCCATATTGGCATGTGGTTGCACATGGAAGTTTCTAGGCATGAAATATTATATGATCCCTTTGAGCCTGGGTGGCATTCCAATAGGACAATCACACGGTAACCCCGGGATTTCCTAGGACAACACTTGTAACCCCGGGTGTCCGGGCAATCCACTGGTTCACTCCCAGGGTGCCCCAAACCAATCCACCCAGATGTGTATTCAAGTAGCCACCTTAAGTTGAACCATTAATTAACAACTCACATCTGTCAAGGATTTCACTCAAATCCAAACCACGTCTACGAGCATAGCATGTCCTAACAGCAAACGTAGAAGTAACTCCCAAGGGTAGAATGTAATGCAGGTAATAGGTTCTACCTCAATCTACTTCCCAGTCCCACAAGTTAATTGATCCTACTGATGCAATGTGTTTGAGGATATAACTAATGCAATGAAAACTGGGTATTGGAAAATATGATCAAAGTGTAAACTTGCCTGCAATGTTGATGAAGATGAATCGCACTCAAAACTCTTGATAGATCTACTTGTCACACTCCGGTCAATCTATCGTAAGCAAGAAATAGTAACCACACATAAGCAATCACTCAGAAAGATCGGACAGAACGAATAAACACTTCGGAAAACAAACGAATGACTCTTGAAACACAGTACCAAAATTATGTGAATTTGGCCTTATCGGATAGTTTAGGTCAAGAGCTTAGATTTGCAAAAAGAATCAACTGAAACGGAGTTACGAAACTCAAGTTATGATCAAACGAAGTTTGAATCTAAAACTAGTTGAATTCAAATTTTAAAACTTTCAAAAACTTGTTTGAGTTGTATTACTAGAAAGAGGGCTTCGTAATGAAGACGTGGGCGTTGGTTTCGTTGGATTTGGACTAACGAGCAAAAAGTTAAGGCCGTTTGAAGTTTAGGGGCTAATCTGTAAAAATAAAATTTACAGATAGGTCCCTGGCCGAGACTAAACAGAAAAAGAAAAAGTTACCAAGCGAACGTTCGTTTTCTAGTCTTAACTGGCGAACGTTCACTGTATAACTAAACCCTAAAAAAATAAACCGATCTAATACTAAAACCTAACTAAACAGAAAAAAAATCGGGGCGGTTTATACCTAGCGGTTTTCCCGACGAAAACCGGGGTTCGGCGAAAAAAACCGGGGACATGGATTGGATCGGATCTCACCGGCGGTGAACTCCGGCGAGGCCCGGCTGGAGGCGGCGGCGGTGGCTTTGCGTTGCGGCGCGAGGGAAAGCAGCAGCTGCAAGTAGCGGCGGCGAGAAGGGAAGCGGCGGCGGCGGGACTTCGCGCGGCGGCGGCGGTTAGGCACGGCAGCGGCGGGATTGCGGGGCGGCGGCGGCAGCTGTGAGAGGAACGGGGCGGTGGCGGCGCGTTTTATAGGCGGGCGGGGGAGGGACATGGCTTGGGGAAGGGGGCGAAGGGGAGGTGGCCGGAGCGGCTACGGCGGCGCGGGCGTGTTTGCTCGGGACTCTGTCCCGAGCTCGAAGGCGGTGGCGTCCTGGGCAGGCTGGGCCTTCGGCCCAGTTCGGACAGAAAAAATGAATAAAAGCAAAATAAATATAAAATATCCTATAGGCATATAATATATCAAAATTTGCAGAAAAATAAGCTCTACAACATGAACATTTTACTACTATTAAATAAAATGCCCACAAAATCTAATAAATAAAAACGTCCTACTGATGCAAATAAAACCAATAAAAATCATTTTTTAAATACCAAAAAGAATTCAAATTCATTTATCTCCAATTTTCTGCTGTAGGGAATCATGTTACCCTATTTTCCATGTAATATATTTTTTGGAGAAAAATAATTTGAACAAAAACCAAATAACTCAATATTTGAAATTGAGTTGCAGAAAATTTCAGAAGAACTTCCAACTCATATTTCCTATATTTTGAAGAAGTCATTTTATCTTCTCTCGGGAAAATCATTGAGTTGCTTAAAGTTTCTAAATTGAAAAGATTTCGAGGATGAAATTCAAAATCCTTTCAAAGCCCTTTATCATTTAAAATAAATGGATGAAGTCATATTATCTTCACTCTAGGGTTTTGTGTTGAAAAGAATTTGAATTCCCTCGGGGATCAAAAAGCAAAGTGAAAGTTTTGGGAAAGTCATTTTATTCCCTCTCATTTAACTTTCAAAAGTTTCAAATTTCACTCAATTTCACTCAGCACAACAACAAGCAATCAATTCTATCTATTTATTATAACATTCCAAAATTTAGAATTTTGGGATGTTACAAACCTACCACACTTAAAATGAATCTCGTCCTCGAGATTCGGAGAGGCTAGCAAGAAATAGGTTAGGGTTTGGGGGTCTTCTAACAAATCCACTGATTGGTGTGGCCTAGTGTGCTACCACACTTAGAAACAAGGTCACGGTTCCATCAAAACTCAGGTACTCCATCCTTTGGGTTGACGGCGTCGGTCTTCTCAAATCTTCACGGTTACTCTTTCTCTGGGGCCCTTTTGGTAGTGGCAAAATTGCTGTCTTTAATTCCTTGTATCCTTTCAACTTGATAAGGTTCTTTCGAGACAGGTTCTTAGCTGGCAGGTCTGGCGCCAATACTAAACAAATATCGGTATCTCATGGTGGTCATCAACCAAATTAACAGGGTCCCTGCAGAAAACGGGTCTGCTTCATCCTCACTGTATATCCTACGGTTGGCAACAGCATGCCGTGTACGAGGGAAAAATTCCTATACCATTCTAAGGTTTGAACAAAGTTTTGACATCGCCGTCTCTCTACTATAGGTAAGTCACTCAGATTTACCATCCCGTATAACAGAGGCGAATAATAAGAGTAAGTCGGTATGGTGATCAATCCATCCCGCACCCAAATCATTACCTTGTATAAGGTTTAGTGAATCTCGTATTCTAACACTCGGTCATCCTCACAAGCATTGCAGAATTTTTCTCTTGTCAATGAACTTAGTTCGGAAAATTCCATGGATTCTGCAAGCCAAACAAAACATCTATCGTGTTTCACAACCCTCGGGTTTAACGTAACCACCTATAAGATCGTCTGTTGACAAAGTCGTAACTTCTTCCAGGGGTTTTCCTTTAGCAATGATGAGCTTGCTTTCTTGACAGGTCTTGGGCCTGTGGGTTATGGCCCATCTCACCACTAGTAACACTTGGTCTCATCATCGGGTTGCAACTTATCCTTCTTCCAACATCCAACTTCCTTGTATTCTTAAATCCATCCAAGTATCCTTCACTTCTCTTGGGTAAGACTACAATGTAATTACTCAGACTCATCCTTAGGCAATCCACTCCAAGTCTGACGTAACTAACCACTAGTTAGTGTATTCGGGTAACGGTGTTGGATTCTACCACACTTAAAATGAATAACACTAGTTTTCTTCAAAATCTTATTCCATGCATCATGTCTTCACTCATCACTATAGAGTAACAACTCATAAAATCCAAAATCAATACCAGACTGCTATCTTCACCGATTCTCATCTTACTACAGTCTACTGCATTTCCACTGCAGGCTTCAACTCCAATACTTAGCAAAAACTCCTTCTTCTTGGTACAATCTATAGCAAAATGCACTGCTTTACTACAGCAGAAACATAACACTTCTGACAAGTCTCGTGGTTCCCTTATAATTACGTAGCCTCCTTTAGGTCCTAGGCTTGGGGTCTACTTTAGAACTTGTATATCCTTAACTCATCCTTCGAGTCACTATTGCTCCTTTCTACCAGCATTTCACCCTCTTAAAATCCCATTGTACTTCTTTTCTTCTCATCCTTGGGGTAAACTTCATATCAAACATAACTCCAGCTATTTGTGCAAAACTCTACTCCTTGGAGCAACACTTTCTTTTCCTATGGGTCCAGTATTCACTCAATAAGGTTCAACTAAACAAAATGCACTAGTTCATCCATAATGCATATTCTCCTCATATCAAATCTTGTATTAATACTTGAACCAATATTCAACACTCCAGTTACGAAGGTGCTTCACTACAAATGTTGCCATCCACATAGTGGGGTATGGTCAAACATTCCTCCCATCTTTATTCCTTTGTCCTAGCTAAGGGTGCTTCAATCCCACTGGAATTATGCAACGTGATACTTAAAATCATCAATCTTTTGTTTCGTCCTATTGGTCGTGTGCTTCATCTCCACCATCTCTGCATGCATCATACTCAGGCATCCCTGGGTAAAATGAAGTCTTGCTTCAAGTATTTCTCCAATCTGACGTATGGCCTCCATAGCAGCTTCACGAGCAGAATCAAAGAATGCTGCTCGCGGTACTCGGGAGATGAAAAATATTGACCCATAGTCTTTGGGCAAACTCCTTTCACACGGTGGAGGTGTACCTCCACGTACCAAAGTTCAACTCCATTCTCCATGAAGGGATAACCCTTGTAAACTGCATCTCCTTCCAGTTGAATATGCTTCATCATGTCCTTTAGGATCTTTGGATAATCCTGATCGCTAGTCAGGGTCATGATGGTTTCCGGGCCTTTGAGAAAAGACTCGTAAAGGGTTGTCATCTGTAGTCATAAGACAGAAGGGGTTCTTACGCCAACATACGGACATCCTTGGGTAAAATGGGGTCTTTTGTCCGAGAAAGGTTTGGGTCAACTTCTCCATGGGTCCTAGGTTTTAGTCTGGGTGAGATCACAAGAGTGGCACTCACAATCTTCCAACAACTCATAGCATCTCCTTCTTAGATTCCAAAAGTATCAACTTATATTGCTTCACAAACTATTACAATGTTATTTTCCATACTCAACTCAACATTGTAAAAGGGGGTTCCACCTTTAGCTACATGCTTCATTCCAATATCCAAATCTCAACTACTCCTCTCAACATTTCCTCTGATCTGAACCTTCTCTTGGCAAAATGCTCTACTTCCTTGTAGTGTAAACTAATGTCATAAGACAATCTAAGGGCTTCATGGTGACTATCCTGGTTTACTGGGTTCTCCGTTTCCTGGTTGGGCAGTTGCTAGCATAATGACCTAAATCCTTGCACCGGTAACATGTGATGTCA
Source organism: Secale cereale (assembly GCA_902687465.1). Lineage (NCBI taxonomy): Eukaryota > Viridiplantae > Streptophyta > Magnoliopsida > Poales > Poaceae > Secale > Secale cereale. The sequence continues at coordinate 890,771,923 of LR738711.1, read as the reverse complement.
CTCAGGTCCTTTTCCGCAGAAATTGGTTTCTTCTGGTGACACATGTTCCTTCTCTTCCTCGACTTCTTCGTTCCTATCCCTTCTTCTATCTTTTGTGGATCAAACTCCACTTCTTCTGTCGGGAAGTCTCCCAGATACTTTTGACTTTCCCTCGTGCATTGCTGTGAAAGATGTCCTTTCTCTCCACATAAATAGCACGCACGTGAGAAATATCTGTCTAGCCCTTCTCCATCAGGGTCGTCAATATCTTCCTCCATCATGGAATCCTTTAAGGTTTCCTTGAGGGCTTCTTCCATTGCTTCTTTCTTCTGTTGGATTGTTCGTTGCACCATGGGGTAAATGTGACACTGAGCAGGGAAATGGGTAGTCCCTTCACACAAGTAATCTGCCTAGTTGGGCATTCTTCAGCTAGGTGACTTCCTTCACAATTGGGACATTCATCCTTGTGCTCCTCCTGGGTGTGTCCTATTTCTCCAGAAATCCTACAGGCACAAGGCTTCTTCTTCGGGTTGTTTCCACGCTCTCGGATGAGAAGGGGTCCTGACAGAGTCTTCTTGAATTCCTTCCAATTTTCTGCTCTATTACATCCTTGTATGGCTTGATGCATCTTCCACCATGTTGCAGCACCTTTTGTAAAGTACTGAAGAGCGTATTGAACCTCGTACTTCCTTTCAAATAAATTCTTCCTGAAGTGGTCCTCCATGTTTTGTATCCATAACTCTGCCTCCGGCTGGGTCATTGGTCCAGAGACTTCAAGTCTATCTTCAGTCATCCTCTATTGGGTCCAAGGGTTTTGGGATGAGATTGGAGAGATGGAGAGAGATACACTCAATACAAACAATGGTTTTGAAAAGACGGTTTTAGTTTGTGGCCGTCAGAAAACATCAAACAAATGACGGCTCACAATTGTCGCAGCTAACGTAAGTACATAACAGGGGGTTGGTCTTCTAAAGGTTATCATCTCTTCAAAGCTATCAACTCTTCAAACCTTCGGAGTATCCATTGTTGTAGCTTCAACACTTCCAATGCATGGTAAAATCCTCTTTACTCCGAAGTGCTCCAAATGATAAAGGGTATAGTCTAACTATCTAAGGTCAAGGGAAGGTTTGACAAAACTCAGAAGAGAAGAGAGATAAAATCTTTTGAAAAAGATAGTTTTAGAAAAATCCTTTCCTATGGTCTAGCCAGTTTCTAGGGTCACGTCCTACAGTCAACATGTGCTCTGATAGCAACTTGTAGCGACGACGATCCGAATGAACCGAAGTCTCTGTGTTCGGTGTCATCCCTGGATCGGTATGCTGACACACACAGTACAAACAGGATTTATAACAGAGGTAAATCACATGTATTAAGTAACGTAAGTACTATTACCTCAATCGATCATAGCGGAAGCAACAAGGTTGTGGATTCCCATCAACACCAACGGCAAGGTTGAGTGTAGAAATCATAACCCCTAACATAACACTTACTCGTCGTAAGATAAACCTGCAACATGAGACGTTGCAGCCACAGAGGGTCAGTACATTGAATGTACTGGCAAATTCACACTGTAATGATAATGATAAGCAAGCCTACAACTACATGCATATTTGGCTGGTGGAGGCTGTGAGGGTAAAGTTTTTGCGTAAAGCCAATTTTTCCCTACTTCAAAGGAATGCATTTTAATTAACTATCATGGTAGTTGAAACATCGTTGAGAAGATAGACATCCTCTCAACCCCAATTAAAAATCATCATTTAACCCAACAATATTAAATTAAAGAGTGATGAGATCAGCAAATAATCCACTTCTAGATACTAAAAGATGTCCATAACCGGGGACACGGCTACTCATGAATAGTTTGTACACTCTGCAGAGGTTTGTGCACTTTTCCCACAAGACTCGATCGCCTCCGTTTGGTTTCTCGCACTGCATGGTGTTTGAGAAACGGATGACCGAGACACAGTCTTTCCGAAGAGGTCCCCTTAACCAGATAGATAGGCCGGTACACCTATAAAACCCAACTACATCTGCTAGCCCATCATGGAAAGGTTTCCCACAACTTACTCAACTATGCCAGAGCCCATATTGGCATGTGGTTGCACATGGAAGTTTTTAGGCATGAAATATTATATGATCCCTTTGAGCCTGGGTGGCATTCCAATAGGACAATCACACGGTAACCCCAGGATTTCCTAGGACAACACTGGTAACCCCAGGTGTCCGGGCAATCCACTGGTTCACTCCCAGGGTGCCCCAAACCAATCCACCCAGATGTGTATTCAAGTAGCCACCTTAAGTTGAACCATTAATTAACAACTCACATCTGTCATGGATTTCACTCAAACCCAAACCACGTCTACGAGCATAGCATGTCCTAACAGCAAACGTAGAAGTAACTCCCAAGGGTCTGAATGTAATGCAGGTAATAGGTTCTACCTCAATCTACTTCCCAGTCCCACAAGTTAATTGATCCTACTGATGCAATGTGTTTGAGGATATAACTAATGCAATGAAAACTGGGTATTGGAAAATATGATCAAAGTGTGAACTTGCATGCAATGTTGATGAAGATGAATCGCACTCAAAACTCTTGATAGATCTACTCATCACACTCCGGTCAATCTATCGTAAGCAAGCAACAGTAACCACACATAAGCAATCACTCAGAAAGATCGGACAGAACGAATAAACACTTCGGAAAACAAATGAATGACTCTTGAAACACAAAACAATTTCCAACAGTACCAAAATTATGTGAATTTGGCCGTATCGAAAAGTTTAGGTTAAGAGCTTAGATTTGCAAAAAGAATCAACTGAAACGGAGTTACGAAACTCAAGTTATGATCAAACGAAGTTTGAATCTAAAACTAGTTGAATTCAAATTTTAAAACTTTCAAAAACTTGTTTGAGTTGTATTACTGGAAAGAGGGCTTCATAACGAAGACGTGGGCGTTGGTTTCGTTGGATTTGGACTAACGAGCAAAAAGTTAAGGCCGTTTGAAGTTTAGGGGCTAATCTATAAAAATAAAATTTACAGACAGGTCCCTGGCCGAGACTAAACGGAAAAAAAAAAGTTATCAAGCGAACGTTCGTTTTCTAGTCTTAACTGGCGAACGTTCACTGTATAACTAAACCCTAAAAAAAATAAACCGATCTAATACTAAAACCTAACTAAACAGAAAAAAATCGGGGCGGTTTTCCCGACGAAACCGGGGTTCGGCGAAAAAAACCGGGGACATGGATTGGATCGGATCTCGCCAGCAGTGAACTCCGGCGAGGCCCGGCTGGAGGCGGCGGCGGTGGCTTTGCGGTGCGGCGCGAGGGAAAGCAGCAGCTGCAAGCAGCGGCGGCGAGAAGGGCAGCGGCGGCGGCGGGACTTCGCGCGGCGGCGGCGGTTAGGCGCGGCAGCGGCGGGATTGCGGGGCGGCAGCGGCAGCGGTGAGAGGAACGGGGCGGTGGCGGCGCGTTTTATAGGCGGGCGGGGGAGGGGCATGGCTTGGGGAAGGGGGCGAAGGGGAGGTGGCCGGAGCGGCTACGGCGGCGCGGGCGTGTTTGCTCGGGACTCTGTCCCGAGCTCGAAGGCGGCGGCGTCCTGGGCCGGCTGAGCCTTCGGCCCAGTTCGGTCCGGAGGGAAAGATTTTTTTTAACAGACAGAAAAAATGAATAAAAGCAAAATAAATATAAAATATCCTATAGGCATATAATATATGAAAATTTGCAGAAAAATAAGCCCTACAACATGAACATTTTACTACTGTCAAATAAAATGCCCACAAAATCTAATAAATAAAAACGTCCTACTGATGCAAATAAAACCAATCAAAATCATTTTTAAAATACCAAAAAGAATTCAAATTCATTTATCTCCAATTTTCTGCTGTAGGGAATCATGTTACCCTATTTTCCATGTAATATATTTTTGGAGAAAAATAATTTGAACAAAAACCAAATAACTCAATATTTGAAATTGAGTTGCAGAAAATTTCAGAAGAACTTCCAACTCATATTTCCTATATTTTGAAGAAGTCATTTTATCTTCTCTCGGGAAAATCATTGAGTTGCTTAAAGTTTCTGAATTGAAAAGATTTCGAGGATGAAATTCAAAATCCTTTCAAAGCCCTTTATCATTTAAAATAAATGGATGAAGTCATATTATCTTCACTCTAGGGTTTGTGTTGAAAAGAATTTGAATTCCCTCGGGGATCAAAAAGCAAAGTGAAAGTTTTGGGAAAGTCATTTTATTCCCTCTCATTTAACTTTCAAAAGTTTCAAATTTCACTCATTTCACTCAGCACAACAACAAGCAATCAATTCTATCTATTTATTATAACATTCCAAAATTTAGAATTTTGGGATGTTACAAACCTACCACACTTAAAATGAATCTCGTCCTCGAGATTCGGAGAGGCTAGCAAGAAATAGGTTAGGGTTTGGGGGTCTTCTAACAAATCCACTGATTGGTGTGGCCTAGTGTGCTACCACACTTAGAAACAAGGTCACGGTTCCATCAAAACTCAGGTACTCCATCCTTTGGGTTGACGGCGTCGGTCTTCTCAAATCTTCACGGTAACTCTTTCTCTGGGGCCCTTTTGGTAGTGGCAAAATTGCTGTCTTTAATTCCTTGTATCCTTTCAACTTGATAAGGTTCTTTCGAGACAGGTTCTTAGATGGCAGGTCTGGCGCCAATACTAAACAAATATCGGTATCTCATGGTGGTCATCAACCAAATTAACAGGGTCCCTGCAGAAAACGGGTCTGCTTCATCCTCATCGTATATCCTACGGTTGGCAACAGCATGCCGTGTACCAGAGAAAAATTCCTATACCATTCTAAGGTTTGAACAAAGTTTTGACATCGCCGTCTCTCTACTATAGGTAAGTCACTCAAATTTACCATCCCGTATAACAGAGGCGAATAATAAGAGTAAGTCGGTATGGTGATCAATCCATCCCGCACCCAAATCATTACCTTGTATATGGTTTAGTGAATCTCGTATTCTAACACTCGGTCATCCTCACAAGCATTGCAGAATTTTTCTTTTGTCAACGAACTTAGTTCGGAAAATTCCATGGATTCTGCAAGCCAAACAAAACATCTATCGTGTTTCACAACCCTCGGGTTTAACGTAACCACCTATAAGATCGTCTGTTGACAAAGTCGTAACTTCTTTCAGGGGTTTTCCTTCAGCAAGGATGAGCTTGCTTTCTTGACAGGTCCTGGGCCTATGGGTTATGGCCCATCTCACCACTAGTAACACTTGGTCTCATCATCGGGTTGCAACTGATCCTTCTTCCAACATCCAACTTCCTTGTATTCTCAAATTCACTCAGCACAACAACAAGCAATCAATTCTATCTATTTATTATAACATTCCAAAATTTAGAATTTTGGGATGTTACACAATAGCAGGAATAGGTGTCGCAAGTTTACACATAACAGAGGGTGAATCAAGTGCAGAGCTAGATGGAAATTTCTTACCTCCCCTCGCAGTTGAGGGATAAATCTTGGTTTTTGAGTCTTTCAAGTTCTTCATAGCGATCAACAGATATAAATTCCAAGTGACTTAAAGAATATAGCTATGCTCCCCGGCAACGGCGCCAGAAAATAGTCTTGATAACCCACAAGTGTAGGGTATCGCAACAGTTTTCGAGGGTAAAGTATTCAACCCAAATTTATTGATTCAACACAAGGGGAGCCAAAGAATACTCTCAAGTATTAGTAGTTGAGTTGTCAATTCAACCACACCTGGAAGACTTAGTATCTGCAGCAAGGCAATTTAGTAGCAAAGTAATATGGAAGTAACGATAACAGTGGTAAAAGTAGCGATAGTAGTTTTGTAGTGATTGTAACAGTAGCAGCAGAAAAGTAAATAAGCAACAAGAAATATGTGAAAAGATCGTAGGCATTGGATCAGTGATGGATAATTATGTCGGATGCGATTCCTCATGTAATAGTTATAACCTAGAGTGACACAGAACTAGCTCCAGTTCATCAATGTAATGTAGACATGTATTCCGAATATAGTCATACGTGCTTATGGAAAAGAACTTGGATGACATCTTTTGTCCTACCCTCCCATGGCAGCGGGGTCCTAGTGGAAACTAAGGGATATTAAGGCCTCTTTTTAATAGAGTACCGGACCAAAGCATTAACACATAGTGAATACATGAACTCCTCAAACTACGGTCATCACCGGGAGTGGCCCCGATTATTGTCACTTCGGGGTTGCCGGATCATAACACATGCTAGGTGACTATTGACTTGCAAGATAGTATCAAGAACACGCATATATTGATGAAAACATAATAGATTCAGATCTAAAATCATGGCACTCGGGCCCTAGTGACAAGCATTAAGCATGGCAAAGTCATAGCGACATCAATCTTAGAACATAGTGGATACTAGGGACCAAACCCTAACAAAACTAACTCAATTACATGGTAAATCTCATCCAACCCATCACCGTCCAGCAAGCCTTCGATGGGATTACCCACGCACGGTGATGAGCATCATGGAATTGGTGATGGAGGAAGGTTGATGATGACGATGGCGACGATCTCCACTCTCTGGAGCCCCGAATAGACTCTAGATCAGCCCTCCCGAGAGAGATTAGGGCTTGGCGGCGGCTTTGTATCGTAAAACGCGATGAATCCTTCTCTCTGATTTTTCTCTCCCCGAAAGTGAATATATGGAGTCGGGGGAGATGCCCACGAGGCAGGGGGCCGCCCAAGGGGAGCCCCCGACCCTCGTGGACAGGGTGTGGCCCCCCTGGTCTGGTTCTTTCCGCAGATATTTTTTATATATTCCAAAATAAATCTCCGTTGATTTTCAGGTCATTCCGAGAACTTTTATTTCTGTACAAAAATAACACCATGGCAGTTCTGCTCAAAACATCGTCAGTCCGGGTTAGTTCCATTCAAATCATGCAAGTTAGAGTCCAAAACAGGGACAAAAGTGTTTGGAAAAGTAGATACGTTGGAGACGTATCAGAGGGCAATGCGAAGCTCCGGGACGAGCAGAATGAGATCGCTGCCTTGTTGAAGAGGACCGGCGTTATCGTCAAGAAACTTATGGACGAGAATGCCATGCTCCGCATCGAGCGCCGAAGGCTGCTAGAGGAATCCGTGGATGCTCTCAAGCAGCGTACTGAGGACAAGAAAGAGCTCATCGCCGCTCGCCGCAGAGACTAGTTCCTTCTTCTTTAGCCCTTGTGTATTTCGGGCGCTGCCGCATGTAGATTTTTTTTACTTATCTTCCTAAATATGTAAGAAAATTATAATCCACTGTCACCGTCCTTATTTCATCAGTCATGCTATAAGTCGCAGTCGACGCTATATAGGTCCATCGGATCTTACATCAAGATCCGTGCAAAACTTTCTTTTCAGATTTTCTTTTCTCTCTCTTAAATCTCAGTCGAGTGAGACATAGCCACGCCATGAAACAGGGGCTCGGGCACCATTAATGGAGATGTTGAGAGGGAGGTGGGCGGTGGATAGAGGTCAAAGGGTTCTCCTCCCGATGAGTACCATGCACGACACCTCCTAGCCAATAAAAAAGGGGACACATGGCGGCATGTAATTGGTAGGTAGAACGCCCAAAGTTTGAATAATACTTGTGTTTCCGATTTGTAACATGACAACACTTGTTCCAAAATGATTTTGTTGATTGTTAATGTGTGCACCTTCGTAAATCGGAAAAAAAATGCCACAACATGTTGGTGCCATGTCATGACACCATGCCAAGTTTCATGATTTTCAAGCGAGTTTTGGATCTACGGGAATTTTAGAACCAAGTTTCTCGATGTTTTTCGGCCCAGCCAAGATGTCCAGATGTTTGAATTCCATTCCCACTTCTTTCATGGGACCTAGAAATTCACCCAAGTACACATAAATGATTTTCCAACTAGCTTTTGTGCACCGGAGCATGTGCTTGTACTTCAAATTTGAATTATGTGTATTAAATGCCTAGAAAATGAATTAATGTATAAAAAGGACAAACCAACCCGGAATAATTCCAAAATTTAGCACGAAACTCCTATTTGGTCTAAGCTGCCCGTGTAAAAAAATCAAGGCGGGAGAAGGTAGTGTATGTCGTTTCGCACACGGAGGTGACACACGTTCCCTCTCGGAACCATGAGCCTTCTTGAGAGAAGCTTCGCTTTGCAAGAAGCTTATACCAAAGCTTGTCCCAATTCGGCCAAAAAAATTTATCACAACATGTTGGTGCCATGCCATGACATCATGCCAAATTTCATGATTTTCACGCGTGTTAGCTCCTGATGCTTTGGATGTAGGAACCAGCAGAGCGCGGATCGACTTCATGACATCGCCTATGATCGACGGGAGCTCCTATAGGGCGCATAAGGCGCCGGGAACCCAGCGAGCGCGTAGACAGAGATCCAGTGTCTTGCCCACAGCAAGGCACGACGTAACTGGCGGCCAGCCAGCCATTAGATCGGGGGGGGGGGGCGGCTCAGATTCAAATATTGTAGCGCAGAACGCTATTGACTGGGATGTAGCTTAGATTACTTTAGATGGGCAATGTACACCGAACACTGTAGCGATGCCACTGTTCACGCAGATATGTCCGTCGATTCTGGATCGGACGGTGTGGAGAGGGGAGCCAGTCACCGTACTGTTCATCGGTGCCTTGCTCACAGCAAGGCACTGGATCTCATTCCCGAGCGCGCACCCCCCGCTCCCCCTTCACGCCCATATGGCCTGGCCAATGTCGGCCCGGGACGCTGCCTTTTGAAATACAGTTTAGGATTTCGAAATAATGTTCGTTTGTTTTGAAAAATGTTCACAATTTCGGAAAAAAAAATCATGAATGTTCACGATTTTAGAAAAATGTTCATGATTTAGGCCAAAATGTTCACGGTTTCAAAAAAATGTTCATGATTTTTAGAAATTATTTATATGTTTTAAAAATCTTCATGATTTCAAAAATGTTCACGGTTTCAAATTTTGAAATTTGATGAACATTTTTTCAATCCGATGAACAAAAAGGAATTTTATGAATACTTTTTCAATCGTCGAGCATTTTACACATTGATGAACATCTTTTGAATTTTATACAAAAAACTGTTCACCAATTTGGAAAGAAAAGGAAAAAGGAAAAAATAATAAATTTTAAATTTGATTAACAAATTTTGTAATTGACGAACAAATTTTGAATGTGGTGAACAATTTTGAAATCGATGATGAACAAATTTTCAATTTGGTGAACAATTTTTGAAATCGATGAACAATTTTCGAATTTGATAAACATTTTCTGAATTTGATGAATTAATTTTGAATTTTGATGATTTTTTTAATCCGATGAAGAAAAAAGGAATTTTATGAACATTTTATAAATCATTGATCGTTTATACATATTGACGAATATTTTTTTATTTGGCTAAAAAAATGTTCACGGATTTGGAAAGAAAAATAAAAAATGAAAAAGAAAAAGGGAAACAGAAAAGAAAAAAAGAAAAAGAACTGAAGAAAAAACGAAAAAGAAACATAAAAGGGATATGGGCCGGCCCATACGAACGCCAGCGCGCCTGGGGTGCGCGTCAGGTCGCTCGGCGCCGCCCTATGCGTCATATTGGACGAAATCACTAATTGAGGAGTACTCGTTGCAAAGATCACTGCAAAACCACCGGTTGTGACAAGTGGCATGCTGCATGTGCGCCACTTGTCGCAACCTGGGCGTTTTCCTTTTTTTCGGAGATCCAACTATTCAAAATGTTTTATCTCTTAACCCGTGTGTCCAAATCTCAAATCGTTTTTATCATTGAATTCCTTGCGTCGAGATTTTCAAAACTAGATCCCATGTTGATAGGTGTTGACGAACATTTTTTTACGAAAAAAACCGGTAAAAAAACCGAACCGAACGCACTGTTTTTTTTTTCCTTTCCAAAAGAGGCACACCCGTGCCTCTCGCGAAATCACAACCGTGCCTCTGGCGGAAGCAAAACAGTGGCTCACAGAAGAAAAAAAACGCATTTTTTTCCGTTTCCGAGGAGGCACGGCCGTGACTCTCGCGAAAGCACAACCGTGCCTCTCGCGGAAGCAAAACCGTGACTCTCGCGAAAGAAAAAAAACAGAATACGCGATTTTTTTCTGTTTCCGAGAGGCACGGCCGTGACTCTCGCGAAAGCAAAACCATGACTCTCACGAAAGGAATAAAAACAGAAAACACATTTTTTTTTCGTTTTCGAGAGGCACGACCGTGACTCTCGCGAAAGCACAACCGTGCCTCTCACGGAAGCAAAACCGAGACTCTCGCGAAAGGAATTTTTCCGTTTCCGAGAGGCACGGCCGTGACTCTCGCGAAAACAAAACCGTGACTCTCACAAGAAAAAAACGCGTTTTTCACAACAAAAAAATCGAAATTTTCTTGATAAAAAAAGGTAAGGAAGATGGGTGAAAAACCAAAACGTAAAAAAACAAGGAAAAAACCGTTTAAAAAGTCAAAAATGCATGCGAAAAAATAAAAATAAAATTCGAAGGAAGCGCACCAAGTTGCGCTGATCAATGCGAGGCTCCCGAAGGAGCGCTCGTTAACTAGTTGCTCCCCATATAGAAATCCTGACGATCGACGTACATGGGATGCACCACGTCCGAGCCGGCATCCTCGCATGGCTCGCCTGGCACGGCCCATGAGCCGGCCTCCCTGCCCAAACCAGCTCGCACACCTCATGTGCTGGCTCACGAGCATAGTCTGATCAACAACGAGCAGTAGCCTGACGCTGTTGCACCTGATGGTGATGCCTCTGCGTCCGCGTCTTCAGCATCACCTGGTGGCGTCATCACTCGCCTCAAAGCAGGAATTCGACGACCACGGAAGTACACTGATGGCACAGTTCGCTATGATCCCAGGCGTCGTGCTCTCTTTGCTCTACCAGCCTCTCACCGAGACGCTGTCGATGATCCGTCTTGGCGTGCTGCAATGGAGGTCGAATTCCAAGCCTTGCAAGCAAACGAGACATGGGTTCTTGTACCTCGGTAAGCCAACACAAACATTATGTCTTGCAAGTGGATTTTCAAGGTCAAGCAACATCCTGATGGGTCCTTGGATAAATACAAAGCTCGGTTAGTTGCTCGAGGCTTCGCACAACAGTCCGGCATTGATTTTCATGAGACTTTTAGCCGCGTTGTCAAAGCTGCCACCGTTCACATTGTTCTTTCTTTGGCTATTTCTCGTGGATGGACCCTCCGACAAATTGATGTGAGCAATACCTTCTTGCACGGTTTCCTTGATGAAGATGTCTTCATGCAACAACCACCCGGTTTTGAAGATCCTCAACATCCAGGGGCGGATCTGGAGCTAATCTTACCCTGATGCACTACTTAACCATGGCATAAATTTGGCAAGCAACCAATGCATTAAATAAATGTGTGTTTCATAGCTTGTAACAAGGATTACCAGACATAATGGAAGTCAAATTATAAAAAGTTAATAGCAAAATGCAACATTCAAATTGTTTGATATATAATACTAAATCAAACAGCAAAATGCAAGTATTTTCTTCTTACCAGATCTTTCAAATTTGGATGATAATATTCTGTCTATTTCCTCTTGCCCGGGTCATATTGAATCTCCTCCTCCCAATTTATGTCTTCTGGAGTAATTTGTGATCACACCTTTCTTTTGAGAAGAAACTTATCCATATTATCTGCATTTAACAAATACATTACAAATAAGATATCTAAAAGTTTGAATCTAATGAAGTATACTGTATACATTTAAATATATTTAAATTAGATTTAGTCTACTTGTAACAATTTCGGACATATAATACGTGACCATAATCTAGAGAGAGAAAAATCAAAAACACACATTGCTATATTGCTAGAGAAGAAGAGAAAATTACAACGCCGCAGGTGCCAGCTGACGATGTCATAGCTGTGTGGACGTTCAGATCGACCAAGACAGGAACAGATCCGTGCTGACAGCTGAGAAACATCAATTCGTCACGATTAGGGAACAGATTAATTCCAAATTTTAAATCTGTAGAAAGATTAACTACAGCCTATAGTAGAAGACTAGTAGTACTAGCTAGCTCTTGCCTCTTGGTTCGATGGTTGCCGCCGTCGCTGCACAAGTTCTCAATCCGTGGTTCGATCAATCGCCGCTGGCCGCTGCACACGTTGAACTCGTGCTCGGGAATCGGGATAGATTAGGAGATGAGGAGACGTGGTTATTTTAGTTGGATCGATTGTTTTGTTCGCTACAGGGGGACGTCGGCTGGATCGTTCATTGTTCTAGAATGAGCTGCTGGAAGCGAACAAAGGAGGTCTGGCGCGCTTGGTATGATGGGCCCTGTAGCACTCTTTTCAGCCCACCCTGTTGCCCCGGGCTAAAAACCTGATATTCAGTTCTTTAGCAGAAAACGGGCCCTGTAGCCTGTGCTACAGGGTTGGCCCATTGGGCTCCGCCCCTGTCAACATCCCCGTTTTGTTTGCAAACTCCGGAAGTCACTATATGGCCTGAAACAATCTCCTCGAGCATGGTATTCTCGACTTAGTGACAAGCTTCACCAATTGGGAATTGTTTCATCTGTCGCCGACACCTCACTATTTGTGTATCATCATGCTGGCATCACTGTCCTTATGTTAGTATATGTGGATGACATTGTTGTTGTTGGTTCATGCTCCCGTATGGTTGAGACTCTTCTGAATAATTTGGCCCGCAGTTTTTCCATCAAGGACCTTGTCACGTTGCGTTCTTTTCTTGGTCTTGAAGCTGCATACACTTAAGGGAGAATGACCTTGTCTCAGCACAAGTACGCTGAAAATTTACTTCATCGGGCACACATGGAGAAGTGCAAAGCAGTTTCTACGCCCATGTCCATCAGCGACAAGCTCTCTAGTACCTTGGCTATGCCGCTGAATGGTGATGATGCTTTTCGGTATCGTCGTATTGTTGGGGGACTGCACTATCTCACTCTTACACGGCCGGATATCTCTTTTGCAGTCAATAAGGTCTGCCAGTTCTTGTCCAAACCCATGGATCTGCATTGGGAACCTGTAAAACACATCTTGCGGTATATCAGAGGAAGAGCCACTACTGGACTTCCAAAAATTAGCATCCACATTGTTGAGCGTGTTCACAGATGCTGATTGGGCAGGTAGCCCTGATGATCGACGGTCGACAGGTGGTTTCGCCGTCTTCTTTGATCCTACACTTGTGACGTGGAGTTCCAGAAAACAACCAACTATCTCTAGGTCGAGCACAGAAGCTTAGTATAAGGCATTAGCAAACGGAGCAGCTAAGGTTACATGGGTCCACTCTTTACTCAAAGAATCCATGTTCCACAGCCAAGAGCACCAGTGTTGTGGTGTGATAATCTTGGCGCCACCTACCTCACCGGAAATCTTGGCGCCACCTACCTCACCAAACATATTGAGGTAGACTTTCACTTTGTCCGAGAGAAGGTTGCATTGGGGTCTCTCGATGTCAGGTTCGTGTCTTCTGGTGATCAAGTGGCTGACGGCTTCACAAAACCAGCTACACGTCAGATGCTTGAGCAGTTGTCTCACAATCTGAACCTTGTTTGTACAATGTTGAAATTCCCCCAAGTTTCCATTAACCTAAGAAGCTTGCATACAAAGAAATCACAGCTTATTGCTTACTGTTGCACAGATGAAGAATGGTATCAACCCAGATGACAAGTCAACGGAAATGGCTTCACTAACTGCTTCAGGTGCAACAGTGTAACTATTATTGTAGTCAGCCTTCACAACTCTGAAGTTCTCTGGGAAAATTCCTGCAATCTATAAAAAGAAGAATTATATCTTAGGAAAAACAGATAAAAAAGGTACAAGAACATAATTCACATTATCTAACTGCTTCATTGTCATTCTTTGAATAACATCAAATCCAAAGAACCGACAAAGACAGGTAATTTATTCATATTTCATAACAAAAGATAACTAGAAATCATTCTAGTGAGACTTGAGTTATATTACATATGCATACCTGGCATGCCTTTTGCAGAGCAGAATGTATCTGATCAGATGCATAAACTACTAATTTTTCAAGGGATTTTTTCCCATGCATTTCTATGGTTCTATCTCGTACAGCCAATAGTACAACAAGGACAGCTTCACTAGCACTACCCTGGATTACTCCTCCACCAACCGCTGTAAAGAGGGACGCAGTAGAGAAACTCATAAGCGTGACTTTAGCTAAGGACAATATGCACATTGTATATCAAAAGATAGCAGCTCTATGTACCATTCTACTATAGAAGAATCTATAAATTAGATGCCTCGGATCATGGATAGTCCAAATCACAGTCCGTATCGCATGATCATAGAACCCTATGAAACTCTTCCGATTCCGATCGACATATAGGACAATAACAGCTTGGTAGCATATAACTCAAGTTCCATGGTTCGGACCATACGATCTCTGGAGCCATAATTTTTTGCATCTCTAGAGATCGTATATGTTGTGATATAAAAAACAGAATTGCAAAAATATACAGCCAGATCCAAAGTAATTGAATAGCCAACGAAATATAAAAAACAGAATTGCAAAAATATATGTTGTGATCAACAAATAGTTTGTGCATCAAACTAAAAAATATGATTGCAGCCTTACCAGATGATAGAAACTGGCTTGGAAGCTTAAGCATTTTTGCAAACCAGTCTAAGACTATAACCTCTAACTCGGTTGCAGCAGGAGAGCTTATCCAACTGAAGCCAACGATGTTAAAGGCAACAATAAGCATCTCCCCCAGGAATCCAGCAATGCTACTATTTGAGGGATAGTAAGCAAAATAATTTGGACTTTGCCAGTGAGTTACTCCCGGTATTATCTTCTCTCGTATATCTGGGCATCAGAAAAGTTTTGAACAAAATTTAGGATTGGTTAAGCATAGTTTATGGATTGCAATTGATAAAACGTAAATTCCAATGTCACTTGAAAGTGTACTAGAAGGAAGATCACCATCAAAAAGGGCATCCGAAGTGTCAGGTCGGTTTGGAGCTGAATCTGGAAGAAGTTCATTTAGATATCCTGGCTGCAACGAAAACACCCGATCAATGGATGTCGATGCACTTAACACAATCCATCTTCTGTAGACAAACGACTAGTATGTTTGACTGTTTTCTTAGTTCTTTAATGGTAACATCACCATTTCACAACATGACGGATGCACAGTTTTGTATCCCTTAAAATAAAGAGAGAAGGAAAATGATGTTCCAAGTCCTTGTACATAGTGGCTATGATGCACAGATGCTTCTGAAAAGTGATATATCAGGCGTATCGGATATGGGTCCTCCCCGCCACTGCAGTTTAACCATATTTTCTCAAGATATTCAGGAAGGGAATCATACCGTGACCAAATGTTACCGATCCTATGTCGAGCTGCTTCATATCGAAGTTACGACGACCGAAGAATTTATTTTTTTGGATTAGATTATATATGTATATAGGCGATCGAAGTACCAGAGACTTATTTATAGAATGGATTAAACTAGTGGCCGGGTCAATCGGCGAACAAGTACTCCCTCCGTTCCGATTTACTCGTCGTTGTTTTAGTTCAAATTTGAACTAAAATCACGACAAGTAAATCAAAACGGAGGGAGTAGGAGATAATTTGAACTAAAATCACGACAAGTAAATTTGAACTAAAATCACGACAAGTAAAGTTACTCGTCGTTGTTTTAGTTCAAAGTTGAATGATCTTTACAATTTGAACAATTTTAAAAACTTGAACAATTTCATAAACGAACAAATTTTTAATTTGAACAAAAATCAAATTGAACATTTTTTAATGTGTTTTTTTAAATCTGCACGTTTTTCAACCTTGAACAATTTTCAAATTTGAACACTTTTTTATTAAAACAATTTTCGAATCTGAACATTTTCCAAGTTTGTACAAATTTTGAATCTGAACAATTTAATAAAAAGAACAATTTTAAAGTTTGAACAAATTTGGAATCTGAACAAATATGAAATCTGAACATTTTACTAAAAAATATACAGCTGACAGAAAAGTAATAACAGAGCGAACGAACCTTGCTGATGATAAATGGGCCCGGCCCAAGAAGCAGCGCGCAGGAAAATCCTTCAGGCGGCGCGAGCGTGTTGTGCCGCTTAAGGCGGTGAATAGGAATTGCGAGGTGAACACTCGAGCTCGCTGACCTGCTGTGCGCTACATGGGCCTGGGCCACGCGAGTGCATTCACGCGTCTCCTAGTGAGAGCTATCAGCCCTCCGCCTCCGCTCAGTAAAAAGAAACACGAGCGACCAGCGAGACACCTAAAAGAACATTGATCAGCCTTTCTTTTCCTTCCTTTCCAGTTTTTTTGTTTCCTGCATAATGCCTGGTTTTTCTTTTAGTTTCCTTCTTTTTTTGTTCTTGTTCGACAATGAGTGAATATTGAACCCGTGAACATTTGTTTGAACTCAAGAGCATTTATTTTGGACCACACAAATATTTTTTCTGACAACATGAACTTTTTCTTCAACTTTCATGAATATTTTCCTGAAAATTTATGAACTTTTTTCGTTGGTGAACGTTTTTTCCCGAAAACATTCAAGGGTAAAAAAATATTCGCGGCTAAGAAAATGTTCATGGGTAAAAAAAATCATGAATTTCTCAAAAATTTGAACTATGTGAATAATTTTTTAAACCCGTGAACATTTTTTAACTCAAGATAATTTATTTTAGACCACGTGAACATCTTTTGGGATGTCGAGATCAATCTTTCACCTTGTTGAATATTTTCTTGAAATTTTATGAACCTTTTTAATAGGGAACGCTCTACTGGGTTACGTGCAGGAAATTAAAAATTTATATATTACGCAACACACGGGATCTACTATGAAGGTAAAAGCGATTATAGATCTGAATCGTTACCGACATGTAGCGTGAAATGTATGTCATGACGATGTTGGTGATGTCTGATGAAGAGTCCCACGGCTAAGCTTAGCGGTGGGACTGTTGCCAATTCCCCGTATCGCGCCTTCTGGATCCAGCAGAGTGAGGGTCACATGTGTTACCCCTCTAAGAGCTCGCACACGTACGTCTGTCAAAGTCATGCAGCGCTTCACCGTCTAGAACTAGAAACTACACGTGCACATTGAAGTGGAGAGATCCCAACGCAAGGGAGTGAGTGAGAGAGAGAGAGAGATTAGAGCTAGATCTAATCGGGAGATGACATGTCAAAACCCTGATTAGAAGAAGCTCTAATTCAATTATAGGGGCTCTAATTGTAGGGTCTAATTAGAGGCTCTAATTAAAGAGAGAATAGGCACGGGGCAAATTGTGTGTGCTCTCAATGAGAGATTGGGAGAGTCTTTTCCCTTTAATTTTAGGCTTTTATTTCTTTCGCCAAAAAGTCTTTATGGAAACTTCCGGGGATGGTGTTGTGCCTTGCTTAGTGGCCCTAGGACCCACTTGGAAGCCACCCAATATTTGGGTGCAACCCTGGGACATTTCTGCCCCCCTCCGGCACCCCCCCTCTTATCGTTTTTTCTTCGAAATTCTTCCGGAACCCCGTGAACCATATAGATAAAGTCATCGACATTATCTACTGATGTTAGCAATATATTTCCAACATCCCGGGACATCTCATGTCCTCCGTAATCTCTCTGAGTATTAACTCTATCACGCCGGAACTATCCGGATGATACCCACTTTCTTCTCTGGACCATCCAATGTGAACAACTGACTTTGATGCCTTAAGTGTGTGACCCCTACAGGTTCGATAACTAGTAGACATGATTGAAAACACTTTTCCTAATCAATAATCAAAATCGGGACCGTGAACGACCATATTAACACCTACAAGTTATACGAAAAAACTCTGCTGAACCTGTTGGTTATTAAGTATGTTCCCATTACTTCGCGATACCAATAAATACCTCGAGACGAGATGAATGACATGACCATGATTAAACTATTTTATCACTATATCACATTATCCTTGATATCCGGTATGATTCCTTTTACTCGTTATCGTGTTATAGTATCCCCATGACTTACATCATGACTTTGTCGGCGTACACTTGTTTAATAGATATTATCACACCGAGTGGATCCTGGATGCATCTCTCTATTATCTAGAGGAGTAATTCCCAATCTTAACCTATCACGATGAAATGCACTCCTTCGAGAATACCCAACAATAGCCTTTTTGATGACTCAGTTTACGGTGTGATACTTGACTACACCAAAGTAATCTTTCTAGAGAACACCAACGTATATTCTAATGGTCTAAGGAAGCAAAAAAATAAACCATACTGTGACGATACTATTTACAACAATGCTAAAAACACATAGTATCTCAACTACTTGGGTCTTCCCAGCCGCAATTTAAGTGCTCCCATTAATATTGACAAAGAAAATGTACATGACCGGAACATGTGGTCATGTACTATTAATGATTTTGTCTATGAGACATGACAAAGGGATATAATGGAGTGTTTATGTTTCTACACATGCGTGTGGGTTTTCCTCTGAATCTCATATTCAGTTACCATAGTATTTATAGCATAAAACATAATACATTAATCATGAAACTGATGTATTTTATTGTCCTTGGGCATACATCCAACAGTCTCCCACTTGCGCTACAAACAATAATCGAATTCTTAGCTCAACACCCAATGGCATTGCGGTGTTGATTGTGTTGTAGACTCCGTCCTTGGATCTGAAACCTCGGCTCCATGTGTATTTTCATATCTTGGACAATCACTTCTACTCTTGCTCCAAATGATCCTTGCGGTTTAAATGTTTGGTGTTTTAACCAAGAAGGGAGTCTGTTGTTCACAACATTGCTACATATTTTGTAAAGTACCCAATCTGGTTCAGTGGAGAACTTAGACCCAAACATTAATCTTTTGTCACACCTTGATTTTCATGCCATGACACTTAAGTCAATAAATCATGCTAAAATGTAGTTTGATAAAAACTTTTGAGTGTTCTGGGCTTTGCTTGATTTGCTTTTTTTTGTTTGCGAGTGCTCTAAAAATAAAATAAATCCTCCTACTCTTATACTCCTTCTCCTTGATCCAAACCTTTTCCCAGTGATCATGTGTCACAACCCTAGTTCTGGTATGCACTAGGCTAGTCTTGATGTTTGCATCATGTTTAATTTTCAAATGAAATTGAATTGAGGACTTGTGAAACCCTCAGAAACCCTTTTGAAAAATGACCCAAATATAAATTGCTCCAAAAAGGTCCAAGAAAATGTTCATGTTGCTCTCTGGAAATATTGGTTAGAGATAAAAATCAAACCAATATTATTAGGAGCTCATAAATACTTATTTTGGGCTTTTGGAATTAATACAATAAATATTTGCATTGGATATATATTTATTATATATTCTATATATGTCCAATAATTCTGGATTTTGTGTGGGGCTTTGGAACACTCCTTCTAGTCCCTACAAAAAAATGTCAGAAGTTTTTAAATGATTTTCTTTAAAATCAAACAAATGTCAGAATTAGAAAAGAAAATAGAAAAGGAAAAGGCTTACCTGACCTTACCTGCAGCCCAACCAGGCAAAGCTGGCCCGGCCCACTGGCCAAGCCAGTCACCACCAACCTCGCGCCAGTAGGCGAGGCGCGTGGCCGACGCGCGCGCACGGCGAGGGCGCCACGCCTCCTGCCTGCCTGTCCTCCCCCTCGCCGCCTCGAAGCTCCGGACGAAGCCACGCACATCCCCTTACCTCTCTGGCTCTCTCTCGTCGCCCCTTCCCTCCTCTGTCTCCCTCTCGCGCTCGGTCCCGACCGCCGTCGTCGCCACCGATCACAACCACCATAGCCACCGCCTCCCCCTCGCCTCTCCGACGAGCCCCCGAGCTCCGCCTCGCTGCCGTGCTTCTCCAAGCCGAAGGAATCGACCCCGGACGCCCTGAGGCCTCGTCCTCGAGCTCGTCTTCACCGCCGGCCGCCGTGGATCCCCTCCGCTGCCCTGCTCGCTCCGGCCCTCCTCCGAGCTCTCCGCCTGCACCACTGCGACCGCCGTGAGCCTCTCCCTCGAACCGCGCCCTTCGTTTCGCCGTTCTCACGCCGTAGCCACGCCACCCACCGGACCCGAGCGGTTGCGTCGCCGTGGTTCCTCTCCGCCGTGGCCAGAGCCACCGTGGCTCGCAACTTGGCATGTCTCCGCGTTTGCCATACTGCCTGAAGCCCGTAGCACCCCTCCGTTGGCCTCCCCGTGCCCTGTAGCCCCATATCCGACGAGGGCCGAACTCCGGCGCCGCCGCGAGCTCGTTTCCGGAGAGCTCCGGCCGCCCTAGCTGATGTCGCTTGCTGGAATGGATGCGGGTGAGCTCCAGCTCCCCGTAGCTGGTCTCCGCTACGCAAAACACCGCCGAAACGGCGATCGCGACGCCCTCCGCCGCGTTTGCTGCCGCCGGCGGCTAAACGCCGGCGTGTTAGCCGGGGGTTGACCAGGATTTGACCCCCTGGGTCAATGACAGGTGGGCCCCACCCCTCCAGTTAGTTGGCCAGATTAGAGTTAATTAATTAGTTTAGTTAATTAGTGTAGTCACTGACTTGTGGGCCCTGCCCTGCTGACTTTCTGTTAGGATTAGTTTAGTGTTAATTAACTTAGTTAATTAACTGAGTCACTGACCAGTGGACCCCACTGTCCGGTTTGACTCTGGTCAGCTAGGTTGACCTGCTGACGTCATGCTTGGGTCATGCTGACGCAGTATTCCAGTTCTGGAATTTAAATAAATCTTAAATGATTTATTTATTTCAGAAATTGGTTTAAACTTCTAAAAATCACAGAAATTCAACCGTAGCTCAGAATGAAATAATTTATATATGAAAAATTATCAGAAAAATTCAATCTATCCATCTGTACCATTTTCATGCATGACAAATGAAGTTATACCTACTGTTTATATGAAAACACATAAATGGCATTTTAAAATGCTTATTCTAGAGTTGCATTTGAGCCCTGGTTCAAATAGAATTCAACCAAATAAAATGCTAGATGCATCAGCTCAAACAACATCATAACTTCATGCCATATTCATGCATCATATTGTTGCATATGCTTGTGTTTGATTGCTGGCACCGTCCTTCTCGATAGGTTCTGCTCCGGAGACCGTTCCAGAGTACCTGTCAGTGGAGCAGTGCTCTACACGTTGTTATACCAGGCAAGAAAACCCATTTGTTCATTCCGACACAATCCTACTCTCTCGCTCCTGATCCCTGGTATTGCATTAGGACAACAACGATTCAACTGCTACTTTATGCTGCGGTAGTTGAACCCATTCCTCTGCATGACCTGTCATTGCCACAGTAAATAGTTGAAACCCACTAGTATGTGTAGGAGTTGATTGAAGCCATGTTGTGATCTTACCATGCCTTGCTTGCTATTGCTTAGAGTATGTCAGGTCTGATTCATTGGGAATGAATTGGAGTGCAGTGATATGTTCTGATGCTGAGCGTTAAGTGTGTGAACACGATTTGGTAAAGGTCGCGGTGAGAGGCCATGTAGGAGTACATGGTGGGTTGTCTCACTGGAACCGTCCTTAAGCACTGAGTTCTGTGTATGTTGTCCAATGACTAGCTACTACCACACATTGGGTTCCGGTAACTCGACCCCTCTCGGCTTATTAATCAACTTGATCTCTGTCCACGAGTCGCAACTAGTTTCTGGTGTTTGTAGGTAGTGTTATTTCTCTACCAAATGGCACCCGGCAGGGTGGGCTTGGGACAGACTAGGCACACGTGGCCCGGTGTACCGAGTGGCACCCGGATGGTGGGCTCGGGAACCCTGTACACATCGTTTGGGTCCGTGATGGAAACCTCGGCCGAACTCCCTTGCGGATGGAACCCGAATAGGCGATAAACCTGGACTAGAGTCTTGTGTGGTTAGTCAGGTAGTGGCCGACACCCTCGCCAGGCTTCCGTTTGAAGGTTGCCAAGATACACGACATGTACATGGAGGTAAGCGGCGAGAGCGTGTGTGAAGAAGTACACCCCTGCAGGGTTTATCATGATCTATTCGAATAGCCGAATCCACGGTTATGGACTTCTTGGATGCTTACATGGTACATAGACAACTGAAAGTGGATACCCTAAAATACTCAAGACAAGTGTGAGTGCTATGGATGGCGTTCTCGTAGGAAGACGGGGATGAATCCATAGTGGTGTATTGTGTGGTGTTTAGTGGACTCGTGTGCGCCACCTCAAAGTTACCAGCAATCGTAGTACAGGATAGCCACTGAGTCAAAGCTGGCTTGCTGCAACTAAACCCCACTATGCCTTCTTGATACAAATGCATGTATGATAGGTTCTGATGTAAGTCTTGCTGAGTACCTTTGTAATCATGTTTGCTTAATTTATGTTTTGCAGATGAGACTTCCGTCTCTCTAGTAGTTCCGCTTGGACTTCGACAAGTAGCTTGTTACCTCAGCTACGATCTTGGATGAGTGTTGTAGATAGTCAGGCTCTTCAGCCTTTTTCATTTGTAGATGTCTGTACTCAGACATGTATGCTTCCGCTTGTTGCTTGTATGCTCTGAATGTTGGGTCATGAGACCCATGTTTGTAATATCTGGCTCCTCGGAGCCTAATGAATAAATACTTTGTTTCTTAAAGTCTTGTTGTGATGCCATGTTGTATTTGCACATATCGAGCATATTGTGTGTATGTTATTGAAATGCTTGGTATGTGTGGGATCCGACACCTAGTTGTTTACCCTTGGTAGCCTATCTTACAGGGAAATGTCTCCTAGTGATTCCACTGATCCTTGGTAGCTTGCTACTGCTCCGGAACACTTAGGCTGACCGGCATGTGTCCTTCTTCGTTCCCGTGTCTATCCCTTAGGGGAAATGTCACGCGTTGTTCCTTTAAGTCCTTGTAGCTTGCTACGACTTGGGTTCATACGTTGATGACCGACACGTTCGTTGCTGGGTCATGTATGCATGTCTCTGTAATTTAGTGCCACTTTTGGTTTATAACTGGTCATGTCGACCCGGGTTCTCTGTCATATGGATGCTAGCGACACTATCATATACGTGAGCCAAAATGCGCAAACGGTCCTGGGCCAGGTAAGGTGGCACCCGTGGGGATACCGTGCGTGAGGCCGCAAAGTGATATGGTGTGTTACATGCTAGACCGGTGTGACTTAGGATCGGGGTCCCGACAGCTTTGGTATCAGAGCCTGACTGCCTGTAGGATTACCAAGCCAAACTGGTCGAAGTTGAGTCTAGAAATTCTTTAGTTATATAAGGGAATTGATTGTGGAAGGGAACGTAAGGCTCTTTTTACTCCTTATACCTCATGTCTTCTGATCTGAGTCATCCTACCTTTCCTACGGGGTTAAGGAACTAGGCTTCTTTTCCGTCTATCAGGATCACGTGTTACTATTCTGTAGTTCCTTAGGATTGGTTGATGAGAGTCCTACTCTTGTTTTCAAGTTCTTCCGGTGTAGATTATTTAGTACTATCACAGAACCTTGAGTGATGATGTTGAGTTGTTGTACTACCCTTTGTTAGCAGGATGTCTCATTCTGAGCATTTTACTGCCGTTATGCTGCCGGAATTATCCCAGGAGTTTGAGAGATAACCATTTCTTGTCCTACCTTCTATAGCCTGGTTGATGCTGATTCCGTCCTTGGTTTCATTTCCCAGGATGTCGTCAGTTACCCGAGGTTCAGTTGCTCGAAGAAAGAACCACGGAGGTGGTAGGGATGAGGAGGATCCTCCCGACCAGCCTTCGTTGGCAGAGGTCATGTTAGAGATGGGGAGAAACAAGCGAGAGTCTAACCGCTTGTTGGCACGTATTGAGGAGAACACCACACATCAATGCAAAGAGTCAGCAACCATCCATGACTTCATTCGTCTAAAACCACCCACCTTCCATCATCCCATTGAGCCGCTCGATGCAGATGACTGGCTCCGTAGTATCACTCACAAGCTACGTTCTGCGAACATAGCTGAAGAGGACAAGGTCATCTATGCCACTTATCACCTGGAAGGTCCTGCTAGTCTCTGGTGGCAGAACTATGAGGCCATGATTCCAGCTGGCCAGATTCCTACCTGGAGAGTTTTCACCGAGGCTTTTCGTGAGCATCACATTCCTCAAGCTCTCATCGATCGCAAGAGAGAAGAGTTCTGTAGTCTTACCCAGGCTAAGATGGCTGTTGATGCTTACAGTAGAGAGTTTGAGAACCTTGCCCGCTATGCTACAGAAGAAGTGTCCACGGACGCCAAGAAGCAGGCTAGGTTCCGGAAAGGTCTCAACCCCAAGCTGCGTCGTGATCTTCACTTGCATCATTGCCATACATTCCTAGCTCTTGTGAACAAGGCCATCAATGCAGAGATCGCTCAGCTCACTTACGAGGAGTCTCGTAAGCACAACCATGATTTGGGATCTTGCTCCGGCACTAGTTCCCAGAAGCGCCGGATTTGGGTTCCAAATTCCGCTCTTCCACCCAGATATTCTCCGAGGCCATCTTATGAGGTGCCTCATCCAGTTCAGTCTTATGCTCTACCCAAGCCTATTGGTAAACCGCTTGTCAATGCAGGTCCACGACCTACCTCAGGGACTTGCTTCACGTGCGGAAAACCAGGACACTATGCACGTGACTGCTCTCAGGCCAGTCTTGCTCCACCCCAGCCTGAGAAGTCCGTTCTTCATAGTAAGCCACCACGCAAGACGATCAATGCCAATCCAGCTCCCACTAAACATGGGCGTGTGCATCACGCCTCAGCTAAAGACGCTCATGATGATCCAAATGTCGTTCTTGGTACACTCCTTGTCAATTGCCATCCAGCTTCAGTTCTATTCGATACCGGAGCATCTCACTCCTTCATCTCTGAAGGCTATGCTCGTTTGCACGACATGTCATTTTGTGATATGCCAACTCCGCTTGAAATCCAAACCCCAGGGTCTAGATGGCAAACTACCAGAATAAGCCATGATAATGGAATCCTTGTTGACAGACTTGTATTCCTTGCCTCACTCATAGCTCTCAAGTCTTCAGATATTAACATCATCTTGGGTATGGACTGGATGACAGCTCATCATGCCAAGATTAATTGTTACACTAGGTCTGTTCAGCTTACACATCCATCTGGCAAGATAGTCACTGTCTCCACTAGAGTTGCAAAGCGTCAACTCTATTCTCTTAATGCCAGCCCCCTTCCAGACCTTGAAGATATCCCGGTAGTCCGAGACTTTCTGGATGTATTTCCAGAAGAACTACCAGGTGTTCCACCTGACAGGGATGTAGAGTTTGTCATAGATCTAATCCCAGGAACTGTTCCAATTTCTAGGAGACCTTACAAGATGGCACCCCTAGAACTAGCTGAGCTTAAGAAACAAATTGATGAGTCCTTGCAAAAGGGTTTCATCCGTCCTAGTTCTTCTCCTTGGGCTTGTCCCGTCCTCTTCGTCAAGAAGAAGGATGTCACGGAACGGATGGTTGTAGATTATCGTCCCATTAATTTGGTCAGCATAAAGTACAAGTATCCGCTCCCCAGGATCAACGACCTGTATGATCAGCTCGCTGGATCCTCAGTCTTCTCCAAGATGGATTTGAGGTTAGGCTACCATCAAATCAAGATTAGAAAGGGAGACATTCCTAAGACGGCTTTTGTCACTCGTTATGGTCAGTACGAGTACACCGTCATGTCTTTCGGTCTAACCAATGCTCCAGCCACTTTCTCCCGCTTGATGAACTCGATCTTCATGGAGTACTTAGATAAGTTCGTTGTGGTTTACCTCGATGATATTCTTATTTACTCGAAGAACGAGGAAGAGCATGCCAAACATCTTAGACTTGTTCTAGAAAAACTTAGAGAGCACCGCCTTTATGCCAAGTTCTCCAAGTGCGAATTTTGGTTGCCATAAGTGACCTATCTCGGCCACGTAATCTCTCGTAAGGGCATTGCTGTCAATCCTGAGAGAGTTCAGGCCGTTCTTGATTGGACTCCGCCTGAAACAGTTAAACAAGTTAGGAGTTTCCTTGGTCTAGCCAGCTATTGTAGCCGCTTTGTTGAGAACTTCTCTAAAGTGGCCAAACCTCTCACGGAACTTCTCAAGAAAGATAAAAAGTTTGAATGGTCCCCATAGTGTGAGCACAGTTTTCAGGAACTGAAAAGACGCCTGACTTCTGCTCCCATACTTGTGCCACCGGATTTCACGAAGGACTTTGTTATCTATTGTGATGCCTCACGACATGGACTAGGTTGCATTCTTATGAAGGATCGTCATGTGATTGCCTATGCATCTCGACAGTTGCATCCACATGAGGAGAATTATCCTACACATGATCTAGATCTTGCAGCCGTAGTCTATGCACTTAAGACATGGCGACATTACCTTCTTGGTAATCGTTGCGAGATCTACACCGATCACCAGAGTCTTAAGTATATCTTCACCCAGTCAGATTTGAACCTTAGACAAAGACGTTGGTTGGAGTTGATCTCAGATTACGACTTAGGGATTACTTACACCCCAGGCAAGGCCAATGTCATGGCTGATGCTTTAAGTCGTAAGTCTTATTGCAACAATCTCATGTTGCAGCAAGGCCAACCACTTCTCCATGAGGAATTATGTAAGCTTAACCTTCACATTGCTCCTCACGGATTCCTTTCAACCTTGGTGGCGAAACCTACTCTTATGGATCATATCATAGAAGCCCAGAAGCATGATACGGGGATTACCCGGATCAAGAGAAATATTGCCAAGGGTATTGGTGGATGTTTCTCTATGGATGATCGGGGTGTTGTGTTCTTCTAGAATCGCTTGGTGGTTCCCAAGAAGCAACATCTGCGACAACTGATCCTTAAGGAAGCTCATGAATCTCCTCTCACGATTCATCCCGGTAGTACTAAGATGTATCAGGACCTACGCGAGAGGTTCTGGAGGACTAGGATGAAGAGAGAAATTGCTGAGTTCATTGCTAAATGTGACGTTTGTCGTCGCGTTAAAGCAGAACATCAAAGACCTGCTGGCACCCTTCAACCTCTAGCTATTCCTGAGTGGAAATGGGATAAAGTTGGTATGGACTTCATCACCGGCTTTCCCAGGACCAAGAGGGGGAATAATGCTATCTTCATAGTCATTGATCGTCTGTCCAAAGTGGCTCACTTCCTACCTGTTCGAGAGAGTATCATTGCTAGTCAGCTCGCTGATTTATATATCTCTCGAATAGTGTCACTTCATGGTGTCCCACTAGAGATCAATTCACACCGTGGTAGTCTTTTCACTTCTCATTTCTGGGAGAGTTTCCAAACTGCCATGGGCACCCATCTTTCTTTCAGTACCGCTTTCCACCCTCAATCAAGTGGTCAGGTGGAACGGGTCAACCAAATTCTCGAAGACATGCTTAGAGCTTGCGTTATCTCATTCGGTATGGATTGGGAGAAATGTCTTCATTTCGCCGAGTTTGCTTATAACAATAGCTATCAATCCAGTCTCAAGAAAGCTCCTTTCGAGATACTTTATGGACGAAGATGTCGAACACCGTTGAACTGGTCAGAAACCGGTGAAAGACAATTCTTTGGACCGGACATGATCCAGGAAGCAGAAGAGCAAGTTCGCATCATTCGTGAGAATTTGAAAACAGCCCAGTCTCGTCAAAAGAGCCAGTATGATCGTCATCATAAGGAAGTGGCTTATGAAGTTGGCGACAAAGCTTACCTTCGGGTTACTCCTTTAAAGGGTACCCATCGTTTCGGTATCAAGAGCAAGTTGGCTCCTCGTTACATTGGCCCTTTTCACATTCTCGCTAAACGAGGAGAGGTTGCCTACCAGTTGGAACTACCCCCACATCTTTCTCGAGTTCATGATGTCTTCCACGTCTCTCAACTCAGGCGTTGCTTCTCAGATCCCATCCGCGGAGTGGACCACGAAATGCTTGATCTCCAAGATAACCTCACATACCGAGAGTATCCCGTTCGCATTCTGGATCAAGTAGAACGTGTCACTCGACGTCATAACATCAAGTTTCTCAATGTTCAGTGGTCTCATCATTCCGAGAGAGAAGCTACTTGGGAGCGAGAAGGTCTTCTCCGACTGGAGTACCCCACTTTCCTTCCGCCGACTCCTGAATCTCGGGACGAGATTCTTTCGAGTGGGGGCGAGTTATCACAACCCTAGTTCTGGTATGCACTAGGCTAGTCTTGATGTTTGCATCATGTTTAATTTTAAAATGAAATTGAATTGAGGACTTGTGAAACCCTCAGAAACCATTTTGAAAAATGACCCAAATATAAATTGCTCCAAAAAGGTCCAAGAAAATGTTCATGTTGCTCTCTGGAAATATTGGTTAGAGATAAAAATCAAACCAATATTATTAGGAGCTCATAAATATTTATTTTGGGCTTTTGGAATTAATACAATAAATATTTGCATTGGATATATATTTATTATATATTCTATATATGTCCAATAATTCTGGATTTTGTGTGGGGCTTTGGAACACTCCTTCTAGTCCCTACAAAAAAATGTCACAAGTTTTTAAATGATTTTCTTTAAAATCAAACAAATGTCAGAATTAGAAAAGAAAATAGAAAAGGAAAAGGCTTACCTGGCCTTACCTGCAGCCCAACCAGGCAAAGCTGGCCCGGCCCACTGGCCAAGCCAGTCACCACCAACCTCGCGCCAGTAGGCGGGGCGCGTGGCCGACGCACGCGCACGGCGAGGGCGCCACGCCTCCTGCCTGCCTGTCCTCCCCCTCGCCGCCTCGAAGCTCCGGACGAAGCCACGCACATCCCCTTACCTCTCTGGCTCTCTCTCGTCGCCCCTTCCCTCCTCTGTCTCCCTCTCGCGCTCGGTCCCGACCGCCGTCGTCGCCGCCAATCGCAACCACCGTAGCCACCGCCTCCCCCTCGCCTCTCCGACGAGCCCCCGAGCTCCACCTCGCTGCCGTGCTTCTCCAAGTCAAAGGAATCAACCCCGGACGCCCTGAGGCCTCGTCCTCGAGCTCGTCTTCACCGCCGGCCGCCGTGGATCCCCTCCGCTGCCCTGCTCGCTTCGGCCCTCCTCCGAGCTCTCCGCCTGCACCACTGCGACCGCCGTGAGCCTCTCCCTCGAACCCCGCCCTTCGTTTCGCCGTTCTCACGCCGTAGCCACGCCACCCACTGGACCCGAGCGGTTGCGTCGCTGTGGTTCCTCTCCGCCGTGGCCAGAGCCACCGTGGCTCGCAACTTGGCGCGTCTCCGCGTTTGCCACACTGCCTAAAGCCCGTAGCACCCCTCCGTTGGACTCCCCGTGCCCTGTAGCCCCATATCCGACGAGGGCCGAACTCCGGCGCCGACGCGAGCTCGTTTCCGGCGAGCTCCGGCCGCCCTAGCTGCTGTCGCTTGCTGGAATGGATGCGGGTGAGCTCCAGCTCCCCGTAGCTGGTCTCCGCTGCGCAAAAGACCGCCGGAACGGCGATCCCGACGCCCTCCGCCGCATTTGCTGCCGCCGGCGGCTAAACGCCGGCGTGTTAGCCGGGGGTTGACCAGGATTTGACCCCCTAGGTCAATGACAGGTGGGCCCCCACCCCTCCAGTTAGTTGACCAGATTAGAGTTAATTAATTAGTTTAGTTAATTAGTGTAGTCACTGACTTGTGGGCCCTGCCCTGCTGACTTTCTCTTAGGATTAGTTTAGTGTTAATTAACTCAGTTAATTAACTGAGTCACTGACCAGTGGACCCCACTGTCCGGTTTGACTCTGGTCAGCTAGGTTGACCTGCTGACGTCATGCTCGGGTCATGCTATCGCAGTATTCCAGTTCTGGAATTTAAATAAATCTTAAATGATTTATTTATTTTAGAAATTGGTTTAAACTTCTAAAAATCACAGAAATTCAACCGTAGCTCAGAATGAAATAATTTATATATGAAAAATTATTGGAAAAATTCAATCTATCCATCTGTACCATTTTCATGCATGACAAATGAAGTTATACCTACTGTTTATATGAAAACACATAAATGGCATTTAAAAATGCTTATTCTAGAGTTGCATTTGAGCCCTGGTTCAAATGGAATTCAACCAAATAAAATGCTAGATGCATTAGCTCAAACAACATCATAACTTCATGCCATATTCATGCATCATATTGTTGCATATGCTGTGTTTGATTGCTGGCACCGTCCTTCTCGATAGGTTCTGCTCCGGAGACCGTTCCAGAGTACCTGTCAGGGGAGCAGTGCTCTACACGTTGTTATACCAGGCAAGCAAACCCCTTTGTTCATTCCGACACTATCCTACTCTCTCGCTCCTGCTCCCTGTTATTGCATTAGGACAACAACGATTCAACTGCTACTTTATGATTCGGTAGTTGAACCCATTCCTCTGCATGACCTGTCATTGCCACAGTAAATAGTTTAAACCCACTAGTATGTGTAGGAGTTGATTGAAGCCATGTTGTGATCTTACCATGCCTTGCTTGCTATTGCTTACAGTATGTCAGGTCTGATTCATTGGGAATGAATTGGAGTGCAGTGATATGTTCTGATGCTGAGCGTTAAGTGTGTGAACACAATTTGGTAAAGGTCGCGGTGAGAGGCCATGTAGGAGTACATGGTGGGTTGTCTCACTGGAACCGTCCTTAAGCACTGAGTTTTGTGTATGTTGTTGATACGTCCAAAACGTATCTATAATTTCTGCTTGCTCCATGCCTCTTTTGGGTGATATTGCTATGATATTTATACACTTCCATACACTTTTGATCATATTTGGACTAACCTATTAACTCAGTGCACCCCAGTGCCAGTTTCTGTTTTCGGCTGTTTTTGTATTTCAGGTTTTCACGTTACGAGAACTGCCAGGAAAAATCTAGAAAAATTATATAAAAAATCAGCGTTCCAGAAACTACCGTGCGCCCGAAGGACAGC
>LR738711.1:890721635-890741120 GCA_902687465.1 Secale cereale | reverse complement strand
CCCCCCCCCCCTGGGTCGCGCCGGGGGGCGCCTGGGCCCCCTAAGGCTCCTCCGATGCCCCCCTTTGGCATATATTTAAAGCGTCTCCCGAAACCCTCGAGAGAGGAACTTTTTTCGCGATCTCATCTCTGTTCCGCCGCCGTCGCCGCTTCCAAGATCGGGAGCACCAGGAGAACTCTTCCCGGCACCCTGCCGGAGGGGAGGATCACCACCGGGAGTCTCTCCACCACCATGGACGCCTCCCGGATGAGTTGTGAGTAGTCTCCCTTGGACCATGAGTCCATGACCAGTAGCTATGTGCTGTTCTCCTCCCGTTCTTGTGCTTCACTAATTAGCCCTCGTGAGCTGCCCTACATGATCGAGGCACATATGTAATCCTTATGCTGTTGCTATGATGAGTTTGCTGGGATCCGATGGATTATGAGATTATGTTCAGATTGTGCTTGAGTAATATATTTGATCTACCTCTTTTATATTTATGTTCGTAAGTAATTCTTGCATGTTCTCCGTTGTTATTTATTGCTTTGGCCAAGTAATAGGTAGTGACTCCAAGAGGGAACGTTATGCTTGATTGTGGGTTCATGCCCCTCGATGACTAGTTTGAGTGACAGAAACATGAGTCTAGGGGATGTGTTGTTGCCACAAGGGGGAAAACAACGGTGCTTGTGCCCGCGGGTGCAAGGATTGTTTACTTTACGCAAAGTTCTTTTAATGCAGTTGTCTGTTGCATTGAGTTTACACTATGGGTGGGACTCGCAACTTAATACCAGCGAGATGTTCTGGATAGATATCTCAAGGTGGATGATTAGTAGTAGATATTGATGGATTTTGGTCTACTTACTTTGGCGTACCGCCCATGCTTTGAACCTCAACCTTTCTTGCAATGTAGTCAGCATTGGTTTGCACACATGGTCCTGTCAATTGCCCAGCTGTAATTCGTTTACCTCACATAGCTGTTTTATCGTCTTTTGGGAGAGAGACATCACTAGTGAACATCATGAGACTCCGGTCCATATTACCATCATTGATCACATCCGCTATTTACTTTTCGCTTTTATTTACTATTGCAATTATATCTATCACTACTATCACTTGCGTTTAATCCTTTGTGAACTACAAGGCCGGAGGGATTGACAACCTCTCTGTACTCGTTGGGAGCAAAGTTATTTGTATCTGTGTGCAGGTCCACGTTGATTGCTAATATCTGGCGCCGTAGCAGTTGACACCTTCTTGTTGAACCTAGGAGTCTCTGGGGATTCGATCCTTGGTATCTTTGCCAAGGGAAAAACTTCCGCAACACTACGTCTCACACCTTCCACTTGGGGTAACCCACGAGGGGCGAGAAGCCTAGCAAGAGTTTTTCTGGCGCCGTTGCCGGGGACTCCACTCTTCAAGATAGGGGAGTTGCACGCTATCTTTTACCTTTGCTTTTAGTCTTGTTAGTTTACCTTTCAGTTTTTGCTTTAGTATCTTCTATCGAAAATCACAAAAATAGTTATCTTGCTTGCTTGCTACTATGGGTTCCACCGAGAACACCAAGTTGTGTGACTTCACTAGTCACAACAACAATGACTTTATCAGCACACCTATCACTACACCTGCCACTTCAGCACCTTCATATGAAATTAAACCTGCTTTACTGAATCTAGTTATGAAAGATCAATTCTCCAGTGCTGGAGATGATGCTGCTTTACACTTGAACAACTTTGTTGAACTTTGTGATATGCAAAAGTACCAAGAAATAGATGGTAATATTGTTAAGCTTAAGCTTTTTCCTTTCTCCTTGAGAGGAGGAGCTAAAATTTGGTTTCAGTCTTTGCCTAGAAATAACATAGATTCATGGGACAAGTGCAAAGATGCTTTTATTGGAAAATAATATCCACCTGCTAAAATTATCCAACTGAGAAGTAACATAATGAATTTTAAACAATTGGATAATGAACACGTTGCCCAAGCTTGGGAACGTATGAAATCTCTTATCAAGAACTGCCCTACTCATGGTTTGACTACTTGGATGGTTATCCAAACTTTTTATGCAGGCTTGAACTTTACCTCGCGGAACTTGTTAGATTCGGCCGCGGGAGGAACCTTTATGTCAACTACACTTGGTGCTGCCACGAAGCTTCTCGATGAGATGATGACCAACTATTCCCAATGGCACACCGAACGCGCTCCAACAGGTAGGAAGGTAAACTCTGTCGAGGAAATTTCCTCCCTTAATGAAAAAGTTGACTTGATCATGTATCTACTTTCGAAGCAATCCTCTATTGATCCTCGTGATGTTCCTTTAAATTCTTTGATTGCTCAAGAACAAGTAGATGTGAACTTTATCTCTAGAAACAATTTTAACAACAATGCTTATAGGAGTAATTTTGGTAGCAATCCTAGACCGTTCCCCTCTAATTCTTATGGGAACAACAATGCTTATCCTAGCACCAAGAACTCCAATACTGAACTAGAGATTATGCTTAAAGATTTCATCACTACCCAAAAAGCCTTTAATAAGAGTGTAGAAGAAAAACTACATAAACTAGATGATCTCTCTTTGAAGGTAGACAATTTAGCCAATGAGATAGAATTGCTTAAAATTAAAACTTCTCCTCTTGAGGAGAGGAAGGTCACTCCTATTAATGCTACTCAAGTGCAAATTAATGAAAATATTAGGATGATGGCTAAACTTAAAGAAAGATGGGCTAGAGAAAGGGAGGAAGAGGATAGAATTAAGAGCCTTCCTACCCACCACACTATTGCTACTATCCAAGTTGTTGAGGATATCCAAACTCTTAGCACCCAATGTACTCCTGGTCCCATTGGACCTATTAATGGTGATGCTATGACTATAGAAACTACCAAACATGTGAACCTAAAGGACACCACTACCACTTTACTTGATGCTAGTGACCTTGATTTTGATAATTGCACTCTTACCGAAGTTATTTATTTCCTTCACAAGATGTCTAGGGATCCCCGCACTAGCACGCTTAACCTTGCCTTCACAGAGCATATCACTAATGCTCTCATCAAAGCTAGGGAGGAGAAACTTAGAGTAGAAGCCTCCATACCTAGAAAGCTAGAAGATGGTTGGGATCCTATGATAAAAATTAAATTGAATGACTTCTCTTGCAATGCATTATGTGATGTTGGAGCTAGTACCTCTGTTATGCCCAAAAGAATATATGATATGCTTGAATTGAAACCTTATGATTCTTGTTCTTTTGGTGTTCGTCTCGTTGATTCTTCCATAAAGAAACCTTTGGGGAGGATCGACGATGTTCTTATCGTTGTCAATGATAATTATGTTCCCGTTGATTTTACTATTATGGATATTGAATGTGATCCTTCTTGTCCAATTATTTTGGGACGTCCCTTTTTACGCATCGTTGGTGCTATCATTGACATGAAAGAGGGGAATATAAAATTTCAGTTTCCTCTCAAGAAAGGGATGGAACACTTCCCTCGAAAGAAGATCAAGTTACCTTTTGAGTCCGTTGTACGGGCTAGCTATTCTTTTACTCTTGATAAGACTTGATCTATATGCATTATGCCTAGCTTAAAGGCATAAAAGAAAGCGCTTTTGGGAGGCAGCCCACATGAATAAATTTATTTTGCTTTTGTTGTGTCTTGATGTTGTTACTACTGTAGCATCATCATTGTATCTTTGCTTTTCAATTTTGTGCCAAGTGTAGCCTCTGATTGCTAGAAAGTTCAAAAGTTGTGAGGTGCTGTCCAGGAAACAGATTATGTCCTTGGATAGAAAAATTCGTATAAAATCACCAGATCATCTTTTTGGTCTGAATTGTTTCGACAACATGCTCTATATAATTTTCTTTCGTTCGTCTGTTCTGAGTTTTTTTATTAGAGTTGCAGAAGTGCCCCGAACAAATCAATTACTACCTGCTGTTCTATTTTTCACGGATTCTGTCCTGTTTTGCCTTTCCTTCATTTTGCAAACCAAGAGCTTGCTTTTTCTTTGCAAAAACCTTTTGGCAATCTTGAGAAACAGTAGACCTTCAAGAATATCTTTATTTCCAGCAAGGTATAATTATTTTATTATGGGTACTAACCTCGCTAATCAGATTATGATGAGTTATGTATGAAGGGAGTTTTCAAGTGTGCGAGGGAAGATGATAAAAAGATTCAGGAGTGTCAAGCGCTCAAGCTTGGGGATGCCCCCATGCACCCCCAAGAAATATTCAAGGAGACTCAAGCGTCTAAGCAGGGATGCCCCCATGCATCCCCTTATCCATCAACATTATCAGTTCGTCTTTCGTTCCACTATATTTTAATCACTTCATGTGTTATGTGCTATGCTTGGAGCGTCTTGCTTTTAGTTTTCTTTAGTTTTTCATAACGAGTCGGAACTCAGCTTTCTTTATGTGGGAGAGAAACACGCTCCACTTCTACCTAGAAACATAACATAGAATTTTCATGTCTATCCTTGCTGTGTGTGTTCTTTGTCTTTTAATAGCTACTATCATGTTCAGCTCTTAGCTTTCATGCTTATCTTTTCAAAGAGCTTTTGTTTAGTTGGTTGCTTGAACTCTCTTTAATTACCATGCTCACCTTATTAAGAGAGTTTGCTTCCGTTGCATTGGTTGATATGTCTATGATAAAGATGCTACGTGCATGATGGCGCTTAGTAGTTCATGTTTTCTTATGGTTAGTCTCAAATAACTGGGGGGTTCCCAATGTGTTATTGGAGTACCAACATGATTTGTTTGCCTATGATGTGGTATGGTTTAGTAATATCTTCCTTCGAGAATTTATTTTGATTGATTTGGCGTATGCTCACGCATATTTAAGACTGTAAAGAAAGTCTGTCAAGCCTTGATGATCTTTTGTTTCTGAGTAGCGATATAACTACCATGCCTGATTCAATGTTGCTTTGTCGCTCTGCATGATTATGACCGTCATTGCTCTCTTAGTTGGTCGCTCCCAGTCTTTTGCTAACCTTCGCCTGTACTAAGCGGACTGACTGCTTGTGCATCCACATCCTTTAATCCAGTTATGCCATATGAGTCCACCATACCTTCCTACATGGTATTTACCTGCCATTCCTAACGGAGACTTGCATGTGCCATCTCGAAATTATTCAAAGAAAAAGCATTCTTATTTTGTGCCGCTGTTGTAAGTCCATGAGGAAGTAGTGGTTAATTCATGACCTTTTTAAGTTGGACAAGCTTCACCCCGGGATTGCATGTATAATGTGCAAACCCATAATACGAGAAGGAACTGGCATTGAGTGCGCCCGGCTCAAAAAGATAATATAACAAACAAACCCTCCTTCACCCTTTGTTCATGAGAAATCAGAAAACTTTGGCAGTGATAAACAAAGGAGATTAAGAGGATGTGATCGTCCTCATTCGGGAGCCGTTCCTCGAAACTTGTCCATCTCGAAAAGTGATTGAGTTGTCTGCTAGCATTTGTTGACGAAACATGCATGATCTAAAATAAATTATTACCTCTGTTTTAAAACCAAGAGCTCTGGTACATGTTTTGTCTTTGTTTCCGACTACGGGTTTTCAACCTTGCCAACAAAAGCCACGGTTCGAGAGTCTCCACCTTCTTTTAAAAGCACCAACTACTGAGAGCATGATTGTCATTCTGAGTGTAATGTGCATTGTCCCAAAGTAGCATTGTCTTTTGCATGATTGCGATATCGTTTATTCTGAAATCATTGTATCTAGTCATCACTTAAACCTTGGAGGTGCCCCCGCATTTATGTTTTGCTTCACTAAAGGGGGCAAGCTAGATATCACTTTATCATATTTGCACATCATGTTCATTGCAAATCTATTTGATGTTTCAGTATCATATTGTAAAACTTTCAGTCCTTTGTGATTTTCTCATGAGGCAACTTAATTACTATAGATTCATTGTCTCAGTAAGCTTTTGTCATATGACTATGAAAAAGTCCTATATGGTTAATAGCATGTCACCACAGAAATTATTCTTTTTATCATTTACCTACTCGAGGACGAGCAGGAATTAAGCTTGGGGATGTTGATACGTCCAAAACGTATCTATAATTTCTGCTTGCTCCGTGCCTCTTTTGGGTGATATTGCTATGATATTTATACACTTCCATACACTTTTGATCATATTTGGACTAACCTATTAACTCAGTGCACCCCAGTGCTAGTTTCTGTTTTCGGCTGTTTTTGTATTTCAGGTTTTCACGTTACGAGAACTGCCAGGAAAAATCTAGAAAAATTATATAAAAAATCAGCATTCCAGAAACTACCGTGCGCCCGAAGGACAGCCGGGGGGGGCACCAGGGCTCCAGGCGCCCTGGCGGCGCCCCCCCCCCCCGGGCCGCGCCAAGGGTGCGCCTGGGCCCCCCGAGGCTCCTCCGATGCCCCCCTTTGGCATATATTTAAAGCGTCTCCCGAAACCCTCGAGAGAGGAACTTTTTTCGCGATCTCATCTCTGTTCCGCCGCCGCCGCCGCTTCCAAGATCGGGAGCACCAGGAGAACTCTTCCCGGCACCCTGCCGGAGGGGAGGATCACCACCGGGAGCCTCTCCACCACCATGGACGCCTCCCGGATGAGTTGTGAGTAGTCTCCCTTGGACCATGAGTCCATGACCAGTAGCTATGTGATGTTCTCCTCCCGTTCTTGTGCTTCACTAATTAGCCCTCGTGAGCTGCCCTACATGATCGAGGCACATATGTAATCCTTATGCTGTTGCTATGATGAGTTTGTTGGGATCCGATGGATTATGAGATTATGTTCAGATTGTGCTTGAGTAATATATTTGATCTACCTCTTTTATATTTATGTTCGTAAGTAATTCTTGCATGTTCTCCGTTGTTATTTATTGCTTTGGCCAAGTAATAGGTAGTGACTCCAAGAGGGAACGTTATGCTTGATTGTGGGTTCA
This sequence comes from Secale cereale, assembly GCA_902687465.1. Taxonomy (NCBI): domain Eukaryota; kingdom Viridiplantae; phylum Streptophyta; class Magnoliopsida; order Poales; family Poaceae; genus Secale; species Secale cereale. The sequence goes on along the minus strand of LR738711.1, from coordinate 890,734,237 downwards.
TGCCCCTCGATGACTAGTTTGAGTGACAAAAACATGAGTCTAGGGGATGTGCTGTTGCCACAAGGGGGAAAACAACGGTGCTTGTGCCCGTGGGTGCAAGGATTGTTTACTTTACGCAAAGTTCTTTTAATGCAGTTGTCTGTTGCATTGAGTTTACACTATGGGTGGGACTCGCAACTTAATACCAGCGAGATGTTCTGGATAGATATCTCAAGGTGGATGATTAGTAGTAGATATTGATGGATTTCAGTCTACTTACTTTGGCGTACCGCCCATGCTTTGAACCTCAACCTTTCTTGCAATGTAGTCAGCATTGGTTTGCGCACATGGTCCTGTCAATTGCCCAGCTGTAATTCGTTTACCTCACATAGCTGTTTTATCGTCTTTTGGGAGAGAGACATCACTAGTGAACATCATGAGACTCCGGTCCATATTACCATCATTGATCACATCCGCTATTTACTTTTCACTTTTATTTACTATTGCAATTATATCTATCACTACTATCATGTAATGCCCAGGATGGAATTATACCTCCTACGTGTCGAGGCACGACTTAAAGGCATAAGTCCATCCTAGAATGATCTCAAGTTTGGTAATCTTTGCACAACTCATGTAAAAGAGGGATAGTAAACTTAAAATAGTCGGCTTACAATCGCCACGTCACAGAATAACAGTACAAGTCTCAAACATCATACAATAAGATCACTACAACCCTCTAAGGGAAAAAGCCAAATGTCAAAGTACCAAACTCAGATAAATAAACAACCACAGGCGGATCGAATCCTAGTAAGAGTCTCCACTACTGATCGTCCGGGTAGCGCACGTAGTAACGACTACGCTCCTCGTCATACTCCCAATCCAGCTCGGTGCCATCACCTGGATAGCTCACAGCTGGACCTGCATCTGGTGTGTGAAGTAACTGTGAGCCACAGAGGACTCAGCAATCCCGTTCCCGGGTAACAGAACTATCAAAGCCTTTAGGTGAGGGAAAGGCTGAAGAATGAAATGAGGTGAAGGAACAACAAAGAGTCTGCAGCAGCAACTAGCACTAACTTACGCAAGAGAGAGCGAGAAGAGAAGGCAACGCGAGAAGTGATCACGAAGTGATCCTAGCTACAAGCTCACAAACATAACCCCTCCGTGTTCAACTCCCGAATCCCTATTCGGAAATTGACAGTCACGGAACACACACAGGTAGTGTATTAGCATCATTGTGTCAAGTTATCTATAACCGGAATTAACAAGCTCCCATCTGCCACATAACCGCGGGCACGGCTTTCGAAAGTTCAAACCCTGCAGGGGTGTTCCAACTTGACCCATTACAAGCCCACGATCCGCGGAGTCGCAACTCCAAAGTGGGAAGACCCGAGTATTCTCGGAATCCCGTGCTCAAGTTAAACCGAACTAAGGTAAGGCTAATCCAGCAAATCCTCCCGGCGTGTCGACACCCTGATCGTAGCCGCGCGTATCTAGGTCTCAGGACACGACCGGATGGGTGATGCTACAGGTGTATGCCAGATACCTCGGGTTGCCCCAAGGCGGCCCTGCAGGACCCCCGTTTCGGACCAACACTCATGTGGAGCACTGGCCCGGGGTTGTTGATTAAGAAAGAGGGTTAATTACTCCCTTATGCATGTTATTTAGTTATTAGGCAAATAGTACCAAAATTGGGATTTGCTGGAAAAGACTTAGCACATAGCGGTTTATCGAGGGGGTCCCATACACCCCAACCGTGTTAGGAACGCATAATCAAGGAACATAAAACCGGCTTATACGGATCCTAACGGCATGAGTGGAACAAAACACCAAGCAAAAGGCTTAGCCTTCCACCCTTGCCAATATATATGTGATTTTAATTAAAGCATTTATATAGTGTGATATAACCCAACCAAACTTCAACATGGAGCAAGCATCTTCACTTCACCTGCAACTAGCAACGCTATAAGAAGGCTGAGCGAAGCGTACTTAGCCAAGCAACGGTTTGCATAGGTAGGGTGGTTAAACATGGCAATTGGTTACAAGTAGGAGGCTGGCAAGAAGAACATGGGCATCGAGGCAAAACTATAGATCGAGACTACTAGCAATAGACAAAGATAGTAATGTTATCGGGGTTCGGTCATCTTGCCTGAAGAGAAGACGTTCGGATCAAAAGAAGGGTCCTCTTGCTCAAACTCGTTGGAAACCTCGTGCTCAACCTCGTTGGAAAACTCGTGCTCGACTTCCGGCTCTAAACAAGACAAACACACCAAGCACCAATCAACACGATGCAATGCGCACTCGAAAAACATGGATGCATGATGGATGCACTAAAGATGCACAAGGAGCACGTAAAACATCACTCAAGCAAAACACCTCAAAACAAGATAACAACCTGATATTATTAATCTACACAGAAAATCACCCAAGTTTGATATAAGATTCGCTGAAATCGGAGTTACGGGCTAAAAGTTATGCCCGAAACAAGATTTGAGCGAAAACTGAAAATTACAGCAACATGGCATCTTTGGAGCTCAAAATAATTAATCTACAGCACCCAAAAAGCATGGCAAAGAACTTGAACACAAACTAGATATAATGTACAGCAACTAGGTCCAAAGTGCACCCCCAACGGAGTCACGGATCACTAGCAATGATCTTGGACATATTGAACTTTGAAATAAAATTCTGGCAGCAGAATTTTATTGAAAGTTTGGAGCAAAAGATAAACATGCTACAGCCACTCAAATGGACATGTGAGGACATGGATGGAAAGACAACAATATATACTTCATGGAACAATTAAAATCCACCCCAAAACTATCATGCATTTTCCTAGAACATCACACGAACATGGCATCGGAACGTTACAGATTTCAGACTTAGTGAAATTTCACTAAGTCCTAAAACAGCAACATCATCATAGCATTAAAAAGAGCATGTTTAAGACACCTCGAAACTAAACATGGCAAAGGGTAAGCACCTCATCAAAATACATATGACGGTGATCCCGAAACACACAAGCATGCATCAATGTGGTGAACACACCGATTGCAACGAGCTCAACAAGATGGCATTTCATAACAAGTACAACACAACATTTGAACATGGCATCTTGCAACGATGATAACAAGGAAACAATACATCTACCATGCAACCTATCACACCCAACACGTAGTTCGTGGCAAGACGAACACGTGGACATGTCATTTGCATCGTTTGGACAAACGAGCTAAAAGTTATCACAAGCCAAAGGTGGCATGAAAATAACACACAACAGCAGTTTATATCATCATGCACTCTTGTAACAGCAAAACATGTGTCAAGATGACATCTAACATGCATGACTACAACAGGTAAAACGTAGAGGGCATCTCCACGAACATCTGGACATGCTACACGCTCAAAACGGAGCAACAGGTAAAAAGTTAGAGCAGGTCAAAGTAAGCATTCCAGAACAGAGAAAACAGAGACTTAGGGTTTTTGAAATAAACCTCAGATCCAGATCTGATCCGGATCGGAAAAAAAAACGGAGAGGGCCTCGGGTGCAGATCTCAGTGGCGGCGCGGCGGCCCGGGAACTGGAACCCGCAGCGGCGGCGATCGGCCCAGTAGGAGGCGAGGCGAGGCGAGGCAGGCGCCGGCCTGGGCAGGCCTCGGCCCAGGCGGGGCCCGAAGGAGGCGGCGAAGGAGGCCCGGCACGGCGGGGCGAGCCGGCGCGGTGAAGGGAGCCCGCGGCCCGGCGCGGAGCGGGGAACTGGCGACGGAGGGATGACGGCGGGAGCGGTCGGCCGAGTGGGCCGGCCCAGGCGAGCGCTCGCGGGGAAAGTGGTCCCCCGGGCCTCGGCGTGTCGACGGTGTACGGGCCCGATCGGCGAGGCTGGGAGCCTGGCGCGCGTAGCGGTCGGCTCGGTCGCGGCCTGCCTGCTGCGGTGCGCGAAGGGATCTGGTCGCTCGGACCAGATCGATCGAAGAAACGGCGAGCCGGCGTTGACTCGCGGCAGGAATCGAGGGATTCGATGGATCCACTCGGGATCCGGGCAGGTCTCCCTGGATCTGAAGATAGAAAAGAAAAAAAAGAAGGGGAGAGAGGAGGAAGAAAGGAGGGGTTGCTCCCAAAAGATTAGGGGTCTATAAGTAGCAGTTTTTAGACCAGGGTTTGGAGATAGGGGTGTTTAGGAGCCCTCCGATCGTGATCCAATGGATCCGATCGCGGGGATGATTTAAAAGGACCAGACGGAGATAAAAGACTGCAGCAGGGGTATTTTCGGGACACGAAGTAAGGGCACTTCGGACCCACACGGGCAACGGAGGGAAAAGTCAACGGAGTCCAAACGAGACGAGATTTGAGAGGCGGGTTGCACACAACAAAACAACAACACACAACACAACCTCGCGGCACACCGGTAACGAAAAACGCCCGAACAACAAAGTAGGCCTACGGGACGTCACGGACGCGTGAGGGAGCTCCGGAACACGAAACGGACAACGGGAAGAAACGCCACGAACCGGATGCAACCCACAACACAAAAGCAATGCAATGCACATGTCTACATGATATGAATGAAAGCCACACACTCACACAACAAAACGACGAAAGCCCGAAAGACAAAGAGCCCGAAATGGAAATAGATGAAGCCGGAGATTTATTATAAGCCCAAAAGGGAAAGTATTACATCCGGGGCATTACAAACTCTCCTCTACTACAAAAAGATCTCGTCCCGAGATCTAGGACTGGAAAAAGGAAGGGTACTCGGAACGAAGATGATCTTCTCGTTCCCAGGTAGCTTCTCGGTCTGTGTGATGTGACCACTTGACTTTCAGAAACTTGATGGTCTTGTTGCGAGTCTTGCGTTCGGTTTCTTCGAGAATTGCAATTGGATGCTCTCGGTAGGAAAGGTCTTGTTGAAGATCAATCTCCTCAAACGGAATCATGCGCTCAGGTGCCTTGAAGCATTTGCGAAGCTGAGACACATGGAAGACATCATGAACATTTGCAAAGTTGGAAGGGAGCTCGAGCTGATAGGCTAGATCGCCTCTTTTGCCAAGAATTCTGAAAGGCCCGACGTATCTAGGAGCAAGCTTTCCTTTGATACCGAACCTCTGGGTTCCTTTCATCGGAGAAACTCGGAGATAGACATGATCACCGATGTCGAAAGCCAAATCACGATGCTTTCCATCATAGTAGCTCTTCTGACGCGACTGAGCGGCCTTGAGATTCTCACGTATGACTTTGCACATTTCTTCGGCTTCAGAGATCAAATCATTGCCAAGAAGTTGGCGTTCACCTGTTTCAGACCAGTTGAGAGGGGTACGGCACTTTCTGCCATAGAGAATTTCAAACGGTGCTTTGCCTGCACTTGCTTGAAAGCTGTTGTTGTAAGAGAATTCGGCAAATGGAAGACAGTCCTCCCATTTCATGCCGAAGGAGATGACACAGGCTCTGAGCATATCTTCTAGGATCTGATTCACACGCTCGACTTGACCACTAGTCTGAGGGTGAAAGGCAGTGCTGAACCTGATCTTCGTGCCCATGGCGGACTGAAAGGAGTCCCAGAACCTTGATGTGAACAAGCTGCCACGGTCTGAGGATATCACTTGAGGAATGCCATGAAGGGACACAATTCTGGAAGTGTACAGCTCTGCAAGTTGAGCTGCATTGATTGATTCTTTGACTGGAAGAAAGTGAGCAACTTTGGTAAGCTTGTCAATCACCACAAAGATAGCATCATTGCCTCGCTTGGATTTAGGAAAGCCAGTGACGAAGTCCATTTCAATGTGGTCGAACTTCCACTCAGGAATAGGAAGAGGTTGGAGAAGACCGGCTGGACGTTGATGTTCTGCTTTCACTCTTCTGCATACATCACATTCATTCACGAATTGGGCAATCTCCCTTTTCATGCGTGTCCACCAGTAAGATTGCTTGAGGTCTTGATACATCTTGGAACTGCCAGGATGAATGGAAAGGAGAGAGTCATGAGCTTCTTCCATTATGAGCTTCCTGAGATCACCTTTGGGAACAATGAGTCTGTCCTCGAAGAACAAGGTATCTCTCTCATCAACACGGAAGCACTTGTATTTTGGAGTGCCCTTTGCAATCCCATGTTTCACCTTCTTCACCATGGTATCACTGAGCTGGGCCTCACGGACTTGATCTTCCAAGGTAGGAGCAATTTGGAGATTTGCAAGAAAACTCTGCGGAACAACCTGAAGGTTGAGCTTCCTGAAAGCTTCACAAAGCTCAGGCTGGTGTGGCTTGATAAGAAGGCTGTTGCAATATGCCTTTCTGCTCAAAGCATCTGCAATCACATTTGCCTTGCCTGGAGTGTACTCAATGCTGGGGTTGTACTCTTGGATCATCTCGACCCAACGAGTCTGGCGGAGGTTCAGATGCGGCTGTGTGAAGATGTACTTCAAGCTCTTGTGATCAGTGAAGATGTCGACCTTTCTGCCCAACAACAGATGTCATCACGTAATCAGAGCATGTACCACAGCTGCTAGCTCGAGATCATGTGTGGGATAGTTCTTCTCAGCTGGCTTGAGCTGACGTGAAGTGTATGCCACAATTCTCTTCTCTTGCATAAGCACACCACCAAGGCCTTGAAGAGAAGCGTCACAGAACACTTCATAGGGCTTGGATTCATCTGGAGGAATCAGAACTGGAGCTGAGACAAGCTTCTCTTTGAGGGTTTTGAAAGCCACTTCACAATCGGGAGACCAAAAGTATTTGACATTCTTCTGAAGGAGGTTGGAAAGAGGCTTGGCAATCTTGGAGAAGTTCTCCACAAACCTTCTGCAATAGCTGGCAAGACCCAGAAAACTGCGGAGCTGCTTGACGTTCTGAGGAGCCTCCCAGTTGACAATTGCTTCAACTTTCTCGGGATTAACCGCAATACCGTCAGCTGAGATAATGTGGCCCAGGTACAAAACCTTATCGAGCCAAAACTCGCACTTTGAGAACTTGGCATAGAATTTGTGCTCTCGGAGTCGATCAAGAACCAGACGCAAGTGCTTTTCGTGATCTTCTTCATTCTTGGAAAACACCAAAATATCATCCAGATACACAAGCACAAACTCGCCAGTATAGGGGTTGAAGATGTAATGCATCATCCTTGAGAAGGTAGGAGGAGCATTGGCGAGACCGAAGGACATGACGGTATACTCATATGAACCGTAGCTCGTTCTGAACGCCGTCTTGGGAATGTCTTCCTCGCGAATGCGAATTTGATGGTAGCCCATTCGGAGGTCAAGCTTAGAGAATACTTTAGCTCCTTTGAGCTGCTCAAATAGTTCATTGATGTTTGGGAGCGGATACTTGTTCTTAATCGTCTTCTTGTTCAGTGGCCGGTAGTCAACACAGAGACGCTCCGTGCCATCTTTCTTCTTGACAAATAAGACACCACAGCCCCACGGAGATGTACTCGGTCTGATGAGACCCATACGCTCCTGTTCATCCAACTGTTTCTTCAATTCCTTCAATTCATCTGAAGAGAGCTTGTAAGGACGCCGACAAACAGGTTCGGTGCCCGGCTCGAGTTCAATGACAAACTCCACCTGACGGTGTGGAGGCATGCCTGGAAGTTCTTCTGGAAAGACGTCTTGATATTCATTCACCACTGGAATTTGCTCTATGGCATTAATTTCACCCTTATCATTAAGAGAGAAAAGCCGAATAGTATTATCCCTGGAGGCGAAGATAATCACATCTTCATCAGAATGAGTCAACTTGACTTCCTTTTGAGCGCAATCAATGTGAGCATCATGCTGAGAAAGCCAATCCATTCCGAGAATGAGGTCGATGTCAGAATGACCAAGAATCACCGGAGAAGCCAAAAAACGATAATCGCCCATGCGAATAGAAACATCCGGAGCATATATGCTGGAATGCATTCGTATCCCCGGAGAAATAACTGATAACTCCCTTGGCAAGCTTTTGATGTCCACATTATATTTGGATGCAAATGGTTGAGACATGAAAGAGCATGATGCACCCGAATCAAATAACACTTTAGCAGGTATAGAGTTCACTGGAAGGTTACCCAGAATGACATCAGAAGAAGCCTCCGCTTGTGCTGCATTCATCAGATTGACCCTTGCAGCCTTTGGATCATGCTTGACCATAGCGGTACCGACAGGAGGAGGAGGAGGAAGACGCTTCGGATTCGGACATCTGTTGGCATAGTGACCCTTCTGGCCACACTTGTTGCACACCACTTCAGAGAGAGGACGGAAATGAGAGCCACTGGACTTGGAGCCTTGAGAGTGAAACTGCTTCTTCGACTGGTTGCTTGGGTTGGGTGGGTGGGAGAAACCACGACCACTAGAGTTCTTGTTGTTGGAGTTGTTGAAGTTGCTGGAGTTGTTGTATGGAGCTCGAATCATTGGAGGAGGAGGAAGCCAGAATTTCTGTTGTTTCGCAGCCAACTGAGACGATGAGGTAGAGTGAACAGCATCTCTAATTCTCTTCTTAGAAGCCTCCATCTTGAGCTGAGCCGCTTCTTGTTTCAAAGCCATATTATAGAACTTATCGAATTCGTCTGGCTCGAACAAGGTGAGAGCAAGCTGAAGTTCATCTTTGAGACCTCCACGGAACTGATAGATTTTGCTCTTTGCATCAGGAATGTCTTGCTTTGCATAGCGAGCGAGGTTTTGGAACTTGACATTATACTGATAGACTGACATGGAGCCCTGCTTGAGGTTGCGGAATTGCTCACGCATACCCTCGATGACACTTGTAGGAATGTGATGCGAGCGGAAATCCTTGCAGAAATTCTCCCATGAGATCACTTGACCCGGCCTTGAGTCTTTGTACTGCTGCCACCAATCAGCTGCTTGATCTTTCAGTTGGAAGGCTGCAAACTTCACATAGTCATCTTCTTTCACGTTACTGCACTCAAAATGCTTCTTGATATCGGTCAGCCAATCTTCAGCATCAAGAGGGTCGACACAGTAACTGAAAGCTTTAGGATTGTTGGCCAAGAACTGGTTGAGGGTAGCATGGTGCTGCTGGAAGAAGTTGCCTTGGTTCATTGGAATGCCCTGATTAGCTTGATTAGCTTGATTAGCTTGCATCATCTGCATCATCTGCATCATCAACTGAGTGTTCTGAGAAGTAGTCTGCATAATTGCTCTCCAAGCCTCAGGCGGAGGAGGAGGGGAAGGAGGATGCTCTGGGACCTCTTCCACCTCTGGGTTGGCATTCAGAACCTTTTTCGGAGCCATCCTGTAAGAGATGACCACGAATCAGCAATTGATTGACAAAAGGAATAAGCTGAATCAATGGAATGAATTGCAACAAGTCTTCACAATAATCATTCGAACAATAAGAACGAATGAAATCATCCGAACAAGAGGAACGAATGAATTTCTCAGTTAAATGATAACATCAGTCTTCACGAGAAGCCACATAGGGATCAAAAAGGATAAATAATAAAACAACAAGGTACGGAAAGGAACAAACACAAGAGAGGAGTTTCGTTCTAACATCTTTGTGCTGAAAGCATATGAACGCGTTACGAAAAGGTTTTGCAATCCCCGGATCAGCATAGCCAAGGACCCTTTAAGATGCAACTCCTGATAGTAACCTCGGTCATATAACCCCTTCACTCAATGTCGAACCCCGAACTCACTAACCTGCATTCGTTGGAAGAATGCCTACGATCTACTGGATAAAACCCACCTATAGCTTTCCGAAAGATTCCAGTTATGCAATCAGGTGTTGGGGATACACGGGAAGCACCGCGCAATCAACTCTAACCTACATCCAGGTGTATCCATCCTTCAACACATAACCAGTCTTTCTCGGAAACTGTGTACCTCGGACCTTCGAAAAGCATCCACTATAACAAGCTATGGCAATACTCCCGAACTACCTCCCCAGTACTGGGTGATGTCGGGGTTATCGTGCCACTGGCCGTATAGGGGAGATTTTCGATGTCGGCCGTCTTAAGTATTTAGTACTGTCGCGATATGCTTGTTACAATGATACCCCGAAGCTCAACTCCTCGGTAACAGGAGGCATCGGGAACAATATCCTTGTCACAAGAACATCGAAACAATCCCAGAATACTCGCGGGATTCCTAAAAAAAATTTTGTGCAAATTTTGAAGATAGGAGAGACAAGAGTAGACGTCAGGAGTCCTCACCAGAGAGAAAGGGGATGAGAAGCAAGAAATCCTACTCTCCGATATAATATAGGACTCAAAAAGTTTTCAGTGTGTGCCTAGACTCAACCGTCAACGGTTCGATCAAACAGTGGGGGCTCCTAGGTCGGAGAAGGCTCTGAATACCAACTTGTAATGCCCAGGATGGAATTATACCTCCTACGTGTCGAGGCACGACTTAAAGGCATAAGTCCATCCTAGAATGATCTCAAGTTTGGTAATCTTTGCACAACTCATGTAAAAGAGGGATAGTAAACTTAAAATAGTTGGCTTACAATCGCCACGTCACAGAATAACAGTACAAGTCTCAAGCATCATACAATAAGATCACTACAACCCTCTAAGGGCAAAACCAAATGTCAAAGTACCAAACTCAGATAAATAAACAACCACAGGCGGATCGAATCCTAGTAAGAGTCTCCACTACTGATCGTCCGGGTAGCGCACGTAGTAACGACTACGCTCCTCGTCATACTCCCAATCCAGCTCGGTGCCATCACCTGGATAGCTCACAGCTGGACCTGCATCTGGTGTGTGAAGTAACTGTGAGCCACAGAGGACTCAGCAATCCCGTTCCCGGGTAACAGAACTATCAAAGCCTTTAGGTGAGGGAAAGGCTGAAGAATGAAATGAGGTGAAGGAACAACAAAGAGTCTGCAGCAGCAACTAGCACTAACTTACGCAAGAGAGAGCGAGAAGAGAAGGCAACGCGAGAAGTGATCACGAAGTGATCCTAGCTACAAGCTCACAAACATAACCCCTCCGTGTTCAACTCCCGAATCCCTATTCGGAAATTGACAGTCACGGAACACACACAGGTAGTGTATTAGCATCATTGTGTCAAGTTATCTATAACCGGAATTAACAAGCTCCCATCTGCCACATAACCGCGGGCACGGCTTTCGAAAGTTCAAACCCTGCAGGGGTGTTCCAACTTGACCCATTACAAGCCCACGATCCGCGGAGTCGCAACTCCAAAGTGGGAAGACCCGAGTATTCTCGGAATCCCGTGCTCAAGTTAAACCGAACTAAGGTAAGGCTAATCCAGCAAATCCTCCCGGCGTGTCGACACCCTGATCGTAGCCGCGCGTATCTAGGTCTCAGGACACGACCGGATGGGTGATGCTACAGGTGTATGCCAGATACCTCGGGTTGCCCCAAGGCGGCCCTGCAGGACCCCCGTTTCGGACCAACACTCATGTGGAGCACTGGCCCGGGGTTGTTGATTAAGAAAGAGGGTTAATTACTCCCTTATGCATGTTATTTAGTTATTAGGCAAATAGTACCAAAATTGGGATTTGCTGGAAAAGACTTAGCACATAGCGGTTTATCGAGGGGGTCCCATACACCCCAACCGTGTTAGGAACGCATAATCAAGGAACATAAAACCGGCTTATACGGATCCTAACGGCATGAGTGGAACAAAACACCAAGCAAAAGGCTTAGCCTTCCACCCTTGCCAATATATATGTGATTTTAATTAAAGCATTTATATAGTGTGATATAACCCAACCAAACTTCAACATGGAGCAAGCATCTTCACTTCACCTGCAACTAGCAACGCTATAAGAAGGCTGAGCGAAGCGTACTTAGCCAAGCAACGGTTTGCATAGGTAGGGTGGTTAAACATGGCAATTGGTTACAAGTAGGAGGCTGGCAAGAAGAACATGGGCATCGAGGCAAAACTATAGATCGAGACTACTAGCAATAGACAAAGATAGTAATGTTATCGGGGTTCGGTCATCTTGCCTGAAGAGAAGACGTTCGGATCAAAAGAAGGGTCCTCTTGCTCAAACTCGTTGGAAACCTCGTGCTCAACCTCGTTGGAAAACTCGTGCTCGACTTCCGGCTCTAAACAAGACAAACACACCAAGCACCAATCAACACGATGCAATGCGCACTCGAAAAACATGGATGCATGATGGATGCACTAAAGATGCACAAGGAGCACGTAAAACATCACTCAAGCAAAACACCTCAAAACAAGATAACAACCTGATATTATTAATCTACACAGAAAATCACCCAAGTTTGATATAAGATTCGCTGAAATCGGAGTTACGGGCTAAAAGTTATGCCCGAAACAAGATTTGAGCGAAAACTGAAAATTACAGCAACATGGCATCTTTGGAGCTCAAAATAATTAATCTACAGCACCCAAAAAGCATGGCAAAGAACTTGAACACAAACTAGATATAATGTACAGCAACTAGGTCCAAAGTGCACCCCCAACGGAGTCACGGATCACTAGCAATGATCTTGGACATATTGAACTTTGAAATAAAATTCTGGCAGCAGAATTTTATTGAAAGTTTGGAGCAAAAGATAAACATGCTACAGCCACTCAAATGGACATGTGAGGACATGGATGGAAAGACAACAATATATACTTCATGGAACAATTAAAATCCACCCCAAAACTATCATGCATTTTCCTAGAACATCACACGAACATGGCATC
>LR738711.1:890636920-890716776 GCA_902687465.1 Secale cereale | reverse complement strand
CCCCCCCGTTTAAGTGGACACGGGTCCATCTGCTGGCCGCCTTCCTTGCGGGAAGGCGTATTAGGCGAGTACGCTTTCGACGTCGGCGGCCCCACGCACAGTCGATCTGTTGGGCCGGCCCGGCAGCCATCCTTTGACTTGTGCGTAGGATTAGGTATGAAAACCCTTTCCTATTTTCTTTTTCTAGCAGGATTGTAAAATCCATAAATAATTCATATCAAGTCCTAATTTTATGATTCCAATTTCTGATGACTCCATAAATCATGCTATATTTAATAGGAAATAATGAACATTTTTAGAATACCCTATTTCCACTGAATCTATTAAACAGGCCATTTATTCACATTTGTCAACTTCAAAAATCCATATTATATCCATTTCAACTCCAAATCTAGTGAGACCAATTTCTAAATGTTTCTAAAATCATGCCTGATTTAATGGGTACTTTTACTCATTTTTTTAAAAAAGGCATTCTATAAACAACTTGCGCATCCATTAAATCCCTTATATCCTTCATATTGAAATGTTTCAAAATATCCACTTATCCAATTCCATAGAAATCACTTTGTTCATTCCTCATATGACCAGAGGAATTCTAGAAAGGTACAACTCCTATTTTATAGCACTTTTATTTTTGCCTTGTTGTGTTGCTTATTGTGATTATTTCGGACGTTAGTTGACGAAGTATACGGAGTACTTGGAGATGGACCAGAAGCTTTGACGACTCTGATGAACCAGGCAAGCAGCCCTTTGACCATGATGAACCATTTTACATCACAATAGCAATTTCGTTGTTTCATCGAGTGCATGCTATATCCTGAATGGCAACCTTGCTAGGCTTGCCTCCGTTGCATACCCCGTTGATACTTGCATTGTGCAGGACTCTATCCTGGTCTAGAGTTGTGTTGATGGGCTGTAGAGATATGCTATAGTAGTTGGCTACGCAAAATGGGTCAGGGTTATGCATGGAAAGAAATAAGTGTGGTTGACATACTTGCAAATAACCCAGTGGGTGCCACTAATGCCCCTGGGAGATGATGATGAACTAGGGTACTACTTGGTGGAGGAGTAGTGTACCGAGGCTTGATGAAAGTGTTGTTTACAGAGACGGATTAGATTTAAGATTTGTCGACCATCGCAACCAAACATGCGCAACCACTCTACCCCTTATCGGACGGGGCATTATTGATTACCTAGTCCGATACTAGCATGGTGCCCGCATTACTAGTGACGGGGGTGACATGAGGTCACTCTCGGGACAAGGTCGTGCTTGGATAGGCGGCCATGACTGTTTTCACAGGGCATCGGACACACCGTTGGTCCCTTCGTGTATGTGTGATAATGAAGGGGGCAGAGTCCCAAGATCTTGATGCTTATACACAAAGGCCGTGTACCAACGAGTGGACCCTATGTTAGTGTCGCCTAGGGAAAGATAGTGATCGGGTGCTTCCCCCGAGTACTTGAGGTACCGCGGGATCGTGGGTGACATGAAGGCTTCCCGGATCTTGTGGGTAAAGTGTGCAACCTCTGCAGAGTGTCAAACTATTCGAATAGCCGTGTCCATGGTCAAGGACAGTTGGGTGGTGCTTCTTAGACTATGTCCATATGTTTATGGAAAACAACACGGTTTGGTAAATATGTTGACATGATTCGTGAGGAAGTCATGATAAGCTTGAGCATGAGTTTTTCATAAATCTTTCTCGATGTTGATGTCTGTAACCTCCTGGTACTTGTTGCAGATGCATTCATATCCTTGATAAATGTTGATCATACTTGCATGAGTAAAACTAGCTTTTCGCAAAATCGCCAATTTAACAGCAGAGCCTTGCATAATTATTCTGTTGTCACTCTTGGGTTGCTTGCGAGTACATTCAAAGTACTCATTGGCTTGCCACTGGTTATTTTATTGGCCATGCATGAAAGAACAGGTGTAAGATGAAGATTGCTTTGGTGACGAACATGCGAACTAGGACGCTTTCCCAGTCAGAATGCATGTGGGGTTAAGGCAGATGGCATGGGTCCAAGTTGTTATTGAAGATTTCCGCTGCGATGATATACTCAAGACTTGACCATAATGGTCCTACTTGTGTAAAAATGGTATGTATGAATGTAAGACTCTTGTCACTACAAAAAAGGACACATCCGTGACATTTTGGCCCGAACAAAATTTTTTCTGTCATGCTTATGACACTTCTATGCCGATAATTGTGACAAAAAATCGTATCATCATAGATATGGTGGGCTCCTACTTCTATGACCAAAAATCATGACAGAAAATGGGCTTTTCGTCCTGGGCGGGCCGGAGACACAGTTGCATGACATTCTTTGGGCCGTCCATGACGGAAAAAATTGTGGTAGAAGCAAGGGCGAGGAAAATATCGGGGAGTTCTCGGTTACGGTGGGTGGTCGAGGCCGAGCGATGCACGAAGGGATTGCGCGTTTCTCTCATACACGTACGCGCGTGTGTGCGAGGCGTTAGGCTCTAACTAAACCCGAGCGAGGCGTTCACCTACTGAATCCGAGCGATTTCACTGCAGACTACGCGTTACTGAACCCGAGCGATCCATCGATCTGGCTGTTAACTGAACCCGATCGAATGATTCCTTCGCCGCTGGTGCTAACTGAACATATCGAACATGTTGCCTCTTGATGAATAACGAGCGTTGTTGGGGGTTGGAGGAACAGTTCTTGGTGGGGGTTGGATGAAAAGGACCCCGTGGTATAGTAGCTAGAGGCCGTTGCCGTTGGATGAACAGGACCCGATCGAGCCGGTTGAAGGTGGATGAACAGGACCCCGTCGAGGGCTGGTTGAACAGTAGCCGGTGGAGGGCTAGATGAACAGTAGCCGGTGGAGGGGTGTTTGAACAGTAGCCGGTGGAGGGGTGTTTGAACAGTAGCCGGTGGAGGGGTGTTGGAGGCTGGATGAATAAGAGTTGGTGGAGGCAGGAGGGAGACGTCGTGGATGAAAGTCCCAGGTGGAGGCTGGAGGAGGTAGACGGTGGATAAACAGTAGCCCGTGGAGGCAGGAGCGAGGCAATAGACGGTGGATGAACAGTGGCCCATGCAGTCCCGTTTAGCGGTACGCCACACCCCTACCAATGAACAGGACCCTCGTTTCGACCGTAAGAGGTCGAAGAGAAGTTTGTTTCCTCCGTTTTGTGGTACCTCACACCCCTTCCGATCAACAGGACCCCGTTTCGACCGTAGGAGTTCGAACACAAGTCCATTTCCTCCATTATGCGGTACGCCAGTGAAGGAAATATGCCCTAGAGGCAATAATAAATATGTTATTTGTATTTCCTTATATCATGATAAATGTCTTTTATTCATGCTAGAATTGTATTAACCGGAAACTTAGTACATGTGTGAATACATAGACAAAACAGTATGTCCCTAGTATGCCTCTACTAGACTAGCTCATTGATCAAAGATGGTTATGTTTCCTAGCCATAGACATGTGTTGTCATTTGATCAACGAGATCACATCATTAGGAGAATGATGTGATGGACAAGACCCATCCGTTAGCATAGCACTATGATCGTTTAGTTTAACTGCTATTGCTTTCTTCATGACTTATACATGTTCCTATGACTATGAGATTATGCAACTCCCGAATACCGTAGGAACACCTTGTGTGCTATCAAACGTCACAACGTAACTAGGTGATCATAAAGATGCTCTACAGGTGTCTCCGAAAGTATTCGTGGTGTTGGCATAGATCAAGATTAGGATTTGTCACTCCGAGTGTCGGAGAGGTATCTCTGGGCCCTCTCGGTAACACACATCATAATAAGCCTTGCAAGCAAAAGACTAATGAGTTAGTCACGAGATGATGTGTTACGGAACGAGTAAAGAGACTTGCCGGTAACGAGATTGAACTAGGTATAAAGATACCGACGATCGAATCTCGGGCAAGTAACATACCATTTGACAAAAGGAACAACGTATGTTGTTATGCGGTTCTGACCGATAAAAGATCTTCGTAGAATATGTAGGAGCCAATATGAACATCCAGGTTCCGCTATTGGTTATTGACCGGAGATGAGTCTCGGTCATGTCTACATAGTTCTCGAACCCGTAGGGTCCGCACGCTTAACGTTTGATGACGATCGGTATTATGAGTTTATGAGTATTGATGTACCGAAGGTAGTTCGGAGTCCCGGATGAGATCACGGACATGACGAGGAGTCTCGGAATGTCCGAGACATAAAGATTGATATATTGGACGACTATATTCGGACACCGGAAGTGTTCCGGAAAAGTTTCGGATTTATCGGGATTGCCGGAGGGGGTTACCGGAACCCCCTACGAGAGGGGATGGTCCATAGTGGGCCTAAAGGGAAAGAGAGAGGCGGCCCATAGGGCTGGCCGGCGCCCCCACCTAGGATTCCTAGTTGGACTAGGATTGGGGGGGCGCCACCTCTCCTATTCCTTTCCCCCTTCTTCCTTTTGGTGAATCCTACTAGGAATAGGATTGCAATCCTATTCCTAGTAGGACTCCTTCCCTAGCCGCACCAGGAAGGGCCGGCCGGCCTCCCTCCCTTGCTCCTTTATATACGGGGGCAGGGGGCACCGAAAGACACACAAGTTGAATTGTTTTAGCCGTGTGCGGTGCCCCCCTCCACAGAATCACACCTCGGTCGTACCGTCGCGGAGCTTAGGCGAAGCCCTACGCCGGTGAACACATCATATCTGTCACCACGCCGTCGTGCTGACGAAACTCTCCCGTGAAGCTCAACTGGATCAAGAGCTCGTGGGACGTCATCAAGCTGAACGTGTGCTGAACGCGGAGGTGCCGTACGTTCGGTGCTTGATCGGTTGGATCGTGAAGAAGTTCGACAACATCAACCGCGTCACTTGACGCTTCCGCTCCCCGTCTACGAGGGTACGTAGACACACTCTCCCCTCTCGTTGCTATGCATCTGGTAGATAGATCTTGCGTGATCGTAGGAAAATTTTAAAATACTACGTTCCCCAACAGTGGCATCATGAGCCAGGTCTATGCGTAGATGATATGCACGAGTAGAACACAATGAGTTGTGGGCGATACTAGTCATACTGCTTACCAGCATGTCATACTTTGCTTCGGCGGTATTGTGAGATGAAGCGGCCCGGACCGACATTACGCGTACGCTTACGCGAGACTGGTTTCACCGTTACGAGCACTCGTTGCTTAAAGGTGACTGGCGGGTGTCTGTCTCTCTCACTTTAGCTGAATCAAGTGTGGCTACGCCCGGTCCTTGTGAAGGTTAAAACAGCACATACTTGACGAAACATCGTTGTGGTTTTATATGCGTAGGTAAGAACGGTTCTTGCTAAGCCCGTAGCAGCCACGTAAAACTTGCAACAACAAAGTAGAGGACGTCTAACTTGTTTTTGCAGGGCATGTTGTGATGTGATATGGTCAAGACATGATGAATTATACGGTTTTGTATGAGATGATCATGTTTTGTAAAGTTATCGGCAACTGGCAGGAGCCATATGGTTGTCGCTTTATTGTATGAAATGCAATCGCCATGTAATTGCTTTACTTTATCACTAAGCGGTAGCGATAGTCGTAGAAGCAATAGTTGGCGAGACGACAACGATGCTACGATGAAGATCAAGGTGTCGCGCCGGTGACGAAGGTGATCATGACGGTGCTTTGAAGATGGAGATCAAAAGCACAAGATGATGATGGCCATATCATGTCACATATTTTGATTGCATGTGATGTTTATCTTATTATGCTTCTTATTTTGCTTAGAACGACGGTAGCATTATAAGATGATCCCTTACTAAATTTCAAGGTATAAGTGTTCTCCCTGAGTATGCACCGTTGCGAAAGTTCGTCGTGCCGAGACACCACGTGATCATCGGGTGTGATAAGCTCTACGTTCAAATACAACGGGTGTAAGCCAGTTTTGCACACGCAGAATACTCGGGTTAAACTTCACGAGCCTAGCATATACAGATATGGCCTCGGAACACTGGAGACCGAAAGGTCGAGCGTGAATCATATAGTAGATATGATCAACATAAGATGTTCACCATTGAAACTACTCCATCTCACGTGATGATCGGACATGGTTTAGTTAATTTGGATCACGTGATCATTTAGATGACCAGAGGGATGTCTATCTAAGTGGGAGTTCTTTAAATTAATATGATTAAATTGAACTTTAATTTATCATGAACTTAGTCCTGATAGTTTTGCATATCTATGTCGTTGTAGATCAATGGCCCGTGCTACCGTTCCTTTGAATTTTAATGCATTCCTAGAGAAAGCTAAGTTGAAAGATGATGATAGCAATTACACGGACTGGGTCCGTAACCTGAGGATTATCCTCATTGTTGCACAGAAAAATTATGTCCTTGAAGCACCGCTAGGTGACAAGCCCCCTTCCGCTGATGCAGACGCTTTGAACGTGTGGCAATCACGGTCTGATGACTACACGATAGTTCAGTGTGCCATGCTTTACGGCTTAGAACCGGGACTTCAACGACGTTTTGAACGTCATGGACCATATGAGATGTTCCAAGAATTGAAGTTAATATTTCAAGCAAATGCCCGAATCGAGAAATATGAGATTTCTAATAAGTTCTACAGCTGCAAGATGGAGGAGAATAGTTCTATCAGTGAACACTTGCTCAGAATGTCTGGGTACTACAATCATATGACTCAACTTGGTTGCAAAGTTGACGAGGATAGTGTTATTGATAGAGTTCTTCAATCACTGCCACCAAGCTATAAAGGCTTCGTGATGAACTATAACATGCAAGGGATGCAAAAGACAATTCCCGAGCTCTTCGCTATGCTCAAAGCTGCGGAGGTAGAAATCAAAAAGGAGCATCAAGTGTTGATGGTTAGCAAGACCACTAGTTTCAAGAAAAAGGGCAAGGGAAAGAAAGGGAACTTCAAAAGGAATAGCAAGTCAGTTGCTACTTCCACGAAGAAACCCAAATCTGGAGCCAAGCCTGAAACTGAGTGCTTCTACTGCAAGGGGACTGGACACTGGAAGCGGAACTGCCCCAAGTATTTGGCGGATAAGAAGGATGGCAAGATGAACAAAGGTATATGTGATATACATGTTATTGATGTGTACCTTACTAATGCTCGTAGTAGTACCTGGGTATTTGATACCGGTTCGGTTGCTAATATTTGTAACTCGAAACAGGGACTACGGATTAAACGAAGATTAGCTAAGGACGAGGTGATGATGCGCGTGGGAAACGGTTCCAAAGTCGATGTGATCGCCGTCGGCACGCTACCTCTACATCTACCTTCGGGATTAGTTTTAGACCTAAATAATTGTTATTTGGTGCCAGCGTTGAGCATGAACATTATATCTGGATCTTGTTTATTGCGAGACGGTTATTCATTTAAATCAGAGAATAATGGTTGTTCTATTTTAATGAATAATATCTTTTATGGTCATGCACCCTTAAAGAGTGGTCTATTCTTATTGGATCTCAATTGTAGTGATACACATATTCATAATATTGAAACCAAAAGATGCAAGGTTAATAATGATAGTGCAACTTATTTGTGGCACTGCCGTTTAGGTCATATTGGTGTAAAACGCATGAAGAAACTCCATAATGATGGACTTTTGGAATCACTTGATTATGAATCACTTGGTGCTTGCGAACCATGCCTCATGGGCAAGATGACTAAAACTCCATTCTCCGGAACTATGGAACGAGCAACAGATTTGTTGGAAATCATACATACTGATGTATGTGGACCAATGAGTGTTGATGCTCGCGGCGGGTATCGTTATTTTCTGACCTTCACTGATGATTTGAGCTGGGTATATCTACTTAATGAAACACAAGTCTGAAACATTTGAAAAGTTCAAAGAATTTCAGAGTGAAGTAGAGAATCATCGTAACAAGAAAATAAAGTTCCTACGATCTGATCGTGGAGGAGAATATTTGAGTTACGAGTTTGGTCTTCATTTGAAACAATGTGGAATAGTTTCACAACTCACGCAACCTGGAACACCACAGCGTAATGGTGTGTCCGAACGTCGTAACCGCACTTTATTGGATATGGTGCGATCTATGATGTCTCTTACCGATTTACCACTATCGTTTTGGGGTTATGCTTTAGAGACAGCTGCATTCACGTTAAATAGGGCACCATCTAAATCCGTTGATACGACACCTTATGAACTATGGTTTGGCAAGAAACCAAAGTTGTCGTTTCTTAAAATTTGGGGCTGCGATGCTTATGTGAAAACACTTCAACCTGATAAGCTCGAACCCAAGTCGGAAAAATGTGTCTTCATAGGATACCCAAAAGAGACTGTTGGGTACACCTTCTATCACAGATTCGAAGGCAAAATATTCGTTGCTAAAAACGGATCCTTTCTAGAAAAAGAGTTTCTCTCGAAAGAAGTGAGTGGGAGGAAAGTAGAACTCGATGAGGTAATTGTACCTTCTCCCAGATTGGAAAGTAGTACATCACAGGAAATTGTTCCAGTGATTCCTACACCAATTAGTGAGGAAGTTAATGATAATGATCATGAAACTTCGGATCAAGTTTCTACTGAACGTCGTAGATCAACCAGAGTACGTTCCGCACCAGAGTGGTACGGCAACCCAGTTCTGGAAATCATGTTACTAGACCATGATGAACCTACGAACTATGAGGAAGCGATGATGAGCCCAGATTCCGCAAAATGGTTTGAAGCCATGAAATCTGAGATGGGATCCATGTATGAGAACAAAGTGTGGACTTTGGTTGACTTGCCCGATGATCGGCAAGCCATCGAAAATAAATGGATCTTCAAGAGGAAGACCGACGCAGACGGTAATATTACTGTTTACAAAGCTCGACTTGTTGCGAAAGGTTTTCTACAAGTTCAAGGAGTTGACTACGATGAGACTTTCTCACCTGTAGCGATGCTTAAGTCTGTCCGAATCATGTTAGCAATTGCCGCATTTTATGATTATGAAATCTGGCAAATGGATGTCAAAACTGCATTCCTAAATGGATATCTCAAAGAAGAGTTGTATATGATGCAACCAGAAGGTTTTGTCGATCCAAAAGGTGCTAACAAAGTATGCAAGCTCCAGCGATCCATCTATGGACTGGTGCAAGCATCTCGGAGTTGGAATATACGCTTTGATGAGGTGATCAAAGCATATGGTTTTATACAGACTTTTGGAGAAGCCTGTATTTACAAGAAAGTGAGTGGGAGCTCTGTAGCATTTCTAATATTATATGTAGATGACATATTGTTGATTGGAAATGATATAGAATTTCTGGATAGCATAAAAGGATACTTGAATAAAAGTTTTTCAATGAAAGACCTCGGAGAAGCAGCTTACATATTAGGCATCAAAATCGAGATAGATCAAGACGCTTAATTGGACTTTCACAAAGCACATACCTTGATAAGATTTTGAAGAAGTTCAAAATGGATCAGTCAAAGAAAGGGTTCTTGCCTGTTTTACAAGGTATGAAGTTGAGTAAGACTCAATGCCCGACCACTGCAGAAGATAGAGAGAAAATGAAAGTCATTCCATATGCCTCAGCCATAGGATCTATCATGTATGCAATGCTGTGTACCAGACTTGATGTGTGCCTTGCTATAAGTCTAGCAGGGAGGTACCAAAGTAATCCAGGAGTGGATCACTGGACAACGGTCAAAAACATCCTAAAGTATCTGAAAAGAACAAAGGATATGTTTCTCGTGTATGGAGGTGACAAAGAGCTCGTCGTAAACGGTTACGTCGATTCTAGCTTTGACACTGATCCGGATGACTCAAAGTCACAAACCGGATATGTATTTTTATTGAACGGTGGAGCTGTCAGTTGGTGCAGTTCCAAGCAGAGCGTCGTGGCGGGATCTACGTGTGAAGCGGAATACATAGCTGCTTCGGAAGCATCAAATGAAGGAGTCTGGATGAAGGAGTTCATATCCGATCTAGGTGTAATACCTAATGCATCGGGTCCAATGAAAATCTTTTGTGATAACACTGGAGCCATAGCCTTGGCGAAGGAATCCAGGTTTCACAAGAGAACAAAGCACATCAAAAGACGCTTCAATTCCATCCGCGATCTAGTCAAGGAGGGAGATATAGAGATTTGCAAAATACATACGGATCTGAATGTTGCAGACCCGTTGACTAAGCCTCTTCCACGGGCAAAACATGATCAGCACCAGGACTCCATGGGTGTGAGGATCATCACTTTGTAATCTAGATTATTGACTCTAGTTCAAGTGGGAGACTGAAGGAAATATGCCCTAGAGGCAATAATAAAGATGTTATTTGTATTTCCTTATATCATGATAAATGTCTTTTATTCATGCTAGAATTGTATTAACCGGAAACTTAGTACATGTGTGAATACATAGACAAAATAGTATGTCCCTAGTATGCCTCTACTAGACTAGCTCATTGATCAAAGATGGTTATGTTTCCTAGCCATAGACATGTGTTGTCATTTGATCAACGAGATCACATCATTAGGAGAATGATGTGATGGACAAGACCCATCCGTTAGCATAGCACTATGATCGTTTAGTTTAACTGCTATTGCTTTCTTCATGACTTATACATGTTCCTATGACTATGAGATTATGCAACTCCCGAATACCGTAGGAACACCTTGTGTGCTATCAAACGTCACAACGTAATTGGGTGATCATAAAGATGCTCTACAGGTGTCTCCGAAAGTATTCGTGGTGTTGGCATAGATCAAGATTAGGATTTGTCACTCCGAGTGTCGGAGAGGTATCTCTGGGCCCTCTCGGTAACACACATCATAATAAGCCTTGCAAGCAAAAGACTAATGAGTTAGTCACGAGATGATGTGTTACGGAACGAGTAAAGAGACTTGCCGGCAACGAGATTGAACTAGGTATAAAGATACCGACGATCGAATCTCGGGCAAGTAACATACCGTTTGACAAAAGGAACTACGTATGTTGTTATGCGGTTCTGACCGATAAAAGATCTTCGTAGAATATGTAGGAGCCAATATGAACATCCAGGTTCCGCTATTGGTTATTGACCAGAGATGAGTCTCGGTCATGTCTACATAGTTCTCGAACCCGTAGGGTCCGCACGCTTAACGTTTGATGACGATCGGTATTATGAGTTTTTGAGTATTGATGTACCGAAGGTAGTTCGGAGTCCCGGATGAGATCACGGACATAACGAGGAGTCTCGGAATGTCCGAGACATAAAGATTGATATATTGGACGGCTATATTCGGACACCGGAAGTATACCGGAAAAGTTTCGGATTTATCGGGAATGCCGGAGGGGGTTACCGGAACCCCCTACGAGAGGGGATGGTCCATAGTGGGCCTAAAGGGTGAGAGAGAGGCAGCCCATAGGGCTGGCCGGCGCCCCCACCTAGGAATCCTAGTTGGACTAGGATTGGGGGGGCGCCACCTCTCCTATTCCTTTCCCCCTTCTTCCTTTCGGTGAATCCTACTAGGAATAGGATTGCAATCCTATTCCTAGTAGGAGTCCCCTCCCTAGCCGCACCATAGGAGGTGGCCGGCCCCTCCTCCCTTGCTCCTTGATATACGGGGGCAGGGGGGCACCCAAAGACACACAAGTTGAATTGTTTTAGCCGTGTGCGGTGCCCCCCTCCACAGAATCACACCTCGGTCGTACCGTCGCGAAGCTTAGGAGAAGCCCTGCGCCGGTGTTCACATCATATCCGTCACCACGCCGTCGTGCTGACGAAACTCCCCCGTGAAGCTCAACTGGATCAAGAGCTCGTGGGACGTCATCAAGCTGAACGTGTGCTGAACGCGGAGGTGCCGTACGTTCGGTGCTTGATCGGTTGAATCGCGAAGAAGTTCGACAACATCAACCGCGTCACTTGACGCTTCCGCTCCCGGTCTACGAGGGTACGTAGACACACTCTCCCTTCTCGTTGCTATGCATCTGGTAGATAGATCTTGCGTGATCGTAGGAAAATTTTAAAATACTACGTTCCCCAACAATTGTTTCCTTTGTCTGGCAGGGCTTGGAAAAAATTCATCAAAAAAGCTCCGGGACTGCCGAAGAAGCTACAATTGAAGATACCCGAAAGTAAGTACTATATAGTAGCATGTTCCGCACGCGCATCTCCTATATCTTGATTCAAGCGCTAGTTTCATCAATACCAATTTGGCATTCTTGCTTATCAGTTTGATTGAGCTCTATTTCTTGTAAAGTGGTTGTGGCAGGAACCCGGGAATGATTATTGTGGATACTACATTTGCGAGTCCATCCGCCACACGACCTGTGAGCGGGGCTACACTGATGAACAATTTGAAGTGCGTAAGCAATCAATAATATTCACAAATTTATAGCATCATTTCATGTATTGACCCCCTACTTCAAATTAGATGTTTCGGATGCGGGATGAACTCCTAACACCAGATCGTCTGCGAGCAATTCAAGAGGAATTGGCGGCATTCTTCCTTGAACACGTGATCGCTGAAGACGGAGAATACTATGTGGACCATGCATCCATGTGTTAGGAGATTATTTTTGTAAGAGATAATTATTGTATATATGTGCCCGGTAGTGTCGGGATAGACGATATACGAGAACTTGTTGTTCGACCAATCTCTCGGAGAAGGAGAGGTGGTCGATATTACATCTCTCTGTATGCATATATATATATATATATGTTGATTATATATACGAGATCTTCTGTTCCTTCGTTTGCTTAGTATAGCTAGCAGCTAGCTAGCTAGCTAGCGTGACTCTAGTCCTCCATATACGTATGTGTAGTATATATGTAGCGTCGACCAAGCACGTGAAGGAAATATGCCCTAGAGGCAATAATAACGTTGTTATTTGTATTTCCTTATATCATGATAAATGTCTTTTATTCATGCTAGAATTGTATTAACCGGAAACTTAGTACATGTGTGGATACATAGACAAAACAGTAAGTCCCTAGTATGCCTCTACTAGACTAGCTCATTGATCAAAGATGGTTATGTTTCCTAGCCATAGACATGAGTTGTCATTTGATCAACGGGATCACATCATTAGGAGAATGATGTGATGGACAAGACCCATCCGTTAGCATAGCACTATGATCGTTTAGTTTTACTGCTATTGCTTTCTTCATGACTTATACATGTTCCTATGACTATGAGATTATGCAACTCCCGAATACCGTAGGAACACCTTGTGTGCTATCAAACGTCACAACGTAACTGGGTGATCATAAAGATTCTCTACAGGTGTCTCCGAAAGTATTCGTGGTGTTGGCATAGATCAAGATTAGGATTTGTCACTCCGAGTGTCGGAGAGGTATCTCTGGGCCCTCTCGGTAACACACATCACAATAAGCCTTGCAAGCAAAAAGACTAATGAGTTAGTCACGAGATGATGTGTTACGGAACGAGTAAAGAGACTTGCCGGTAACGAGATTGAACTAGGTATAAAGATACCGACGATCGAATCTCGGGCAAGTAACATACCGTTTGACAAAAGGAACAACGTATGTTGTTATGCGGTTCTGACCGATAAAAGATCTTCGTAGAATATGTAGGAGCCAATATGAACATCCAGGTTCCGCTATTGGTTATTGACCGGAGATGAGTCTCGGTCATGTCTACATAGTTCTCGAACCCGTAGGGTCCGCACGCTTAACGTTTGATGACAATCGGTATTATGAGTTTATGAGTATTGATGTACCGAAGGTAGTTCGGAGTCCCGGATGAGATCACGTACATGACGAGGAGTCTCGGAATGTCCGAGACATAAAGATTGATATATTGGACGACTATATTCGGACACCGGAAGTGTTCCGGAAAAGTTTCTGATTTATCGGGATTGCCGGAGGGGGTTACCGGAACCCCCTACGAGAGGGGATGGTCCATAGTGGGCCTAAAGAGAAAGAGAGAGGCGGCCCATAGGGCTGGCCGGCGCCCCCACCTAGGATTCCTAGTTGGACTAGGATTGGGGGGGGGGGCGCCACCTCTCCTATTCCTTTCCCCCTTCTTCCTTTTGGTGAATCCTACTAGGAATAGGATTGCAATCCTATTCCTAGTAGGACTCCTTCCCTAGCCGCACCAGGAAGGGCCGGCCGGCCTCCCTCCCTTGCTCCTTTATATACGGGGGCAGGGGGGCACCCAAAGACACACAAGTTGAATTGTTTTAGCCGTATGCGGTGTCCCCCTCCACAGAATCACACCTCGGTCGTACCGTCGCGGAGCTTAGGCGAAGCCCTGCGCCGGTGAACACATCATATCCGTCACCACGCCGTCGTGCTGACGAAACTCTCCCGTGAAGCTCAACTGGATCAAGAGCTCGTGGGACGTCATCAAGCTGAACGTGTGCTGAACGCGGAGGTGCCGTACGTTCGGTGCTTGATCGGTTGGATCATGAAGAAGTTCGACAACATCAACCGCGTCACTTGACGCTTCCGCTCCCCGTCTACGAGGGTACGTAGACACACTCTCCCCTCTCGTTGCTATGCATCTGGTAGATAGATCTTGCGTGATCGTAGGAAAATTTTAAAATACTACGTTCCCCAACAGCCAGACCTTCCCGATGAACAAGACCCCGTTTCGACCGTACACGCTCGAATAGAGGGCCGTTTTCATCCGTTTTGCGGTACGCCAGACCTCGTTTCGGCTGTTCCATCCAAGCCGGTTGGCGCCCGTTGAACACGACGCGTTCCATCCCAATGGCTTCGCTACCGATGAACAGGACGCTGTTTCTCTATTCCGACTCAGCCGCTTGGCTGCCGATGAACAGAACGCCGTTGTTGCCGCCGTTGCCTCTCCATGTACACGTGCCATGGCCGTACGTATGCGCGAGTAGCTAGTCATTCGAGACCCCGCCTGTATGCCATATTTGTTGGCATCTGGTTGTACGTACGTGTACACGGTTTAGACTGGACTTCCTGAACTGCTACGTCGGGGGCTCTACTACACGTGTCGTTGCTTGCTCGGTCACGGTTCATCATTGCAGAGAGACCGATCGACCAGTATGTACGTACACGTTCGCGACCAGAATGACAATGCTACGTACGCTTCGACCAGGTGGGTCCCGACTGTCAGGGAGGATAAGGAGGCACTTTCTTACGTGCGAAGTTATTGATGGTGGGTCCCAGTGGTCTGGGGGAGAATCATTTTTTGCCCGTAATATGGACGCACTTCCTTGCGTGCGAAGATGTAGCTGGTGGGTCCATCTGTCAGCCTCACCGCGTAGAGTGCTCTTCTGGTGGCTGTCGTTCGTTGACCACCTTGACCACGCCGCAAGGACAGCACCTAGGATGGACGACGGCGAGGCCTAGGAAGGGAACGACGCGGAGCTAGGGAAGACGAGGCAGGTGGATGCTCACGCAGAGGGGAGTACGAGGGTTCACTCGTTTGGCTGCGGTGTGAGGTTGCCGTCGCCGGAGAATAACATAATGTGTTGGTGAGTAGAGGAATGGCCTGGATGACGATGGGAGTAGGGTGGGCCGGTCACAGGAGACGGTAGCAGGCAGTACCGCCGGCGGTGGTTTGGGCGGCTGGAGCAAAAATATCCGAGATTGAAGAAGAAGCACGACATCAGTTTTTTTTTTGAGCATCAGTACAGACACAAGCGCTCATATACACGAGCATACACTCATCCCTATGAACGCACACACGCACACCCTACCCCTATGAGCACCTCCGAAAGACTGAGCCGGCATATCATCTTGAGATTTACGAAGTCACCGTAGGCGCCTCGTCGTCGACGGGAACGTCTCCTCCCACTGAAAGCGCATCGCCGGAAATCCTGAAATAAATCCAGGAATAATGCGAGCACCAAGATTTGAACCCTGGTGGGTTGGGGATACCACTGTCCACCTAACCATCTCAACCACAGGTTGGTTCGCAGAAGCACGACATCAGTTGGATGAACCTCCAACGGCCAGTGCTGCTAGAACCATGTGTTGACTATAAGTTGACAAAGCATTACGTACACATCAACTTAGTAGGCCCACAAGTGTGTGGCAGATATATAGCACATTTGCGATTTGTAAGAATGTACAGTCCATTTTTGAATCTAATGGAATTTACTATAGCCCATTTACAGTTTATTAAAATTACAACTCATTTTCTAGTTAGAACAACGATTAATAATTTCAACCAACCGCTCAAAACAGAATTTAATAAAATTTCTCACATCTTGATCGGATCAGAAATATTTTTATCCCGAAATTTCAAGTCAGCTTAAATATAATTTCAAAATAAATTTGTATTACGTAAAAATCCAACGAAATATTGCGCGCTCAACAAGTATTGAAATTAAAATTTTCAAAATCCATTAATAATATATATTTTTAACTAATTACGTGTTTGATGCATTTTTTTAAGTTACAGTCCAGTTTTTTAAATTACATCTCATTTATTATTTTTTAAATCTCATTTTGTTGTTAAGCCTAATGCATCCCTCTTAGGAAAAATTTTGCAGCCCAGCGGGGTGGAGAATAATAAGTTGACCTGGGTTGGGTATTGCTCAAAAAAAAGTATAGCTGGGCTAGTCATTTTCAACTTAAAAATAATAATATCTGGGCTGAATATTTTGACGATATAAAATAATAGCCTGGGCTAAACGGGCCACAGCCCGCACAGTTGATACATGCTTATCTGAACAACAATAAAAACATCGCTCAAGAAAAACTCTGTTCACACCTCAAAAAACACAAATATTGCTCGAGCTGTTGGGTCCCAGCTGTCGGCCGCTCCTTATGCAATTCTCTCGTTTATTGACTACATAGGTTGACAATGGTGTGGGACCGTGATGTCAGGAAACGAGGAGGAAGCAAAAAAATAGTTGTACATAATAAGGAGGCACCTGCGCACGTGCGGCTATGGCCCTGGTGGGTCCTCACTGGCATCCTCTCCAATTAAAGTCATCTCCTGATTCCTCATATTCGTTGACCATGTTGACAACGCGAGACGGCGGCATCACGGCGAGCGCAACAACTCGAAGGACGATGGAGAGGGCCTCGCGGGCTGTACGGATGGTCTGATAAACCGCCGTTGCTCATTCAGGAAGTCGGGATCATAGGGCCACAAGTCCGCGACGGCATTGCCGTTCGCTTGTTCGCCGGCGATTCATCCTTCCGCGAGCCGGTGATCGTTGAGGACACGAAGGTTGCAGCACAGGTCCTCCTGCGTTGGTAGCTCTTCCGCCATCAGGGCGTCGAAGTGCGGCCACACCTGCTCTATTGTGAACACGACATGAACCGGCTTGAGCGGTGGCGCCGGCTCATGGTCGGAAGTCACGTCCATCGTCTGATTGTCGTCACTCAGCTCGGCGAGCTCGCTGGCGAGACAACATGTTCGGTTGCTGGACATTTAAAGTAGACGTGGGCCGGCGGATTTAAGCGCATCGGCAACGAGAAATCATGGAGGGGACTTGGAAAACACGGCGGCTAAGGGATAAGGTTTCGGCCCGTATACTTGCGGCGAACCCGGAGATATGTGACGTGGGAAGGGTGGTTTGCGAGTCACCGTAAAATCTATTATGGGTTGGACGACTATACGGGCTATCGAGCTCTGATCTGGCTTAAAAAAGGACTAATTTTACAGTTCACGGTTCACGCGAATAAGGGGGTATGCTAGATGCTCTTAATCACTCACATGAACTTAACATTACTGTTGAGCATACGTTGTCCACCGTACATGTATAGGACTAGGGGTCTGTATTTATACCGTTGTATCTCTCTCTCTCCCTTCGTATATTTGTACATCTTGGGAGACAAGTAGAGGCCGGTCCACCCTGTACCTATATATGTGCCATGCACACGATCAATGGAATTATCGATTCGTGCAATCTCATTCTTCCCAACTAACATGGTATCAGTTTAGCACGTCGATCCCTTTCCCGTCTTCCGCTCCAAGCCGCCGCCGCCGCCCTACAGCCGCCGCCGCCATCGCCGCGCCGCCGCTGTCCGCCGCCGCCGCCGCTCCTCCCTACCCTCCCCATAGCCGCCGCCTCCACGCCGCCGCTATACCCCTCCACCCTCTCCCTCCTCCAACCGCCGCCGCACCCCTACACCCTAACCCTACCCGCGCCGCCGCCCCTCCTCTACCCGCGCCGCCGCCCCTCTTCCTCCACCGAGCCGCCGCCCTCTCCCTACGCCGCTGCTCCCATGGCCTCTCCCGGCTCCAACAACACCAACCCGTTCGCCGACCCCGTTCCCGATGCCACCGCCGTGCGCGATCTCGACATCCACACCCGCGTCCCCATCAAGCTCGATCAGTCCACCTCCTCCTACTACGCGTGGAAGACCTACTTCAACCTTGTCTTCCGCGAGTACCACATCCTCGAGCACGTCGACGGGACCGTTGATGGCGATCGCATGGCGTATGACCCGGACTGGATGGCCATTGAGGCCTCTCTCATCCGGTGGTTCTACCTCACCATCTCCCCCGATATCTTCCACACGGTCGTCTCGGATACTGACGACGCGTGTGCCGTGTGGACCAAGATCAACAACCTCTTCACCGATAACCAGCTTCAACGTCTTGTGTTTTTGCAGCAGGAATTTTTTGGGTGCCACCAAGACGACTCCTCCATCGATGACTACTGCATGCGCCTCAAGCGCCTCGCCGATGAGCTCCGCGACATCGGCGCCAAGGTGTCAGATGAGCTCATGCTCAGCACTCTCACCGCCGGCCTCAACGAGGACTTCGGCAACGTGGCATCCAACCTCTCCCTGCTGCCGAACCCAACCTTCCAGTCTGTCGTGGCGTATTTACACTTGGAGGAACGACGGATGAAGAAGGTGAAGGCCCGGGTCCAGCACACCGCCCTCGCCGCCGGGACCTCCCGCGGCCCGCCACCGCCCGCCCCGCATCATCCCCGACCATCGGCGCCCCCGGGTTTCTACCCGCTCCCGCCTGCTCCGCCCGTCCCGGCTGCCCCGCAGCAACAGCAGCCCAGCGGGGGTGGCGGCCGCCGTAACCGGCGCCGTGGGGGCGGGGGCGGAGGGCGCCCCCAACAGCAGCAGCAGCAGCCCGGGTACGGAGGGGCTCCACGCCAGCATCCGCCCCTCCCGCCCTGGGCCGTCGGCGCCAACCCATGGACCGGCGTGGTCCATGCCTACCACATGCCGGTCCCACGCGCCGCGGGCATCCTCGGGCCCCACCCGACCGGCCCTCAGGCGCATCTCGCCGCCGTCCCTCACCAGGCGGGTGCGGGCGGCTATGCGCCCGGCGGCTACGTTCCAGGTGGCTATATGCCCCCTCCCTACGCGCCACCGCCCGCGTCCGCTCCGCTACCTCCGGCTCCATGGGATCCCGCCCTGCTCGCTGCCCTCCACTCGGCGCCGTCTCCCTCCAACTACGGAGGTGGCGGTGATTGGTACATGGACACGGGGGCCACCACCCACATGACGTCGCACCCCGGTAACCTTGTCTCCTCCCTCCCGATTACCACTAAGGTGATGGTTCCTCCGTTCCCATTACTCATGTCGGTCACAGTTTCTTTCCATCTAACTCTACACCTATTAACATGTCTAATGTACTTGTCTCACCTCACCTAGTTAAAAATCTCGTTTCTGTTCGTCGTCTTACCCGTGATAATCCTCTTACCATTGAATTTGATGGTCTTGGTTTCTCTGTGAAGGACGCCCGTACCAGGATGGTGCTGCACCGATGTGACAGCCCTGACGACTTGTATCCAGTGCACTCCGCCTCCACCACCGCCGCCACCACCTCTCCAGTCGCCCTCTCCGCCGGAGTTGACATTTGGCACGCACGTTTAGGTCACCCGAACTCCACCGTCCTTCGCCAGATTCTCAGGAGTTTTTCATTTTCATGTAATAAATTCGACGAACACACTTGTCATGCTTGTCGTCTCGGCAAGCATGTTCGTCGTCCGTTTAGCGAGTCAAACACTATTTCTTCTTTTCCGTTTCAGTTAGTCCATAGTGATGTTTGGACCTCTCCCGTTGCGAGCAACACGGGCTTCTTATATTATCTTGTGTTACTTGATGATTTCTCTCACTTTGCATGGACGTTTCCACTCCGTCGCAAATCCGATGTGCTCGCCACCCTCACAGCTTTCTACTCCTACATTACTACCCAATTCGGGCGCCCCATCCTCGCCCTCCAGACTGACAATGGAAAAGAGTTTGACAACGCTGCCACCCGCCATCTCCTCGCCTCTCACGGCACCACCTTTCGTCTCACATGTCCATACACATCCCAGCAAAATGGCCGAGCCGAACGGCTTCTCCGCACTCTTAATGACTGCGTTCGCACGCTGCTCTTTCACTCCAACGTGCCCCCTAGGTTCTGGCCCGACGCTCTCGCCACCGCCACTCTCTTAGTTAACATCCGGCCTTGTCGTCCTCGCTGGAACTATTCCCCCCACCACCTTCTCTTTGGTTCCCCTCCGTCCTATGATGGTCTTCGTATCTTCGGTTGTCTGTGTTACCCCAGCACCACCGCCACCACTCCCCACAAACTCGCCCCTCGCTCCGTAGCATGTATCTTCCTAGGTTACCCCCCTAACACCAAAGGTTACCGGTGCTACGACCCCGTGTCCCATCGCGTGTACACTTCCCGACACGTGTACTTTGATGAGCAGGTTTTTCCTTTTCACCAGGTACCTCCCTCTGCAGTGGCCCCGGCACCCCATGGTCTATCGGATGCGGACCCGATGCAGCTCCCGGTGCGGCCTCTCCCGGCCCCGGCGCGGCTCCCGCCGGCTCCTCCCAGTGCCTCCTCGGCGCGCCCTACTACGGCGGCCTCCGCCCCCGCTGCGGATCCGGCCGCCGCCTCTGCGGCCTCGACACGGCCCCGCTTGGCCACCGGCGGCCCCTCGACTTCCGCCTCGCCAGGTGGACCCCCGGCCGCCGCACCACCTGGAGAGGCGGCCCGCCGCGCCGTCCCGCCTGACCCTGCCCCTTCGGCCGGTACGGCTGCGCCGACGGGCGCCACGGGCCCCGCTGCTTCACCGTCGGCCGCCCCTCCCGCGGCTGCCCCGCCTACCACTGGCGTGGTGACACGGTCCCGCGCCGGTATCTACCGCCCCAGCACGCGTTACGATGCTGATGAGTACGCGTGCGCGTTGTCGACATCATCCTCTCCACCGTCGCCCATTCCCTCGTCTGCACGCGCAGCCCTCCGTGATCCACACTGGCTTGCCGCGATGCGCGAGGAGTTTGACGCGTTGCAGCGCAACCGCACTTGGCAGCTTGTGCCGCGACCCCCTCATGCCAACGTCATCAGTGGCAAATGGGTGTTCCGCCACAAGACCAACCCTGACGGTTCTCTCGAGCGCTACAAGGCTCGCTGGGTGGTGCGTGGCTTTCGCCAACGCGCAGGAGTGGACTTCACCGACACCTTCGCCCCGGTTGTAAAACCGGGCACGATTCGGACGGTGCTCCAGCTAGCAGTCTCCCGTGCCTGGCCCGTGCATCAGTTGGACGTCTCCAACGCTTTTCTGCATGGTCATCTCACGGAACGGGTCCTCTGTGAGCAGCCGACTGGCTTCGTCGACACCGAGCATCCTGATCATGTCTGCCTGCTCTCTCGGTCTCTCTATGGCCTGAAGCAGGCCCCGCGGGCGTGGTACCAGCGTATGGCTGGGTTCCTACAGCAGCTTGGGTTTCACACAACCCGCTCCGACGCATCTCTGTTCGTCTATCATCAGGGCACCGCTACCGCGTACTTGTTGCTCTATGTGGATGACATTATCCTGACGGCATCTTCGCCTGGGCTCCTTCAGCAGCTCACGGCTCGTCTTCGCGATGAGTTTGCCCTCAAGGATCTGGGCGCACTGCATTACTTCCTTGGCATTGAGGTCACTCGCCGTGCCGACGGGTTTTTTCTGCATCAGCAGAAGTACGCCCATGAGCTTCTTGAGCGCGCAGGTATGCTTAATTGCAAAACCGCGTCCACGCCTGTTGACACCAAGGCGAAGGTGTTGGAAATATGCCCTAGAGGCAATAATAAATTGGTTATTATTATATTTCCTTGTTCACGATAATCGTTTATTATCCATGCTAGAATTGTATTGATAGGAAACTCAGATACATGTATGGATACATAGACAAACACCATGTCCCTAGTGAGCCTCTAGACGACTAGCTCGTTGATCAATAGATGGTTACGGTTTCCTAACCATGGACATTGGATGTCGTTGATAACGGGATCACATCATTAGGAGAATGATGTGATGGACAAGACCCAATCCTAAGCCTGGCACAGATCGTGTAGTTCGTATGCTAAAGCTTTTCTATATGTCAAGTATCTTTTCCTTAGACCATGAGATTGTGCAACTCCCAGATACCGTAGGAATGCTTTGGGTGTACCAAACGTCACAACGTAACTGGGTGGCTATAAAGGTGCACAACAGGTATCTCCGAAAGTGTCTGTTGGGTTGGCACGAATCGAGACTGGGATTTGTCACTCCGTATGACGGAGAGGTATCTCTGGGCCCACTCGGTAGGAAATCATCATAATGTGCACAATATGTGATCAAGGATTTGATCACGGGATGATGTGTTACGGAACGAGTAAAGAGACTTGTCGGTAACGAGATTGAGCAAGGTATCGGTATACCGACGATCGAATCTCGGGCAAGTGCTATACCGATAGACAAAGGGAATCGTATACGGGATTGATTGAATCCTTGACATCGTGGTTCATCCGATGAGATCATCGTGGAACATGTGGGAGCCAACATGGGTATCCAGATCCCGCTGTTGGTTATTGGCCGGAGAGTTGTCTCGGTCATGTCTACATGGTTCCCGAGCCCGTAGGGTCTACACACTTAAGGTTCGATGACGCTAGGGTTATAGGGAAAGTATGTACGCGGTTACCGAATGTTGTTCGGAGTCCCGGATGAGATCCCGGACGTCACGAGGAGTTCCGGAATGGTCCGGAGGTAAAGATTCATATATGGGAAGTCCTGTTTTGGTCACCGGAAAAGTTTCGGGCGATATCGGTAATGTACCGGGACCACCGGGAGGGTCCCGGGGGTCCACAAGGTGGGGCCACCAGCCCCAGAAGGCTACGTGGGCTAAGTGTGGGAGGGGACCAGCCCCAAGGGGGCTGGTGCGCCCCCCCACCAAGTCCCAGGGCGCCTCCAAGAGGGGAGGGGGGCAAACCCTAGGGCAGTTGGGCCCTAGGGCCCAATAGTGGTGCGCCTCCCCCTCTCTCCCCCTTGGCCGCCCCCCTAGATGGGATCTAGGGCTGGCCGCACCCTAGGGGTGGGAAACCCTAAAGGGGGGCGCAGCCCTCCCTTCCCCCTATATATATGTGAGGTTTTAGGGCTGCTAGACACACGAGAACGTCTCCCTCTTGGCGCAGCCCTACCCCTCTCCCTCCTCGTCTCTTGCAGCGCTTGGCGAAGCCCTGCTGGAGTCCCGCGCTCCTCCACCACCACCACGCCGTCGTGCTGCTGTTGGATGGAGTCTTCCCCAACCTCTCCCTCTCTCCTTGCTGGATCAAGGCGTGGGAGACGCCACCGGGCTGCACGTGTGAAGAACGCGGAGGCACCGTCCGTTCGGTGCTAGGATCTTCGGCGATCTGAATCGCGGCGAGTACGACTCCATCAACCGCGTTCTTGAACGCTTCCGCTTAGCGATCTACAAGGGTATGTGGATCCAACTCTCCTCTCGTAGATGCATCTCCTAGATTGATCTTGGTGAACGTAGGAAAATTTTTGTTTCCCATGCGACGTTCCCCAACAGTGGCATCATGAGCCAGGTTCTTGCGTAGATGCTTTCTCGAGTAGAACACAAAAGGGTTTGTGGGCGTTGATGTTTAAATTGCTGCCCTCCTTAGTCTTTCTTGATTCAGCGGTATTATGGGATGAAGCGGCCCGGACCAACTTTACATGTCCACGTACATGAGACCGGTTCCATCGACAGACATGTGACTTTTGTTGCATAAGATGGCTGGCGGGTGTCTGTCTCTCCTATCTTAGTTGAATCGGAATAGAACAAGGCGGTCCTTGTAGAAGGTTAAATAGCAACTTGAATATCACCGTTGTGGCTTTGCGTAGGTAAGAAGCGTTCTTGCTAGATACCCATAGCAGCCACGTAAAACATGCAACAACAAATTAGAGGACGTCTAAC
The DNA here is from genome assembly GCA_902687465.1 of Secale cereale. Classification (NCBI taxonomy): domain Eukaryota; kingdom Viridiplantae; phylum Streptophyta; class Magnoliopsida; order Poales; family Poaceae; genus Secale; species Secale cereale. The sequence goes on along the minus strand of LR738711.1, from coordinate 890,692,739 downwards.
TTGTTTTTGCAGGGTATGTATGTGATATGATATGGCCAATGACATGATGAGATATATTTGATGTATGATATGATCATGTTGTAATAGTTAATATCGACTTGCATGTCGATGCATACGGCAACCGGCAGGAGCCATAGGGTTGTCTTTAATTTTTGTATGACCTGCGTGTCAATCATTAAGCGCTTTGTAATGCTTTACTTTATCGCTAAACGGTAGCAATAGTAGTAAGAGCATGGTGGGCGCGCGACAACCCCGATGGCGACACGATGATGGAGATCATGATGATGGAGATCATGGTGTGGCGCCGGTGACGATGGAGATCATGCCGGTGCTTTGGAGATGGAGATCAAAAGCACGAGTTGATGGCCATATCATGTCACTTATGATTTGCATGTGATGTTAATCCTTTTATGCATCTTATTTTGCTTAGGACGACGGTAGCATTATAAGATGATCCTTCACTAAAATTTCAAGATAAAATTGTGTTCCCCCCGAGTGTGCGCCGTTGCGAAGGTTCGTCGTTTCAAAGCACCACGTGATGATCGGGTGTGATAGACTCTACGTTCGCATACAACGGGTGCAAGCCAGTTTTGCACATGCAGAACACTCGGGTTAGACTTGACGAGCCTAGCATGTACAGACATGGCCTCGGAACACGGAAGACCGAAAGGTCGAGCATGAGTCATATAGTAGATATGATCAACATGAAGATGTTCACCATTGACACCACCTCATCTCACGTGATGATCGGACTTGGGTTGGTAGATTTGGATCATGTCACGCTCGGATGACCTGAGGGATGTCAATTTGAGTGGGAGTTATAAGTAATTTGATTAGTTAAACTCACTTATCATGAACAATAGTCTAAGTTGCCTTTGCAAATTATGTTGTAGATCAATAGCTTGCGTTGTAGCTCCCTGTTTTAATACGATCCTAGAGAAAGACTAAGTTGAAAGATATTGTGAGCAAGGATGCGGACTGGGTCCGTAGTCCGAGGAGTGTCCTCACTGCTGCACAGAAAGCTTACGTCTTTGATGCACCGCTCAATGTGCAAACCCCTACAACGTTGTCTGTGGATGTTGTGAACACCTGAGAGACACGTCCTGATGACTACTTGATAGTTTAGTGCACCATACTTTACGGCTTAGAATCGGGATTCCAATGACGTTTTGAACGCCATGGAACATATGAGATGTTCTAAGAGCTGAAATTGGGATTTCAGGCTCATGCCCGTGTTGAGAGGTATGAGACCTCTGACAAGTTCCTTTGCCAAAAGGATGGAGGAGAATAGCTCAACTAGTGAGCATGTGCTCAGAATGTCTGGGTGCTAAAATCACTTGAACCAAGTGGGAGTTAATCTTCCAGGTGAGATAGTGGTTGACAGAATTCTCTAGACACTATCACCAAGCTACTAGAACTTCGTGATGAACTATGACATGCAAAGGATGGAGATGATCCCGGTGCTGTCAGCGGTTCTTAGTACCGCAAAAGTAGAGATCAAGAAGGAGCATCAAGTGTTGATGGTTTAATAAGACCACTGGTTTCAAAAGGGTAAGGGCTAGAAGGGAAACTTCATGAATGGCAAACCTGTTGTCGCTCTGATGAAGGAACCCATGGTTGAACCCAAACCTCGAGACTAAGTGCTTCGATTGTAAGGGTAACGGTCACATGGTAGCGGAACCACCCCAAATACATGGTAGATATGATAGCTGGCAACTTCAACAAAGTATATTTGATATACGTGTTATTGATGTGTACCTTAGTAGTACTCCTTGTAGCACCTGGGTATTGGATACCGGTTCAGTTGCTATTATTAGTGACTTGAAGCAAAAGCTACGGACTGAACGGAGACTAGCTAAGGACGAGGTGACGATGTGTGTTGGAAGTGTTTCCAAGGTTGATGAGATCACCATCGCACACTTCCTCTATTTTCGAAATTAGTGTTGAACCTAGATAAATGTTATCAGGTGTCTGCGTTGAGCATGAAAATGATTAGATCATGTTCATCGCAATACGGTTATTCATTTAAGTTAGAGAATAATGGTTATTCTGTTTACATGAATAATACCTTTATGGTCATGCACCCAATGGTTCGTTGAATCTCGATCATGGTAATACTCATAATGATAATATTAATGCCAAAAGATGTAGAGTTAATAATGATAGTACCACTTTCCTGTGGCACTGCCGCTTAGGTCATTTTGGCATAAAATGCATGAAGAAACTCCATGCTAATGGACGTTTGGAGTCACTTGATTTTGAATCGCTTGACACATGCGAGCCATGCCTCATGGGCAGGATGACTGAGATCTCGTTTTCAGGTACAATGAAACGGGTAAGTGACTTATTGGAAATCATACATAGTGATGTATGTGATCCAATGAGAATTAAGGCGTGTGGTGGATATCGTTATTTTCTCATCTTCACTGACGATTTGAGTAGATATGGTATATTTACTTAATGAAGCAAAAGTCTGAAACGTTTGAAAGGTTCAAAAATTTCAGAGTGAAGATTAAGAATCATCATAACAAGAAGATCATGTTCCTACGATCTGATCAAGGGGATATTATCTGAATTATGAGTTTGGCAATCACTTAAGACATTGTGGAATTGTTTCGCAGTTGAAGTCCCCTGGAACATCACAGCGTAATGGTGTGTCCGGACATCGTAATCGAACCTTATGAGATATGGTGCGATCTATGATGTATCTTACCGATCTACCGCTGTTATTTTAAGGTTATGCATTAGAGACAGCTGCATTCACTTTAGATAGGGCACCATCTAAGTCTGTTGAGACGACGTCGTATGGTTTGGCAAGAAACCAAAGCTGTCGTTTTCTTAATGTTTGGGGCTGCGATGCTTATGGCTTCAGCCGGGAAAAGCTCGAACCCAAAGCGGACAAATACATATTCATAGGATACCCAAAGGTAACAGTTGGGTATACCTCCTATCTCAGATCCAAGGGCAAAAATGTTTGTCCCTAAGAACGGGTCCTTTCTCGAGAAGGAGTTTCTCTCGAAAGAATTGAGTGGGAGGAAGATAGAACTTGATGAGGTCGTCGAACCCTCACTTCAACCGGAGAGTAGTGCAACACAGAAAGATGTTTCTGTGGACCCTACGACAGTTGAAGAGGAAACTAATGATAGTGATCATGAAGCTCCAGATCAAGTTGCTATCGAACCTCGTAGGTTGACAAGGATATGTACTACTCCTGAGTGGTACGTTGATCCTGTCTTAGAGGTCATGTTGTTGGACAACGATGAACCTACGAACTATGGAGAAGCGATGGTGGGCCCATATTCCGACAAATGGTTAGAAGCCGATAAATCCGAGATAGGATCCATGTATCAAAACAAAGTATGGACTTTGGTGGACTTGCCCTGTGATCGGCAAGCCATTGAGACAAATGGATCTTTAAGACTAAGACGGACGTGGACGGTAATGTCACCGTCTATGAAGCTCGACTTGTGGCGAAGAGTTTTCCACAAGTTCAAGGAGTTGACTACGATGAGATTTTCTCACCCGTAGCGATGCTTAAGTCCGTCGGAATCATGTTAGCATTAGCTGCATTTATGAAATCTGGCAGATGGATGACAAAACAAGTTTCCTTACCAGTTTTCGTAAGGAAAGGTTGTATGTGATACAATCAGAAAGGTTTTGTCGATCCTAAGGATGCTAAAAGATATGCTAGCTCCAACGATCCTTCCATGGACTAGAGCAAGCATCTCGGAGTCGGAATATACACTTTGATGGAGTGATCAAAGTTTTTGGGTATACAAAGTTTGTTGGAAACTTGTATTTGCAATAAAGTGAGTGGGAGCAATACAACATTTCTGATAAGTATATGTGCATGACATATTGTTGATCCGAAATGATGTAGAATTTCTGGAAAGCATAAAGGGTTGTTTGAAATGAGTTTTTCAAAGGAAGACCTGGATAAAGCTGCTTACATATTGGGCATCAAGATCTATACAGATAGATCAAGATACCTGATGATACTTTCAAAAGATCACACACCTTGGCATGATTTTGAAGAAGTTCAAAATAGATCAGTCAAAGAAGGAGTTCTTACCTGAGTTGTAAGGTGTGGAGTTGAGTAAGACTCAAAAATTGACCACGGCAGAAGGAAGAGGAAGGACGAAGGTCGTCCCCTATGCTTTTGTCATAGGCTCTGTACGGTATGCCATGCTAAGTACCGCACCTGATGTGTGCCTTACCACATGTCTGGCAAGAGGGTACAAAGGTGATCCAGGAGTGGATTACTAGATAGTGGTCAAAATTATCCTTAGAGGAGTAAGGAAATGTTTCTCGGTTATGGAGGTGATAAAGAGTTCGACGTAAAGAGTTACGTCGATGCAAGCTTAACACCTATTCGGATAACTCTAAGTGGAGATACCGGATACGTATAATGGAGCAACAGTTTGGAATAGCTCCAAGTGGAACGTGATAGCAGCATCTACGATATGACATAAGTTTTTGCGAAGAACATAGGGATCTGAATGTTACAGACCCGTTGACTACAACCTCTCTCACAAGCATAACATGATCAAACACAGAACTCATTGAGTGTTAATCACATATTGATGTGAACTAGATTACTAACTCTAGTAAACTCTTTGGATGTTGGTCACATGGCGATGTGACCTGTGAGTGTTAATCACATGGCGATGTGAACTAGATTATTGACTCTAGTGCAAGTGGGAGACTGTTGGAAATATGCCCTAGAGGCAATAATAAATTGGTTATTATTATATTTCCTTGTTCACGATAATCGTTTATTGTCCATGCTAGAATTGTATTGATAGGAAACTCAGATACATGTGTGGATACATAGACAAACACCATGTCCCTAGTAAGCCTCTAGATGACTAGCTCGTTGATCAATAGGTGGTTACGGTTTCCTGACCATGGACATTGGATGTCGTTGATAACGGGATCACATCATTAGGAGAATGATGTGATGGACAAGACCCAATCCTAAGCCTAGCACAGATCGTGTAGTTCGTATGCTAAAGCTTTTCTATATGTCAAGTATCTTTTCCTTAGACCATGAGATTGTGCAACTCACGGATACCGTAGGAATGCTTTGGGTGTACCAAACGTCACAACGTAACTGGGTGGCTATAAAGGTGCACTACAAGTATCTCCGAAAGTGTCTGTTGAGTTGGCACGAATCGAGACTGGGATTTGTCACTCCGTGTGACGGAGAGGTATCTCTGGGCCCACTCGGTAGGACATCATCATAATGTGCACAATATGTGATCAAGGAGTTGATCACGGGATGATGTGTTGCGGAACGAGTAAAGAGACTTGCCGGTAACGAGATTGAGCGAGGTATCGGCATACCGACGATCGAATCTCGGGCAAGTGCTATACCGATAGACAAAGGGAATCGTATACGGGATTGATTGAATCCTTGACATCGTGGTTCATCCGATGAGATCATCGTGGAACATGTGGGAGCCAACATGGGTATCCAGATCCCGCTGTTGGTTATTGGCCGGAGAGTTGTCTCGGTCATGTCTACATGGTTCCCGAACCCGTAGGGTCTACACACTTAAGGTTCGATGACGCTAGGGTTATAGGGAAAGTATGTACGCGGTTACCGAATGTTGTTCGGAGTCCCGGATGAGATCCCGGACGTCACGAGGAGTTCCGGAATGGTCCGGAGGTAAAGATTCATATATGGGAAGTCCTGTTTTGGTCACCGGAAAAGTTTCGGGCAATATCGGTAATGTACCGGGACCACCGGGAGGGTCCCGGGGGTCCACCAGGTGGGGCCACCAGCCCCAGAAGGCTACGTGGGCTAAGTGTGGGAGGGGACCAGCCCCAAGGGGGCTGGTGCGCCCCCCCACCAAGTCCCAGGGCGCCTCCAAGAGGGGAGGGGGGCAAACCCTAGGGCAGTTGGGCCCTAGGGCCCAATAGTGGTGCGCCTCCCCCTCTCTCCCCCTTGGCCGCCCCCCTAGATGGGATCTAGGGCTGGCCGCACCCTAGGGGTGGGAAACCCTAAAGGGGGGCGCAGCCCTCCCTTCCCCCTATATATATGTGAGGTTTTAGGGCTGCTAGACACACGAGAACGTCTCCCTCTTGGCGCAGCCCTACCCCTCTCCCTCCTCGTCTCTTGCAGCGCTTGGCGAAGCCCTGCTGGAGTCCCGCGCTCCTCCACCACCACCACGCCATCGTGCTGCTGTTGGATGGAGTCTTCCCCAACCTCTCCCTCTCTCCTTGCTGGATCAAGGCGTGGGAGACGCCACCGGGCTGCACGTGTGAAGAACGCGGAGGCACCGTCCGTTCGGTGCTAGGATCTTCGGCGATCTGAATCGCGGCGAGTACGACTCCATCAACCGCGTTCTTGAACGCTTCCGCTTAGCGATCTACAAGGGTATGTGGATCCAACTCTCCTCTCGTAGATGCATCTCCTAGATTGATCTTGGTGAACGTAGGAAAATTTTTGTTTCCCATGCGACGTTCCCCAACAGAAGGTGTCTGCCTTGGAGGGTTCCCCAGCGTCGGATGCAGCGTTCTATCGCTCCATTGTCGGCGCCCTGCAGTATCTCACACTCACTCGGCCTGATTTGCAGTATGCAGTCCAGCAGGTGTGCCTTCATATGCACTCTCCAAGTGACTCCCATTGGACCCTGGTGAAGCGTATTCTCCGATACATACGCGGCACCATGAGCATGGGGCTCACTCTGACGGCCTCCTCCTCCATCGACATGGTTGCCTACTCCGACGCTGACTGGGCTGGTTGCCCGGATACGCGTCGCTCTACGTCAGGCTACTGTGTCTACCTCGGGCCCTCGCTGATTTCGTGGTCGTCCAAGCGACAACCCACGGGCTCCCGCTCGAGCGCCGAGGCGGAGTATCGGGCAGTGGCTAACGCCGTTGCCGAGTGCTCTTGGCTCCGTCAGCTGCTTCAGGAGTTGCTTTGTGTGGTCCCCAAGGCCACGATCGTCTACTGTGACAACGTCTCCGCCGTCTACCTCTCCGCCAACCCGGTTCACCATCGTCGTACGAAGCATATTGAGCTCGACATTCACTTCGTTCGCGAGCAGGTGGCCCTTGGGAAGGTTCGTGTTTTGCACGTTCCTACCACTCAGCAGTTTGCCGATGTCATGACTAAGGGACTACCGACCCCAGTCTTTGAGGAGTTTCGGTCCAGTCTCTGTGTCTCCGGCGACGCTTCGACTGCGGGGGGTGTTGAGCATACGTTGTCCACCGTACATGTATAGGACTAGGGGTCTGTATTTATACCGTTGTATCTCTCTCTCCCCTCGTATATTTGTACATCTTGGGAGACAAATAGAGGCCGGTCCACCCTGTACCTATATATGTGCCATGCACACGATCAATGGAATTATCGATTCGTGCAATCTCATTCTTCCCAACTAACAATTACAATACCTCACCGTCTAGTTGCAAATTCGCGAAGTGGGTATCCACCACCTTCCGCTCAAACCAGTGAACAGGACCATCACACGAACAGCAAGCCGCTGTCGCTCAACCCCAGAAAGCGGAGCAGCAACTGTCCCAGCCTAGTGGATGATCGACGAAGGTGTCACCCCATCTTGAGCGCAAGACCCCATCATGTTTGGTGAGTTTGTTTGGGGTAAAATAAACAACCCAGCGTGCGGGCGCAAAATAATTTTTGTTCATTTTTATTCGCTTTTGATCCATCTTCGGCCCAAGTTTAGGTCGTCAACGCGCGCATGCGTGTCCTCCCGTGGCTCGCCCGTCAGTGGCAGAGGCCTCCTTTTTCTACCCCACACCATCACCATCGAGCGCTCCAACCACCACCTTCGTCTCCCGCCGCTGCCGCCGCTGCCATTGCCGATGCACAGTTCGGACGCGCGCTCGCCCCAACCCTTCTCACAGCCCCCTTTCCCTCAACGCTCCCGAGCTACCCAAGCACGATCACCTGGATTGCACTCCCGGCGGCCGGATTTGGAGCGGATCCGGCCATGCGTGAGCTCGCCCGGCTGTGGGAGGTCGCACGTGTCATGGATTGGCCGCGTCCCGGCAAGGCCGCAAGGCCGCATGCATGTACGGAGTCCGCCTCTAGCTGATCGGATCGACACCGTCGGTGGTTCGTCGACAGATACACGAACGGCGACCGGCCGGGCTCGGTGGGTCGACCCAAAGACTCGTCGGCGCACCGTTGCCACTAATAAAGTGCGACGACTGCCCGAATAAGGTCTTGCGCCGCGTGTCTACAACGCCCAAACATCCCGGATAGGTTTTCGTCAAGTGCTCAAACGATGGGGTATGTGCTACTTCAGCTTCGGGTTGTGCTCTCCGATTCGACTAGTTGTACTAACTTAAATTTTTATTGTGTAGAATGGATGCAAAAAAAAATTATGCTTGAATGGATGCAATTTTTTTTTACCCTTGAATGGATTCAACTTTTGGTATTGGAAAGAAGAATACATCGATATGTTGATAGCGCGCAATTTAATAGATGTTCATGCACTTTTAGCTAGAATAGAGGCTAGAGATGAGACTAGTGCATATGTTGCTAGAACAAGGCTCGAGATGAGACTAGATTTGAGGAAGCAACGTCTACTTCTTTAGACTCGAAGAAGAAAGAAGCATGCAAGATCGAGCCTCCGCGGATAAACAATGAGTGCATCGAAAAGACACTAACCCAACTCAAGGAAGCGGTTATGGAAGTTGAATATCTACTAAAATGTCTTTTTATGGTTCTTGTTTTCTTTAAGCTTGCTATTCTAGTCAAAACTTGATAATGTACTTTCATGTATAAAAAAACAATGAAGATTTGTGCATAAAAGATAAATGCATGCGGCCGAAATGCGTCCCCGCGTTGGACGCACGGCTAACGCATCCCAAAAAGGACCGGACGACGGGCTCGTGCGCTGCGGTCGGGCTCACACGAAAGTTCGAGGAAGGCGATGCCCCCGCTTGGTTTTGGTTTTATATGCCACATTAACCCCATCCCAGCCGGAGCAGCCAGCTGTTTTGTCGTCGGCATAAAGCAGTGTGCACACAAACCATAGCAGGATCAGGTCAGGGCGGTGGTCTCCGCGGAACAACGGCGGCCGCCGCCGCTCTGGCCATTCCGGCCGGGGTGCGGAGTACCTGGACTGGACGTCCCTCCCGAACTAATCCCAGCGATCCAGCCGAATCCCCATGCACCACCCAATTCTTTTTTCGCGGGAGTTCTGTGGCGTGCTTCAACGAAAACGCACTCGTGTATAGTACAGTAGGTTTGTTCGGCCTGATCACCAAGGAATAGTCTCGTCGCGCCGCCGGGCGGAGCCGGAGGCGATAAGCACGAGGTTTGCCAACGTGATCCGCCCGCGTGCGAACGTGGAAATCGGCCGGTCCAGGCGCACGTACGGCGCCGTGAATTATCGGGGTCCACCCGCCCGCATACACGTGCACACGGTCTTGCTCGATCGATAAGCATCGGCCGTGCGTCCAAGGTTAAAAGTCCGCTCAACGCCTGCACCGCTGATTTCCATCACGTTTTTTGCCCTCCTCTTTCGTGGAAGGCGCGGCAGAAACACGTTTCCTCCGTACGGAAGCTTATCTGCTCCACAGCTGGAGCGCAGGCATGCAGCTACCGTCGGTGAAGCGTGCTCTTTTGGAAGTGCAAAAATCTTACCAAAAGAAAATCAGCTCGCCTGATTCAACCACGAAGAAATTTTCTTGAGACGTCTCAGCAAGTGGAGGGGCAAGAATAAATATTATCGAGTTTCATTTGATGAATGGCTTACACTACGACCGTCGGACTACAGCACTGGCTTAGCACCATGCACGGCTGCTAGCACTGGTATGGTATGGTATGGTATGGTATGGTATCAACTTATCAATAACGCATTATCGAGTCAATCAAGAAACCAATCAAGAAACAGCAACCCCTGCACCGAACCAATCATGTTCTCCATGAATGTACACCCATATACACACACTGACACATGCATGCATGCATGCTAGCGCACAACCGCCCGCCCGATGATGCAATGCGGCGAACGCTTTGAAGCATCTTTGGCGCACGTCATGTCATGCTGGTGAGAGCCCGGGGACCCACGGTATCATCGCCGCCACCTTCCAATCTTCGTCGTCGTCGTCGTCATCAAGCACCTGATTTTGTCTTATCTCCGTCTAATATCTTCTTAAATTATCTCCCCTTCTTCATCAGGTCAACAATGGCGGCTCACCCGCGTCATCGCCCCAAGGCCAAGGCCAGGGCCACCACGAACGCCAAGGATAGGAGGTACTCGCTTCGATCGATCGGTTTCTTTCTTTGTTGCTTAGAATGGCTTGCCCCAGTACATGAGGATGTCCTGGAGGAGCGGGTCGCCGCCGAAGCCGCCGTTGGGCTCGAGCATGGAGCCGGCGGCCGGGTTCACAGGGTCGCCGCCGGAGGCGAATGAGCGCTCCCACTCGCTGATCTTGGGCTGGCTCTGCACCTCCCCGCCGCCGCGCTCGCCCGGGAAGTCCGGCGACAGCACCTGCTCCGAGCAGCTCGAGTCCGCGTGCAGCCGCGGCATCGAGTCGGACGGCCGGTCGTAGTACGCCGCGAAGTCCGGGAACGGCTGGACGCCGCCGCCGCCGTTGCCGCTCATCCCCATGACGGGCTTCTGCTCCTGCGGGGAGCTCACCATGGCCCCAGGAGGACCACCGTAGCCGCCCATGGTCGCCGGCTTCCGGTCCACGGACGCCGGCTTCTCCATGCCGCCCTTCTTGTTGTAGATGCGGCACAGCACCCAATCATCCAACTGCACCCAACAAAACCACAAACATGTCAGACAAACGATCACCAATCTCACAGATAACGATCACTTCATTATTTTAGCATTAGCGAGTCGGCCAGTTGCTGCGATGCTCTCCACCGGTACAGCGCCGTTCCCGTCGGCGCCGTCGCCGTCGCCGTCGCATGGGCTCCCATGGCCGGACGAACCATGGGCCCTCATCAAACTGAAAGGGACGATGGCATCGAACGCATTCACACGGCGCGAATCATTGGGCAAGTTGCACCGGGGTGCGGGCCCCCTGGTCCATCCGCCGTGAAATCCGGCGGCCCAAATCCACGGTCGTCGCCCATCCGCCCATTTATTTATTCCGAAAGCAACAAGCTACTGTGCCGTCGTAATTGGCATAGATAGATCATGGAAATATCGCGCTAAAATATCTTCCGTCGATCTAATCCAATAATCTACGGCGATTTCATTTTAATAATTAATTAACGAGGCGATTTATTACAAGATAATACTGAATTTACTGCTGCGAGGCTGGCATGATGGATGGTTTGCTTGCTTACCCTGAGGCTGTTCTTCTTGCGGGCGGAGCGGTCGACGTCGGCGAGGCGGTACTCGTGCATGATCCAGTTGGTCTTCTCGCCCTTGGGGGCCTTGCCGGCGTAGAAGACGAGCGCCTTCTTGATGGCCAGCGGCTTGGGGGTGCCCACGGGCTTGTCGGCCCCCGTCGCCTTCCAGTAGCCGGACCCGGCGGCCCGGTTGGGCCTCGACCCGTTGGGGTACTTGCGGTCCCGCGGGGAGAAGAAGTACCACTCCTTCTCGCCGTACAGCGCCATCTCTGCACAACAAATCAAATCAAGATAAGCTTAATTCCAAGAACTGAAACATCTAACACGATGGGTGGATGGATCAAGGGGCGTCGAGAATTGACGAGGGAGCACGTACTTGGGAGCTGCCAGGGGTCGAACTTGTAGAGGTCGATCTCGGTGATGATGGGGACGGCGATGGGCGCGCCGGCGCAGCGGCGGCAGAGGTAGTGCGTGACCAGCTCCTCGTCCGTCGGGTGGAACCGGAAGCCCGGCGGCAGATTCAGCTCCTGTCCGCCGCTCATCTTCTCCGGTCGGTCGGTCGGTGGGTCGGCGATCCAACGAACCTCACTCTAATTCTCTCTCTCGCTGGATGGATCAGCTCGCTGCTGCTCTGAATTCTACGGCTGCTGAATTCTCTCCTCTTGTGCTGCTGCTGCTGCTCTAGGTGAAGGAGGGAGGAGAGGAGGCTTGAAACTTGTTCCGGGCGAGGCGGGGGGGATTTATAGGAGAGGGGGCGGGGGGGGGCGCGACACGTGTGGTCCGGGCACACGTGGTGCGGGCGCTGACCGGGACACGTGGAGCCCCGATCGGCGGCGCCGCTTCTGTCATGGCTTACGTCAGGGCGCTTGGACGGGCGCGGACGGGCGGGCGTTCCGTTTCGGGAAGGGGACTGGCGGGACCGCGCGCGTGGCCCTCGGCGGCTCGACACGTCCTCGGTCGGGACCGGCGTCGCGGTGGTGCCGGTACGGGTGCGGTGCGGGGCGTTCGTTTCTGCGAGGGCCGGGCGTTGGGGACGTGGTGGATAAGGATGAGGCGTGTCGTGCCGATCGACGGGCCGACGATGAGGACGATGATGCGACGACGACGATGCGTTGTGTGCGCGTGTGTTGGGCGTGTGCATGGTTGGGGGTTGGTACGTACGAGTAGATTCTAGGAACGCCTACGTGGTGGATTACTGTTTGCTCAGGCCTCTGTTGATTTTGAAGAGCTGCCTGCAGCCTTGGATCGATCGGCTGACCTGTACTGTACACTCTCTCCGGTTTATTCTTGTAGACAAGTAGTACTAAGCACGTTTTTGCCACGAAAATGCGCAGGAACCGAGCAGTTTTCAGCGTGAAATATCTGGCCACAAGATAGCACATGGCATGGCGCACGAGATGTATAAATGCGCGCAGATCGATGGATGGATAGGATAGATAGATTCCAACGAGCTCGATCGGTGCTGGACGGGCAGCCGCCCGGGATGCGCCTTGTTGCTTTCCGCTCGAACTCGATCGACGGATCAATCCATCAATCGGCCGCCTCTCTCGGCCGAGGCAGAAAACCGACACGACAAGACCATCCAGGCCTATCCAGATCCGGCCATGGCCCATGGGCCGAGAAAAAGAAAGTGCGTCCACTGTCCAGCCACGCGCGGTGGAAACGAATATGCCCGGACACAACTGTTCCGGATCTCGCCGCGCGCGTCCCGTGACCCGCGCTGCGCGGCAAATTTGACTATTTTGACCTGTTGTGGCAACAAATTCATAAAATGAACCGCTCGCGAAACTATTTCACTCCCGTAACCTTTTTGTGTAGCGCCCGCCACGACGGCGCTGCACCCTTCTGTGCAGCGCCTGCTACAGAGGCGTTGCACGCCTGTCCACCGTGGCAGCCCCTGGCCCGCACCCCGGCCGTGCAACGCCTCCCACTCAGGCGCTGCACATTGTAATGTGCAGCGCCCCCGAGCCAGGCGCTGCACAGGCAGTTATCCCTTCGCCGCACGCACGCCCAATCCCCACCCCTCCCATTAACCCTTGCGGCTGCTGCATCTTCTCCTCCCCCCTCCTCAATCCCAATCTCAAAAACTCTCAGATCTGAAGCTTTTGTCCGTGGATTTCTTCCCCCTTCGATCCTACAAGGTACACTCCTCCGATCCCCTTCTTTCTATCCATACATTTTCTCTTTTTTGTGATTTGTAGATGATTATGTTAGATGGTATTTGATGGTATTAGATTATGTTAGTGTAGTTAGTATTCAAGTAGTGTTAGTTTAGTTAGATGAGTTAGATGAATTTAGGAGAGGGGGAGGATGATGTTAGTGTAGTTAGTATTGAAGTAGGCTTAGTTAGTATGTTAGTGTAGTTAGATGAGTTAGATGAATTTAGGAGAGGGGGAGGATGATGTTAGTGTAGTTAGTATGTATTGAAAATAGACTATGTTAGATGGTATTAGATGTTATGTTAGATGAGTTAGGATATTATTTTAGATTAGTTAGATGTTATTTTAGATGGAAACCTACATTATGTTAGATGGTATTAGATGTTATGTTAGATGAGTTAGGATGATATTTTAGATGAGTTAGATGTTATTTTAGATGGAAACCCACATTATGTTGGAAACTCTTCTATGTTGGGAACCTACATCGTGTTGAATACATTTTTTCAAATTTTTTCAAATTGTTAGGCTGATGGAGTGGCTTCTCGATGATCACTGGGACAAACAACACCGGTCTTACGCTATGTCCGTGGATCAACGGGTAATAATGAAATTTACCGTTGTTAATTATTCCGTTAATTTTCAAACACATACCCCATATTTAATGATTTATTTGTCTTACTTGTAGGAACTTGCACCTCTGAAGCTTAGGGCTCACAGAGTGAACCTTGGGTGGATGCGCTATGATGAGCGCTACACACCTTATGTTAGGGAGGCAGGACTTCTCCCTTTCATTCAGCTGGTCAGCCGGTCGACGCCACCCAACAATGCTGCGGCACTCACCGCGCTCATTGATCACTGGAGGCCTGAGACGCACAGTTTCCATCTGCGGACCGGGGAGATGACGGTGACGCTTCAGGATATAGCAATGATCACCGGTCTTCCTGTCGATGGCGTTCCTTTATGTATGAGCACTGATTCAGATGGGTGGCGCCAGCAGATGGAAGCCCTTATCGGCATGGTTCCTCCAGAGCCTCAGGAACCAGCAGATGAAGGCAAGAAGAAGGAAAGAGTCGCAGCCGGTGCCCCTTACACCTGGATTACCACGCACTTTGGTACTTGCCCTTTGGAGGCTGATGAGGACACGGTGAGGACACATGCTCGTGTCTACATGTGGTATGTTATATCCAGGACCTTGTTTGCTGATGGCACAGGCAAGAATGCTCCATGGATGTGGCTGAAGGCGTTGACCGTCTTCAATAGCAATTGGAGTTGGGGTTCGGCGACACTGGCTTACTTGTATAGACAGGTATGAAGTTGTTCATATTTCATCTCATTGGTACATGCTGAATGCGATCTTTCTTTTAATACGATCATGTTCTTTTTTATGTGCAGTTGGACGAAGCCAGTTGCAGACTATCTGGAGGTATCGGTGGATGTTTGCTCGCTCTTTCCGTATGGAGCTGGGAGCGTTTGCCGGTTGGACGACCGAAGACCGTGAAGTACGAGCCTTGGGATGATAAACATGACCCACTACGGCGCCCCACTTGGGCTTACAAGTGGGATGTGTTAAATGAGATGACGGATGATCCATCGGTGATGTACAAGCTCTACAGGAGCGAGATGGACGCCATCACGGCTGAGCAGGTTAGTCGATATTGCATAAGTTTTTATCATGCTTATATCTTAACTAGATATCAATTTTGCATTGTATCCCCTTTTGCAGGTTGTATGGGAACCGTATGGCAGTGGAGACAGTTTTGGGAACCCTATTGAGTTCGTGCTCAATCCGATGTGCACTAGGGATAGGGAACTCTGGCATATGCGGTGTCCACTCATATGCAACTGGGCGGTCGAGGTTCACCTGCCACATCGGGTGTACCGCCAGTTTGGTTTGTTCCAGGCATTCCCGCCGGAATGGCAGGACACGGATCAAGTGCTACACGCGTAAGATATAACTAACATTTAGCACCTAGATGTTTGTCGGCCTCATCGTTGGTTCTAATAGTATGTTTATAACTTTCAGGTTGGATAGGAAAAAGCAGCGCAAGATCAAGGACTGGGCCAAGCATCACAGGAAGTTTGTTGTGGAGAGGCAGTATGCTGTTGATCAAGCTAGGCGCAACAAAGGAGCCCCTCTTCGTCAGCACTGCCCGTTGGCGTTCAACAACTATCTCACATGGTTCCTTGCAAGAACCCGTGTGGAGGTATGCAAGCCTGCCTATGCTGAGGATATTTTGGATGATCCCACCGTATTCGATGAGATAGCCCGGCACGAGTACAACTCATTAATTCGTAAAGGAAGCTCAGTGATCCCTTCAGGCCCAATGATGAACTTTGTGGTATTTGCCCTTTACTCTTTTCCATTCACACTATTTACATCTTCGCTGGCCTAACACGTTAATACCATTTGTGTTCATAGCGTTCCCAGATCAAGAAAGCAGCCGATGAGACCGATAGTATACTGGAAACAACCCCGGCTGGCAAAGACGATGGGGAAGGTGCCCTTCGAGCATTCCTTAAGGTTCACATCTCCTTCAAACTAGCACTTAACATGTGTTTGCACGTTTCTTCTCTCATTCACTTGTTCATGTTGCAGCGCCAGGGCCAAAAGTTAAGGCGGCTATCTAATCTTTTCGGTTGTCGTGACCCCGAGTACGTATCACCAGAACGTTCTGGGTCGGCGACACCATCAGATCCCATTTCTGGCGATGGTAATCCTTTGGATGATGAGGATGTTGGTGTGGTCACCCAAGAGGTATGGCATTGCTAACTACATGCTCACGGTACGGTTGTTGTTGCAATGCTAACTACATGCTCACACACGGTCTTTCCTTAACTTTTGTGTTTGAATAGGCTCCTGACGATATGGTCTTGGGGAAGTACAAGCCTCGTTCTGCAATCAAGTTAAAACCTAGGAGGGAATACAAGAAATACACACCCGATGACTTTACCCAGAAAGGCAAAAGGGCGGTCGAAACCTCGCGGATGGCGGCTTTGGATGACTACTTGGATGATGATGAGGATGAGGAGGCGGAGCCGCAGCCGGAGCGGGTTCCTCTTCCTAGGAAGGTCAAGAAGACATGTGTGAAGAACCGAGGTGGAGCCAGCAAGCGCGGAAGGAACTAGTCATATTTCTATATGTGTCTCTTTTTGTAATGTCGAACGCTATGTCGGACTAGTGTCTCTATTCCTATATGTGTTGAACTTGTCATATTTATATATGTGTTGAACTAGTCTCTATATCTATATGTGTTGAACTTGTCCTATTTCTATATGTCTTGAATTAGTCTCTATTTCTTGTTGTGTCCAACTTGTCCTATTTATATATGTCTTGAACTAGTCTCTATATCTATATGTGTTGAACTTGTCCTATTTCTATATGTCTTGAACTTGTCCTATTTCTATATGTCTTGAATTTGTTCTACTATTAATCACATGTGCAACGCCTGCAACAGAGGCGCTGCACTGTATAGTACAACGCCTGCCTGCAAGGCGCTGCACTGTATAGTGCAACGCCTCTGTAGCAGGCGCTGCACATGCCCGTATCTAACAGCAGAACAACAGAAGGTTCTGTTGTCATACAGGCATGTGCAACGCCTGCCACAGAGGCGCTGCACTATACAGTGCAGCGCCTCGTAGGCAGGCGCTGCACATGCCTGTATCTAACAACTGATACAGCGCGTCTGGTGGATAACTGCCTGTGCAGCGCCTGGCTCGGGGGCGCTGCACATTACAATGTGCAGCGCCTGAGTGGGAGGCGTTGCACGGCCGGGGTGCGGGCCAGGGGCTGCCACGGTGGACAGGCGTGCAACGCCTCTGTAGCAGGCGCTGCACAGAAGGGTGCAGCGCCGTCGTGGCGGGCGCTACACAAAAAGGTTACGGGAGTGAAATAGTTTCGCAAGCGGTTCATTTTGTGAATTTGTTGCCACAACAGGTCAAAATAGTCAAATTTGCCGCGCTGCGCTGCAGTCAATGGCAGCGCCGGCCGCACGAGCACGAGACTGCGTGAGGTCTCCGGAAGCAGAAGAGGTGGCGTGCTGACCCGTCGACCGCGCATTCGCTTCCTTTTCGTCTCCGATTTTCTTGGTGCGACTGCGATTCGATCGCCGGGGCTTCGGTCGACGTGCAGGTGGATCCGCCACGTCCAGTCATGCACGCACGCACGCACACACGGGTTGTTTCGTGCTGGAATGGAACGCGTGCCTACCCAAGATGCCAGGAAAAATATACAATCCTGATCGGTTGGTTGACACCTGCGCCGTGGATCGGTCAGAACTACAGCGGGTGTCAATAAATATTCTTCAACGTCGATCGACAACGGTAGGCATCCATCACGCGACGCGCTTATCTATCTATCTATCCGATCTTTCCTTCCGCCCTCTCTCCCCTGTAGGCGGAAAGCTGGAGCTGGACGCGCGTGCAGGTAAAGGTCGAACCTGCTGACTGTTAAAATTACACAAAGGATCAACATTCAAAAAAAAAAAAAATACACAAAGGATCTAGCCTACCGTGAGAGGATGTCAGGATGCTGCTACGTACTGCCGACTGGTGAATGCTTTTTACTTGATTGATGCTCATTTCAAGAAGCATCAGGGCAAGTTGGTTCCAATCTGGGAAAAAAAAGTTCCTTCGTCTTCCTCTTGTTCGGCAGAAAATAAGTTTCATCTCTAAACTATATTGCCTGTTCTTCGCCAAAAAAACTATATTGCTTTATTTTCACTTAAAGCAGTAGTGATCTAAAAGTATATTAGTTCACGAAGGGAGTAGTACATATTGGCATGATTGCACCCTTTCCCTCACTGACAGACGGCATGTTTACGTCCGCACGGCGGAGAGCGTACCAATTCTTTACATGCCGCTTCTCTGATTGACGCAACTTCATGGATCCTGGCTGTGATCCTCACTACTCCGGATAAACTAATATAACCTCCAATCTGCTTACGCTGCACTTTTTTAAAAATCCTGATGAACCCGAGCCGATCACCGGATGCTTCCAAAGACGATAGCAATGCTGGCGATGCAAGCATTATTTCCCTGACTAGTTTATCACGATCACCCAGGCTGTCTCTGGATCAGTCGGCACCACTGATCGAGCAAAACTAATGGCGCCTGATTCCGTTTATAAATTATGATTCAGGGGCGAAAGAAAGCGGTCGCTGACCTAACTCCGTGACCTCAGCCCCGCATTATTGTACTACTCCAATGGCGATGTGGAGCTCCCGAAGCCTCCATCCATGGCTTATTGGTTTGTTTATCAAGTATATCTACGCCTGCTTGCTTGCTTGGCTGGATGAGCACGTCGGATTAGTAGAATAATCGGGCTCGATTAGTGGACCATCGATTAGTGGCTGATAAACAATGCGCGTGCGTAGTATACATGGTACTTATGTGACAGTCTGACAGAGCTGGGTGGAGGGTATATATAAATCGTGTCTCCTGATTCCTGGCACGCAGACAGGATCCGGCGTGATCCGTGCCCGCCTTTTGATTGGGGCCCGGTGTTTTCTGGGGTTTCTTATCTGAAGGGTGATCGACAGTCCTTGCTTACCTGCGCTTGACCTTGCCCATTGCTTCTGCAATTTGGGATGAATGATAGTAATAATCTTGGCCTGGGCCTCCGGGGAGTTGTCCAGACATTTAGGCCCCGTTCGGGAATACTCCGCTCCATGCTCCCGAAGCGGAGTGGACGGAGTTGTAGTACAAAATTTGGGAGCGGGCAAACCGCCACTCCGCAGATTCTAGGAGCCGGTGAATCCCCGAACGGGGCCTTATTCAGAAAGATGGGCATGAGTGTGATCACAGTAATCCTCACGGTATACACATAACAGCGACACAAGTGGACCATATTCATATCCACACAAGATTAGAATGAACCGTGGCATGCAACGCATTCCGTAGAGAAAAATAGTTGGAAAAGGTGTGCTTGATTTAAGTCAACAAGATAATTGATGAGCTTCGAATGTGGACGATAGCGGAGGGAGAGGAGTTAGTGATCTCTTGTGAGGAGTCAGCTTAGTGTGTGGAGTTGGAGTTTGTGTGGCCTCAGCCGGCTTGTGGTTGACGGCAACACCTAAACACTCTTGTACATTGTTTTCTCCTCTTCTATAAATCTAAGGTACGCAATTTGCGTACCCTCGAAAAAAGATTTAAGTCCATATAAACTGCATTTTATTGTTAAAAAAATTATATACGTGCTTGACTTGGAGGGTGGGCTTTTTCTTTTTTGAGTTGGAATGGACTTTATCCTCTCGGGCTCCATGGATCTCAAAATTTTGAACAATTGAAAAACCACATTTCAAAATTTCAAAAAAAAAAAAATCTGGAAACAAATACACATGTACATGGGGATGGTGGTTACAAGTGTGTACACTTTCATTATGAAAATACATTGTTATGTGATCTACACAAAAGTAACAACGTCATTAACTTTTTATGGTGAATGGTACATATGCTAAAAATACATGAATTTTTAATTTCGAAATACATTTTTTGGGCCTCACGTCATAATGTATTTCATCATGATTGGGGGCCCGGTGCAGGTGTAACGAAAAATCATAACTAGCATGATGCCCGTGCATTGCCACGGAACCATTTGTAAGGGCATATTTAGCCCGATGGTGTTTTGGTGATTGATGACAATGCTTTTGCGGACTAATCATGTGTTCTAAGCTCTTTCAGATATATCTTCCTAGGCACAAGATGATTAGATGCCCCACGGAATCTATGGAAGACGGTGTTTCCTTTTGCTTATTTTTCGGTGGATCTGAGTAATAGGAAAGCCGTACTATTAAGAGGGGGTCCGCTTTGGTAAGGTTTGGGTGGAATCAACACGTACACTTCCTTATCGCACCCACCATACCTTCCCGCCTCAATGGAGTACTACATTCCCCCCCTTCTCTGGTATTCCTGGCCCCCGCGGTAGTACCGCGGGCCACAGCGGTAGTACCGCCTGAGTGCCTTAAGCGGTAGTACCGCTCCACTAAGCGGTAGTACCGCTTGTTGCACTCTGCGGCAGTACCGCTGCCGCTCCGTGTTACTACCGCCTCGACTCGCGAGCGCTTTTTCTCGTGTCGGGTTTTGCGGCACTAGGAGCGGTAGTAGTGGCGGTAGTACCGCTCCCCAGCGGTAGTACCACTCTGGGTCCCAGTCCTCTTGCGCGGCAGTACCACTGAAGGGAAACGGTAGTACCGCTCCCTCAAGCGGTAGTACCGCTCCCTCAAGCGGTAGTACCGCTCTCTGCGGGGCTGAGTGGGGGGGGGGTAACGGTTGGATTGTTCCCCTCACTATATAAAGGCATCTTCTTCCTCCTTGTTGACCTATCTCTTCCCCCAAATACTCCATTGTTGCTCCAAGCTCCATTTTCGCTCGATCTCTCTCCCTAGTCAATCAAACTTGTTGATTTGCTCGGGATTGCTTGAGAAGGCATTGATCTACACTTCCACCAAGATATATTTGATTCCCCCCACTAATCCCTAGCGGATCTTGTTACTCTTGGGTGTTTGAGCACCCTAGACGGTTGAGGTCACCTCGAAGCCATATTCCATTGGTGAAGCTTCGTGGTATCATTGGGAGCCTCCAATTCGGTTGTGGAGATAGCCCCAACCTTGTTTGTAAAGGTTCGGTTGCCGCCTTCAAGGGCACCACTAGTGGATTCACGGCACCTTGCATCGTGTGAGGGCGTGAGGAGAATACGGTGGCCCTAGTGGCTTCTTGGGGAGCATTGTACCTCCACACCGCTCCAACAGAGACGTACTTCCCCTCAAAGGGAAGGAACTTCGGCAACACATCCTCGTCTTCACCGGTTCCACTTGTGGTTATTTCTTTCCTTTACTTGTGCAAGCTTTACTTGTTTATCTCTTATAGCTTGCTTGTGAGGTTGTTATCTTTACTTCCTATTAGTTGTCGTCTTAGTAGCATATCTAGACAACTTATTTTGAAGCTTATTTAAATTGGTTAAGAAAAGCTAAAAATTGTTAGTTGCCTATTCACCCCCCCCCCCTCTAGTCAACCATATCGATCCTTTCAATTGGTATCAGAGCCTCGTCTCTTTTTTGAGGACTTTACCGTCCAAAGAGTATGGGTGACAACGTAGTCAAGACGGAGGGACATTCCGGTGGAACTTCGTCCTTGCCTACGTCCGATGGGGGAGCCTCAGTCTCTCGTGAGGAGTTCAATGTGGCTATGACCACATTGAAAGAATCACTAGCGGCCGAGGTCAAAGGCATGTTTAAAGATTTGCTTGAGGGGCTTAAATTATCCACCACACCGTTGGAAGTGGTTCGTCCCGCTACCAACGTGTCGGAGGCTACTCCCGACAAGGGAGAAGCTAGTAGTGAACAAGCCCCGGTTACTAAGAATGGGAGTGGGATCTTTGCCCACTCCGCTCCTCCTACTCACTATGGAGGACCCGTTCCCACACCGCATTTAAATTCTGTTGGGCCCCCTCCTAAGTTTATAAAAAATTCTGATTTTGCTACTTGGATGTTTCGCTTCAAACGTCATTGATACGTCCAAAACGTATCTATAATTTCTGCTTGCTCCATGCCACTTTTGGGTGATATTGCTATGATATTCATACACTTCCATACACTTTTGATCATATTTGGACTAACCTACTAATCCAGTGCACCCCAGTGCCAGTTTCTGTTTTCGGCTGTTTTTGTATTTCAGGTTTTCACGTTACGAGAACTGCCAAGAAAAATCCAGAAAAATTATATAAAAAATCAGCGTTTCGGAAACTACCATGCGTCCGAAAGACAGCCGGGGGGGCCACCAGGGCTCCAGGCGCCCGGGCGGCGCGCCCCCATTGGGCCGCGTCGGGGGGGCGCCTGGGCCCCCCGAAGCTTCCCCGATGCCCCCCTTTGGCATATATTTAAAGCGTCCTCCGAAACCCTCATAACGGGAACTCTTTTCGCGATCCCATCTCTGTTCCGCCGCCGCCGCCGCTTCCAAGATCGGGAGCACCAGGAGAACTCTTCCCGGCACCCTGCCGGAGGGGAGGATCACCACCGGGAGCTTCTCCACCACCATGGACGCCTCCCGGATGACTCGTGAGTAGTCTCCCTTGGACCATGAGTCCATGACCAGTAGCTATGTGATGTTCTCCTCCCGTTCTTGTGCTTCACTAATTAGTCCTCGTGAGCTGCCCTACATGATCGAGGCACATATGTAATCCTTATGTTGTTGCTATGATGAGTTTGCTGGGATCCGATGGATTATTAGATTATGTTCAGATTGATCTTGAGTAATATATTTGATTCACCTCTTTTATATTTATGTTCATAAGTAATTCTTGCATGTTCTCCGTTGTTATTTATTGCTTTGGCCAAGTAATACGTAGTGACTCCAAGAGGGAACGTTATGCTCGATTGTGGGTTCATGCCCCTCGATGACAAGCTTGAGTGACAGAAACATGAGTCTAGGGGATGTGCTGTTGCCACAAGGGGGAAAACAACAGTGCTTGTGCCCGCGGGTGCAAGGATTGTTTACTTTACGCAAAGTTCTTTTAATGCAGTTGTCTGTTGCATTGAGTTTACACTATGGGTGGGACTCGCAACTTAATACCAGCGAGATGTTCTGGATAGATATCTCAAGGTGGATGATTAGTAGTAGATATTGATGGATTTCGGTCTACTTACTTTGGCGTACCGCCCATGCTTTGAACCTCAACCTTTCTTGCAATGTAGTCAGCATTGGTTTGCATTCGTGGTCCTGTCAATTGCCCAGCTGTAATTCGTTTACCTCACATAGTTGTTTTATCGTCTTTTGGGAGAGATACATCACTAGTGAACATCATGAGACTCCGGTCCATATTACCATCATTGATCACATCCGCTATTTACTTTTCGTTATTATTTACTATTGCAAACACTATCTATCACTACTATCATTTGCGTTTAATCCTTTGTGAACTACAAGGCCGGAGGGATTGACAACCTCTCTGTACTCGTTGGGAGCAAAGTTATTTGTATCTGTGTGCAGGTCCATGTTGACTGCTAATATCTGGCGCCGTAGCAGTTGACACCTACTTGTTGAACCTAGGAGTCTCTGGGGATTCGATCCTTGGCATCTTTGCTAAGGGAAAAACTTCCACAACACTGCATCTTACACCTTCCACTTGGGG
Source organism: Secale cereale (assembly GCA_902687465.1). Lineage (NCBI taxonomy): Eukaryota > Viridiplantae > Streptophyta > Magnoliopsida > Poales > Poaceae > Secale > Secale cereale. The sequence goes on along the minus strand of LR738711.1, from coordinate 890,669,167 downwards.
TAACCAACGAGGGGTTAGAGGCCCATCAAGGAGTTTTTCTGGCACCGTTGCCGGGGACTCCACTCTTCAGGATAGGGGAGTTGCATGCTATCTTTTACCTTTGCTTTTTAGTCTTGTTAGTTTACCTTTCAGTTTTTGCTTTAGTACCTTTTTATCGAAAATCACAAAAATAGTTATCTTGCTTGCTTGCTACTATGGGTTCCACCGAGAACACCAAGTTGTGTGACTTCACTAGTCACAACAACGATGACTTTATCAGCACACCTATCACTACACCTGCCACTTCAGCACCTTCATATGAAATTAAACCTGCTTTACTGAACTTAGTCATGAAAGATCAATTCTCCGGTGCTGGAGATGATGCTGCTTTACACTTAAACAACTTTGTTGAACTTTGTGATATGCAAAAGTACCAAGAAATAGATGGTAATATTGTTAAGCTTAAGCTTTTTCCTTTCTCCTTGAGAGGAGGAGCTAAAATTTGGTTTCAGTCTTTGCCTAGAAACAGCATAGATTCATGGGACAAGTGCAAAGATGCTTTTATTGGAAAATACTATCCACCTGCTAAAATTATCCAACTTAGAAGTAACATAATGAATTTTAAACAATTGGATAATGAAAACGTTGCCCAAGCTTGGGAACGTATGAAATCTCTTATCAAGAACTGCCCTACTCACGGTTTGACTACTTGGATGGTTATCCAAACTTTTTATGCAGGCTTGAACTTTACCTCGCGGAACTTGTTAGATTCGGCGGCGGGAGGAACTTTTATGTCAACTACACTTGGTGCTGCCACGAAGCTTCTCGATGAGATGATGACCAACTATTCCCAATGGCACACCGAACGCGCTCCAACAGGTAGGAAGGTAAACTCTGTCGAGGAGATTTCCTCCCTTAATGAAAAAGTTGACTTGATCATGTCTCTACTTTCGAAGCAATCTACTGTTGATCCTCGTGATGTTCCTTTAAATTCTTTGATTGCTCAAGAACAAGTAGATGTGAATTTTATCTCTAGAAACAATTTTAACAACAATGCTTATAGGAGTAATTTTGGTAGCAATCCTAGACCGTTCCCCTCTAACTCTTATGGGAACAACAATGCTTATCCTAGTACCAAGAACTCCACTACTGAACTAGAGATTATGCTTAAAGATTTCATCACTACCCAAAAAGCCTTTAATAAGAGTATAGAAGAAAAATACATAAACTAGATGATCTTTCTTTTAAGGTAGACCACTTAGCCAATGAGGTAAAATTGCTAAAAATTAAAACTTCTCCTCTTGAGGAGAGGGAAGTCACTCCTATAAATGCTATTCAAGTGCAAATTAATGAAAACATTAGGATGATGGCTAAACTTAAAGAAAGATGGGCTAGAGAAAGGGAGGAAGAGGATAGAATTAAGAGCCTTCCTACCCACCACACTGTTGCTACTATCCAAGTTGTTGAGGATGTTCAAACTCTTAGCACCCAATGTACTCCTGGTCCCAGTGGACCTATTAATGGTGATGCTATGACTATAGAAACTACCAAACAAGTGAACCTAAAGGACACCACTACCACTTTACTTGATGCTCGTGACCTTGATTTTGATAATTGCACTCTTACCGAAGTTATTGATTTCCTTCACAAGATGTCTAGAGATCCCTGCACTAGCACGCTTAACCTTGCCTTCACAGAGCATATCACTAACGCTCTCATCAAAGCTAGGGAGGAGAAACTTAGAGTAGAAGCCTCCATACCTAGAAAGCTAGAAGATGGTTGGGATCCTATGATAAAAATTAATTTGAATGACTTCTCTTGTTATGCATTATGTGATGTTGGTGCTAGTACCTCTGTTATGCCCAAAAGAATATATGATATGCTTAAATTGAAACCTTTTGATTCTTGTTCTTTTGGTGTTCGTCTCGTTGATTCTTCCATAAAGAAACCTTTGGGGAGGATCGACGATGTTCTTATTGTTGTCAATGATAATTATGTTCCCGTTGATTTCACTATTATGGATATTGAATGTGATCCTTCATGTCCAATTATTTTGGGACGTCCCTTTTTACGCACCGTTGGTGCTATCATTGACATGAAAGAGGGTAATATAAAATTTCAGTTTCCTCTCAAGAAAAGGATGGAACACTTCCCTCGTAAGAAGATCAAGTTACCTTTTGAGTCCGTTGTACGGGCTAGCTATTCTTTTACTCTTGATAAAACTTGATCTCTATGCATTATGCCTAGCTTAAAGGCATAAAAGAAAGCGCTTTTGGGAGGCAGCCCACATGAATAATTTTTTTTGCTTTTGTTGTGTCTTGATGTTGTTTACTGCTGTAGCAACATCATTGTATCTTTGCTTTTCATATTTGTGCCAAGTATAGCCTCTGATTGCTAGAAAGTTCAAAAGTTGCGAGGTGCTGTCCAGGAAACAGATTCTTTCCTTGGATAGAAAAATTCGTATAAAATCGCCAGATCATCTTTTTGGTCTGAATTTTTTCGACAGCGTTCTCTATATAATTGTCTTTCGTGCGTCTGTTCTGAGTTTTTTGATTTGAGTTGCAGAAGTATCCCGAACAGATCAATTACTACCTGCTGTTCTGTTTTTCACAGATTCTGTCCTGTTTTGCCTTTCTTTCATTTTGCAAATCAAGAGCTTGCTTTTTCTTTGCAAAAACCTTTTGGCAATCTTGAGAAACAGTAGAACTTCAAGAATATCATTATTTCCAGCAAGGTATAATTATTTTATTAAGCGTACTAACCTCGCTAATCAGATTATGATGAGTTATGTATGAAGGGAGTTTTCAAGTGTGCGAGGGAAGATGATAAAAAAGATTCAGGAGTGTCAAGCGCTCAAGCTTGCGGATGCCCCCGTGCACCCCCAAGAAATATTCAAGGAGACTCAAGCGTCTAAGCTTGGGTATGCCCCCATGCATCCCCTTCTCCATCAACATTATCAGTTCGTCTTTCGTTCCACTATATTTTTATCACTTCATGTGTTATGTGCTATGCTTGGAGCGTCTTGCTTTTAGTTTTCTTTTTAGTTTTTCATAACGAGTCGGAACTCAGCTTTCTTTACGTGGGGGAGAAACACGCTCCACTTCTACCTAGAACATAACATAGAATTTTCATGACTATCTTTGTTGTGTGTGTTCTTTGTCTTTTAATAGCTACTATCATGCTCTGCTCTTAGTATTCATGCTTATCTTTTCAAAGAGCTTTTGTCTAGTTGGTTGCTTGAACTCTCTTTAATTATCATGCTCACCTTATTAAGAGAGTTTGCTTCCATTGCATTGGTTAATGTGTCTATGATAAAGATGCTACTTGCATGATGGTGCTTAGTAGTTCAGGTTTTCTTATGGTTAATCTCAAATAGCTGGGGGGGTTCCCAATGTGTTATTGGAGTACCAACTTGATTTGTTTGCCTATGATGTGGTATGGTTTAGTAATATCTTCCCTCAAGAATTTATTTTGATTGACTTGGCGTATGCTCACGCATATTTAAGACTGTAAAGAAAGTCTGTCAAGCCTTGATGATCTTTTATTTCTGAGTAGCGATATAACTTCCATGTCTGATTCAATGTTGCTTTGTCGCTCTGCATGATTATGACCATCATTGCTCTCTTAGTTGGTCGCTCCCAGTCTTTTGCTAACCTCCACCTGTACTAAGCAGACTAACTTTGCAATACATAGCTCATGGAAAAGTAGCTTAAAAACTATTATGGTAAAGAATATGTTGCTTATGTATCTTATTTCTTATAATTTGCTTGCTGAGCGGTAACCATGTTTCTGGGGACGCCATCAACTGTCATACTTTTGTTGAATATCATGTGAGTTGCTATGCATGTTCGTCTTGTCTGAAGTAAGGGTGATTTGCCGTGGGTTGTATGAGTATGCATATTGTTAGAGAAGAACATTGGGCCGCCAACCAAAGCCATGTATCATGGTGGAAGTTTTAGCTTGGACATTAATCCTCAATCTCTTATGAGAACATGCTTATGCATTAAAGAGGAGTCCATCATCTATTTTCTATGTTGTCCCGGTATGGATGTCCTCAAGTTGAGATCTATCAAAAACGAGAAATCAAATGCGATTTATCTCCTTGGACCTTTGTACAGGTGGCATAGAGGTACCCCTTTGTGACACTTGGTTGAAACATATGTAATGCAATGATAAGCCATGGAAATCCGAGCTAATTAGGACAAGGTGCGAGCACTATTGGTATTCGATGCATGAGGCTTGCAACTTATAGGATGTCTTATGCATGACACATATGAAGTACTACTACCGTTGACAAAATTGCTTCTATGTTTTCAAAATAAAAAGCTCTAGCACTTAACCATTCTTTTATTTTTATGAGTTTCCACCTTCTTTCTTCAAGCACCAACTACTGAGAGCATGATTGTCATTCTGAGTGTAATGTGCATTGTCCCAAAGTAGCATTGTCTTTTGCATGATTGTGATATCATTTATTTTGAAATCATTGTATCTAGTCATCACTTAAACCTTGAAGGTGCCCCTGCATTTATGTTTTGCATCACTAAAGGGGGCAAGCTAGATATTACTTCATCATATTTGCACATCATGTTCATTGCAAATCTATTTGATGTTTCAGTTTCATGTTGTAAAACTTTCAGTCATTTGTGATTTTAACATGAGGCAACTTAATTACTACAGATTCATTGTCTCAGTAAGCTTTTGTCATATGACTATGAAAAAGTCCTATATGGTTAATAGCATGTCACCACAGAAATTATTCTTGTTATCATTTACCTACTCGAGGACGAGCAGGAATTAAGCTTGGGGATGTTGATACGTCCAAAACGTATCTATAATTTCTGCTTGCTCCATGCCACTTTTGGGTGATATTGCTATGATATTCATACACTTCCATACACTTTTGATCATATTTGGACTAACCTACTAATCCAGTGCACCCCAGTGCCAGTTTCTGTTTTCGGCTGTTTTTGTATTTCAGGTTTTCACGTTACGAGAACTGCCAAGAAAAATCCAGAAAAATTATATAAAAAATCAGCGTTTCGGAAACTACCGTGCGTCCGAAGGACAGCCGGGGGGGGGGGGGCACCAGGGCTCCAGGCGCCCTGGCGGTGCGCCCCCCTGGGCCGCGCCGGGGGGGCGCCTGGGCCCCCCGAAGCTTCCCCGATGCCCCCCTTTGGCATATATTTACAGCGTCCTCCGAAGCCCTCAGAACGGGAACTCTTTTTGCGATCCCATATCTGTTCCGCCGCCGCCGCCGCTTCCAAGATCGGGAGCACCAGGAGAACTCTTCCCGGCACCCTGCCGGAGGGGAGGATCACCACCGGGAGCTTCTCCACCACCATGGACGCCTCCCGGATGACTCGTGAGTAGTCTCCCTTGGACCATGAGTCCATGACCAGTAGCTATGTGATGTTCTCCTCCCGTTCTTGTGCTTCACTAATTAGTCCTCGTGAGCTGCCCTACATGATCGAGGCACATATGTAATCCTTATGTTGTTGCTATGATGAGTTTGCTGGGATCCGATGGATTATGAGATTATGTTCAGATTGATCTTGAGTAATATATTTGATTCACCTCTTTTATATTTATGTTCATAAGTAATTCTTGCATGTTCTCCGTTGTTATTTATTGCTTTGGCCAAGTAATACGTAGTGACTCCAAGAGGGAACGTTATGCTCGATTGTGGGTTCATGCCCCTCGATGACTAGCTTGAGTGACAGAAACATGAGTCTAGGGGATGTGTTGTTGCCACAAGGGGGAAAACAACGGTGCTTGTGCCCGCGGGAGCAAGGATTGTTTACTTTATGCAAAGTTCTTTTAATGCAGTTGTCTGTTGCATTGAGTTTACACTATGGGTTGGACTCGCAACTTAATACCGGCGAGATGTTCTGGATAGATATCTCAAGGTGGATGATTAGTAGTAGATATTGATGGATTTCGGTCTACTTACTTTGGCGTACCGCCCATGCTTTGAACCTCAACCTTTCTTGCAATGTAGTCAGCATTGGTTTGCGTTCGTGGTCCTGTCAATTGCCCAGCTGTAATTCGTTTACGTCACATAGCTGTTTTATCGTCTTTTGGGAGAGAGACATCACTAGTGAACATCATGAGACTCCGGTCCATATTACCATCATTGATCACATCCGCTATTTACTTTTCGTTATTATTTACTATTGCAAACACTATCTATCACTACTATCATTTGCGTTTAATCCTTTGTGAACTACAAGGCCGGAGGGATTGACAACCTCTCTGTACTCGTTGGGAGCAAAGTTATTTGTATCTGTGTCCAGGTCCACGTTGACTGCTAATATCTGGCGCCGTAGCAGTTGACACCTACTTGTTGAACCTAGGAGTCTCTGGGGATTCGATCCTTGGCATCTTTGCTAAGGGAAAAACTTCCACAACACTGCATCTTACACCTTCCACTTGGGGTAACCAACGAGGGGTTAGAGGCCCATCAGTCATTTAAATCATTGCTCTACTAATCTTTGGAGAATCATTGAGCAAGGTTTTTATCCACGTGATCCCGACAACATGACTCCGAGAGAAATTGCGGATCATCAATTCAACGAGTCCGTTCTTTCATACTTCAAGATGCTATCCCTCCCGAAGACATTGCACATCTTCGACCCTTCACTGTGGCCAAGGAAGCTTGGGAGCATGTTGGCACTATGTACAAGAGGAGCGCTAGCATTCAACGCTCAAACTATGAAGTTGTGCAAGATGAAGCCGATGAGTTTGCTATGATCGAAGAAGAAGATCCTCGTGAACTTTATCGGAGATTAACCACTCTTGCGGTCTCTCTTCGAGATCATGGGAGTAAGGACACAGATGACAATTGGATCAAGCGCAAGTTTCTCAAGGCCATGATGCCCTACCATAAGGCCATGTCCTCTGTCATCCGTCAAAGACCGGATTTCCACCACTTGTCATCAAATGAAGTGTTGGATGAGTTCGTTGCCATGAGGATCTTGGACAAGACCGCCGACAATGCGGTTTTAAGAGCTCAACGATCAAAGAAGCCTAACCTTGCATTGAAGGCCAAGGCTTGTGTGGAAGAGGAGGAGGAGGAGGATGAGAGTTGCCCCGAGGACACCAAATATGCCTATCATGATCACATGGCTCTTGCTTCACGGCAATTTTGGGGCAACAAGAAGAACACGAGGCCCAATTTCAACAAGAACAACTCAAGTGGGAATAAGGGCAAGCAACGAGTGAGGACATGCTTCAACTGTGGAAATGTAAGCCACTTCGTTGCGGATTGCCCATATGAGAAAAGAGAAGACTTTGGAGGCAAGCTTATCCGGAAGGACAAGGCCAAGTCTTATCCCAACAAGAACAACTTCAACAAGAAGACTCCTCCTAAAGGGGTTGGTGGCCCAAGAAGAATATGTTGAGGATGATGATAATGATGAAGATGATGAGATGGTCACAATGGCCACAATTGCTATTGCTACTACTCCGCACTCATCTCTCTTCGACTCACCAAATGAGAACATCGCCGCCAAGTGTCTCATGGACAAGGCCACCAACAAGGTAACCCCAAACATCAATACTACCATCACTTCTAATCCTTCATTGACGGATTGTATTGATGAGAGTGAGGGAACTAAGGAGGGAGAGAATGAATTTGAGTTGTTCATGAGCAAACTCAAGGGCAAACCCAAGAAGCATTTTGTTGCTCTCTTGGAACAACTCGGTGAGGCCAATGACATGATCGAGGCTCACGAGGAGACCATTGCTAAAATGGAAGGTCATAGTCGAGACTATGCCGATGAAATATCGGATCTCTCTAATGCTCTAGAGGAAGAGTGTGGTCTTCGTTTGGATCTTGAGGAGTCACACAACGATGATCATGCTAAATTAAAGAAAGATCTCGATCATGCTTTAGTTGTCTCTCGTATGCTTAACTCCGAGAAGGAAAAACTTGGGGTTGACCATGATAGAATCAAGGAGGAGTTTGTTACTCTTGAAAAGGCTCACAAGGCCTTGAAAGGTATGCATGCTTCTCTCAAGGAGTCTCATGATCAACTCCAAGTTTCGCTAACCAAGGAAAAGGCCATATTTCCTCGCATGGTGTTGATTGATAATGCAAATGCTACTAACCCATGTTGCGAGCATGTGCATCTTGTTGAAGAAAATGCCAAAGATGAAGAAGCAACTTGAGAAAGGCCTTGTGACATGCATACAAGGTGAGAGGAACCTCAACAACCTTTTGAGCAATCAAAAGGAGGTTGTGGCAAAGGAAGGAATTGGGTTTGCTCCTAAGCCCAAGAAGAAGAAGAATGACAAGACCAAGCTACCTCCCCCTCTCCGACAAACCTTTGTGAAAGAGGGAGAGGACGCCTCTAAGAAGAAGAACAATGTAAAGGGTGGTGGTGTCAAGAAAAACCCCACCATACCATCAAACATGGCCGGCGACTTTAATCCTTCATATGTTTTATGTCGTGCTAGTGATGGTCATGTTTTCGCTAAATTTGTTGGTACTTCTTATGAGTACGTTGAATGGTCTATTTGGGTTCCTAAGACCCTTGTTACTAACCTCAAAGGACCCATTACCAAATGGGTACCTAAATCCAAGCATTGATCTCTTGTAGGAGTTTGCTTCCGGTGGGGGATCATGGTTGCTCGATAGTGGAGCCACAAATCATATGACCGGAAGCAAAGACTTGGTGGTGGACGTGCATCTAGGTTCATCTATGGCCACCAACGTTGAATGGGGTGATGCTTCATCTTCTAAGGTATTGGGGCTTGGCAAGGTTGTTGTTTCTCATGATCTCACGATCGAGAAAGTCATGCTTGTTGAGTCCCTTGCATACAATTTACTTTCTGTTCGCCAACTTCCACTCATGGGCTTTGCTACATTCTTTGATATTGACACCGTGGCCCTCTTGTGGAGCAAGACTCTTAAAGTAGCCTATGTTGGACATGTCAAGAACGGTCTTTATGTGGTTAACTTCTCGAAGCAACCCACTAAGACCGCGACATGTCTAATGGCTAAAGTTGATGTGGGATGGCTTTGGCATCGCCGGTTAGCCCATGTCAATATGAGATCTTTGCAAAGTCTTCTCAAGGGGGACCATGTCCGTGGACTAACAAATGTTAGCTTTGCCAAAGATCGTGCTTGCAGGGCTTGCATTGAAGGAAAGTTACATGAGACGGCTCACCCTCCCACGACTATCATCTATTCAAAAAGACCCCTAGAGCTCCTTCACATGGATCTCTTTGGGCCTCCATCGTTTGATAGTCTTGGGGGTAGAAAGTACTGCTTGGTGATTGTGGATGATTATTCAAGATACACTTGGGTATACTTCTTCAAGAAGAAGAGTGAGACCCAACAAACCGTCATCAACTTTGCAAATGAAGCTCAACGACAACATGAAGCAAAGATTTTGATGATCCGAAGTGACAACGGCATCGAGTTCAAGAACTACACCTTGGATGAGTTTCTTAGTGATGAGGGGATCAAACATCAATATGCAGCACCCTATACCCCTCAACAAAACGGTGTAGCGGAGAGAAAGAACCGGACTCTAATGGACGCGGCAAGGACCATGATGGCGGAATTCAAATCTCCATATAACTTTTGGGCTGAAGCCATCAACACCGCTTGTCACGCATCCAATCGGCTCTATCTCCACAAAGGCTTGAACATAACTCCATATGAGATACTTACCGGTAATAAGCCCAACCTCAAGTACTTCCGGGTGTTCGGGTGTAAGTGTTTCATCCTCAAGAAAGGTGTTCGTATGTCTAAATTTGAATCTAGAGCTCATGAGGGCATATTTGTTGGTTATGCTACAAACTCTCATGCTTATCGTGTCCTCAACAAGTCCAATGGACTCATTGAGGAAACGAGTAATATAGAGTTTGATGAAAATAACGGCTCCCAAGTGGAGCAAAGTGGTACTTGTGATGTAGGTGATGAAATTCCTCCTCAGGCCATAAGAAGAATGGGTGTTGGATATATCCTACCCATTGAGGAACCCCTTGTGGCCGAAGGAGAAGGACAATGTTCCACTCAAGTGGAACCATCACCAACTCAAGACCCACACGCTTCCGAAGAACAAAGTGAAGGCTCTCAACCAGACGAACAAGGCCAAGTGCAAGATCAATCACAACATGGTGGGGAGCCACCAAATGATACACAAGGCCAAGTTCTATCCTCTGAGCAAGTTCAAGATCAAGAGGAAGCTCAAGATCAAGATCTAGCTCCTAACGTCGCTCAATATGATCAACTCAGTGCCCCTCAATTATCTCTTGATGAGCAATTGGAGCGTCCTGCTGCAAAAGTTGCCTCCGGGCTTGCTTCCAGAGAACATCACATGGAGAATATTCTTGGAAGCATCAAAAGGGGGGTAAGCACTCGTAGATAATTAGCAAACTATTGTACTCATCAAGCTTTTGTCTCCTGTGTTGAACCTTAGAAGGTCTATGAGGCGCTCGAAGACCCTGATTGGCTTAATGCCATGCATGAAGAACTCCACAACTTCGAGCGTAACAAAGTATGGCGTCTGGTGCCGAGGCCAAATGAGAACCACAATGTCATTGGAACCAAGTGGATCTTTAATAACAAGCAAGATGCTCACGGCATTGTCATCCGTAACAAGGCGCGTCTGGTGGCTCAAGGCTACTCCCAAGTCGAGGGTATCGACTACGGTGAAACCTTTGCCCCCGTTGCTCACCTTGAATCTATTCGTTTGTTGCTTGCCTATGCTTCTCATCATAACTTTAAGCTACAACAAATGGATGTGAAAACTGCATTTCTTAATGGTCCTATTGATGAGTTGGTGTATGTCAAACAACCCCCAGGGTTTGAGGATCCCAAGTTCCCCAATCACATATATCAACTCGATAAGGCACTATATGGCCTTAAACAAGCCCCACGTGTGTGGTCTGAGCATCTTACCGAGTTGTTACAAGATCGTGGGTTTGAAATTGGGAAAATCGACCCCACTCTTTTTACTAAGAAGGTCAAAGGGGAGTTGTTTGTCTGCCAACTATATGTTGATGATATTATCTTTGGTTCTCCTAACAAAGCTTTCAATGATGAGTTCGCCGCACTCATGACCACACATTTTGAGATGTCTATGATGGGAGAGTTGAAGTATTTCCTTGGGTTTGAGATCAAGCAAAGAAGAGAAGGAATCTTCATCAAACAATCCAAGTATACTCAAGACATGCTCAAGAGGTTCAATCTAAGTGATGTCAAGCTGGCTACTACTCCAATGCCAACCAAGTGCCAACTTGACATTGATCCCAATGGTAAAGCAGTGGATCAAAAGGTATATCGCTCTATGATCGGATCCTTGCTTTACCTTTGTGCATCTAGACCAGATATTATGTTGAGTGTGGGAATCTGTGCATGGTTTCAAGCCTCACCTAAGGAAAGTCACTTTGTGGCAGTCAAGCGAATCTTTCGATATTTGGCTCATACCCCAAACTTTGGCTTATGGTACCCTAGAGGAGCAAACTTCAACCTTGTAGGTTTCTCTGATTCGGACTGGGCGGGAGACAAAGTGGATAGGAAGTCCACTTCCGAATGATGTGGACCGAACCTCGTGGCGAGATCCGATCTGTTGTTGCGGCCCGATCTTTCACGACACACCACCACCACCAGTAGCAGTAATTCCAATCTCTATTTTTACCAGCCGATGCAATCTTTGATTTCTTTCTGGTTAATATATATCCTTTTGCTTCCCAAATTTCTTGACGCGTCATCTGTGCTGGTGCTCTCAGGATCTCAAAAAAAGAATTAGCTTCATCACTTAATGATTCATATTTGTAGGAGTCCCGTGTATATTGCCTTCCTAGTAATTTGTTTCCCTGGCAAACTGGCATGCATGCATGAAGCCGGCCTTTCTTTGTTTGATCTGTACCATGCAACCAACTAGAATGCATGCACATGACTTCAACTAGGGCTGCAATCTTCTCCTGGCAATTCTCACCAAAACTATTGTATTTTGATACGTATAGATCTCTACGCTCTAATTCATTGACCTGTGGAATTTCTTTATAAACATTGAGAACACTGACATTATTCATGGCCGCATCATCCTCTCCCCCTTGAAGCGAAACCGTCCTCGGTTTCGAGTAAATCTCTATTTGATTTCTTTCTGGTTAATATATATCCTTGCTCTGAATACCACCTGTCTAGTGCCGTGAACAACCTTGCTCTGAATACCACCTGATGTAGACCGAACCTCGTGGCGAGATCCGATCTGTAGTTGCGGCACGATCTTTCACGACACTCCACCACCAGCAGTAGCAACCTCTCGCCCGCGCACGCGATGTACATGAAGTAGAGGGTTTGAACTTTGCGGCTCAGCACGCGAAAACCAATCTCGATGACGGTACTCACGCGCAAAACAATTTCCTCACAGAGAAATCGCAATACAGAGGTTTTCTAAAGCTTCCTCCAAAACTTAGGGATTTTTAGTCAGCTTCCCCCAAAACTCGGTACGGGTATTTACCCTAAAAACACATCGTGTATATTCATAAAAATATATAACCTGCCTTTACAAAGACCGTACTATGGATATTTATACTAGTACAACTAGCCGACTCAAACTTTGTTTGACCAACACGCTGGGCGCACAACAAATTGGAGATAATGACTACCTGCCTAAAAATAGCAACCGACCTAAACAAAATACTAGCTGAGATAAATATGGACTCTATCTGCCATCTTGAAGTGCCTTCGGTTCTATTGGTGGACCCCATCCAACTTCTTTCAAGGAGAGTTGGTCACGTACACAACTTCTTTGGCAAGGAGCCTTTTCCTTGCGTGGCTGGAAGAGAAATAAATATCTGCCATTTATCTTCTTGACCGATCCCAACAAATCAACAAATATGCTTTCTATTTTATTATATCCTAACACCTTGCATGCATACGTTGCTCCTCCATAAAATTTAGAGTCGCAGGTTGCATGTCCAGCAAGATTATCAAAGCAATCACATGCATGTGCAGGTTCTGAACGCACTTGGTTTCCTTTTACTACGCCTGATTTGTATTCCTTTCCAGAGTATTCTTTAGGCCGAACAACATCCATCTTCTTTACTATATCTCCATCTTGGAAAACATCCCTAGTCTCATCAGCATACCTTATTGTATCATCAGCGATCATCTGAGTTAAAATACATGCGGTCGTATCACCGGAGGGTGCCAATTTCTTGGTTGCTCTTTGGTAAGTTGGTCGTCCAAAAGCAAAGTTGTGTGTCTCTCTCGTCTACCGAGGCAGAGTATGTGGCAGCTGGCAGTTGTTGTGCTCAACTTCTATGGATGAGGCAAACTTTAAAGTGGCTCTTTGGTGTGACAAAGAAAGTGCCATCAAGATTTCTCTCAACCCGGTGCAACACTTCAAGACGAAGCATATAGAGATTCGGTATCACTTCATCCGGGATCATATACGGCAAGAGAGATCGAGCTTCACGATGTCAACACTCATGATAACCTTGCAGATATCTTCACAAAGCCTTTGGATGAAGCAAGATTTCGCGAGTTAAGGCATGAGCTAAATATCATTGATTTGAGCAATGTGGCTTGAGCACGTGCACACCCCACCATACTCTTCATATTGTCTAATCTAGATGTAGGCATGGACATAGGGGGAGTGTTGTTCTCTCAATGAACTCTCTCTTCCCACATTTTGCATAAATTGATCAAGTCTTTCACATTAACCATCTTTGATGGTACTTGTGCTTCAAGGACGAGTTTTGGTCATGGGCCCAAGGTTAAAATCTTCGCGGCGCCATACCTCTTGACTCAAACATAGGTGGCTTCGGCCACCGCCCTCTCTTGAAGAGGGGTTTCTTGTCTCTTACTGGTGTGTGTTTGTTGTGTCTTGGTCTTCCTTGCTTTGGTGTTCTTTTTCTTGAGCTAAGCCTTGTAGTATAGTTGTCGTGGCATGCTGGGCGGTACTACCGCTCGTCGTGCGCGGTACTACCGCCTTCCAGCGCGGTACTACCACTGCGGGGCGGTACGAGGGGGTTATATCGGGGCAGGGGGAGGTTTCTCTCCCCCATACCCATTCACTCGCCCCTTTCGTTCCTCGTCCTCTCTCCAGCACTTCGTCGCTGCGGGAGGGCTCCGGCGGATCTCCTCCTCCGGGGCGTTCCTCTCCATTTCCTTCGGTGGAGTCGATCCCCACCTAGTCCTCTTGCCATGGATGCCGGTATTGCCCCCGTTCCTTTTCTCCTCTTGTCTCGTTTTCAGATCTTGTGTTTTAGGGGAAATAATGGTTGCATCTCTAGATTTTGGCTAAATCTAGGCTTGAGTAGGTTGGATAAGGCAACTAGACTGTCTAGATTAGAGTATGGTAGGAATATTTTTGAATTTGACAGGCCGGTAGTGCCGGATCTGACCACGGTAGTAGGGAACTGCTGTTCCCCCGCCTCGAGCGGTACTACCGCTTGGGCGGTACTACCGCTTACAGGTCACGGTACTACCGCTGCCTGCCCAGTTCAACCATGTTTTCCCTTTCTCTGATCTTCTTTTTGTTGTGTTCGTTGGCTTATGTTCGTTCTTTCTGGTTGGTTTGCTTGTGTTTGTGTTTGGTTCCAGGTGATGAACATCCTGAGCATCAAGCTCGCCGTATCAACCCCAATCGTGCAACCTCGAAGCGCTGTTGCACATCTGAGTCTGCAGGAGGTTCCTCTAGTGCTCCACCTCCACCTCAACAGAAGAAGAAGTCCATGGCGAAGCCAAAGTGCAAAACTGTGACCCAAATGAGTGGCAAGGAGTTCTGGGCAAGGCGTTGCCGCAATCCCTATGAAGCTGATCAAGAACCCAATTTGGTCAATCGTCCGTTCTGGAACCGCTTTCAGTTTGCCATCTACTTTGATGCGATCAAGGCGAAAAAGAATCTCTTTGTCAGTGTTCGCTCCATCGACAAGGAGTACCTGGAGAAGGATCCTGAGTATTTTGGTGATGCTCTTCAGATGTGCTCGCAGCTTAACATTCTCTAGATCATTCAGTTCAACAAGGATTTTGATGCAGATCTTGTGGCTCAATTCTATGCCACTGTCCATCTAGGGACGGATGAGGACAGAACTCTGACATGGATGACCAATGGCAAATTGCTTTCTGTCAAGTGGAAGGCTTTCATGGAGTTACTTGGGGTGGAAGACCAGGGGCTTGAGACTCCGGTTGGCATTCGTCCTCATCAGAACACTACCTTCACTCACAAGCAAGCTCTCTGGCCCTACTGCACTGTGAAGGTCCACCCTGAAACTAAGAAGGTAACATATGAGTTGTCTGCCTATCTGGATATCCTTCACCGCATCTTCAGTGAGACTCTCTTCCCTCGAGTTGAGAATCATGATATGGTTCACTCCTATCTTGTGGACATGCTTCTCTTTTGCCAACATCAGCTAGAGAAGAACACTGGTGCGTCCCTGGATATTTCTCATGTGATGTGGTCTGAGCTCCTGTCTACCATCTCTGAACGCAAGTGCCTGATCTATGGACCATTCATCATGCTGCTTATTGAGAAGGCTTGGGTTCATGTCTATCCCAATGTTTTGCTTGAAACTGGAGAGTTGGTGTCTCATGAGATCAAGCGTCTGAGGAGGAAGGACAACTGGGGCAGCCAGGCTCCCAAATCTGGGGGTTCATCCTCTGCTGCTGCTATGCAGACTGAGGAGGCTGAGGCTGAGGCAGATGATGATGATGACTATGAGCCATCTGATGCAGAGCCCTCGTGGGCAAAGAAGCTCAAGCTGAAGATGAAGAAGCTGTTTTGCATGGAGTCTCATGGTCAGTACATGACTCATGTGGCAGAGAAGAAGGCCAGGGGACGTCACAAGGAGCTCATGCGTCAGTTGGGTGCGACTGTGGTCAGTGGCTCTGAGGAACAGGTAACCGAGGAGGAAGAGTGGATCCAGCAGCACTGCCCGTGGACAGATTCCGAAGCCGAGCAGTTTTAGGTCGACGACGACGATGCAGATGACCCCGCTGGGTTTTGATGTTCGAGACCTTCACCTGCTCTCACCTGGAGCCGTAGCTTAGCTCTCTGCCCTTTTGGTGTCTCGATGCCAAAGGGGGGGAGAGTTTAGGGATTTGTGTCGTTGCCTTTGTGTTCCTGTCATTTGTGCTTTCTCGTCTTTTGATTTGGTTGGTTTTTGTGAGACCTAAGTTCCCGTCATATGGTGTGAGACATATGCTACCTATGCTACCTTACCTTATCTTATTTATGTACCTTGGTACTCAATAGCGTGCATGCTTATCTTGTTATTTACTATGTTCTCATATATCATGCTTAGGTTGTTGGTCTCTAAAATATAGGGGAGTGTTGATCCTAGTATGTGTGTCGTGCAGTCCAAAGCACTTATCTAGATAGCACACATCTAGGGGGAGCCCGTCTATATTTTAGGGGTGTGGGTTTTTGCGCTTACTCTATGTCATTATTCCTTTTTGTGCAAATCCCGAATTGTCATCAATCCACCAAAAAGGGGGAATTGTAAGGGCATATTTAGCCCCATGGTGTTTTGGTGATTGGTGATAATGCTTTTGTGGACTAATCATGTGTTCTAAGCTCTTTCAGATATATCTCCCTAGGCACAAGACGATTAGATGCCCCTCGGAATCTATGGAAGACGGGGTTTCCTTTTGCTTATTTTTCGGTGGATCTGAGTAATAGGAAGCCGTACTATTAAGAGGGGATCTGATTTGGTAAGGTTTGGGTGGAATCAGCATGTACACTTCCTTATCGCACCCACCATACCTTCCCGCCTCAATGGAGTACTACATTCCCCCCTTCTCTGGTTTTCCTGGCCCCCGCGGTAGTACCGCGGGCCACAGCGGTAGTATCGCCTGAGTGCCTTAAGCGGTAGTACCGCTCCACTAAGCGATAGTACTGAAGGAAATATGCCCTAGAGGCAATAATAAAGTTGTTATTTATATTTCCTTATATCATGATAAATGTTTATTATTCATGCTAGAATTGTATTAACCGGAAACTTAGTACATGTGTGAATACATAGACAAAACAGAGTGTCCCTAGTATGCCTCTACTAGACTAGCTCATTGATCAAAGATGGTTATGTTTCCTAACCATAGACATGAGTTGTCATTTGATCAACGGGATCACATCATTAGGAGAATGATGTGATGGACAAGACCCATCCGTTAGCATAGCACTATGATCGTTTAGTTTTACTGCTATTGCTTTCTTCATGACTTATACATGTTCCTATGACTATGAGATTATGCAACTCCCGAATACCGTAGGAACACCTTGTGTGCTATCAAACATCACAACGTAACTGGGTGATCATAAAGATGCTCTACAGGTGTCTCCGAAAGTATTCGTGGTGTTGGCATAGATCAAGATTAGGATTTGTCACTCCGAGTGTCGGAGAGGTATCTCTGGGCCCTCTCGGTAACACACATCACAATAAGCCTTGCAAGCAAAAGACTAATGAGTTAGTCACAAGATGATGTGTTGCGGAACGAGTAAAGAGACTTGCCGGTAACGAGATTGAACTAGGTATAGAGATACCGACGATCGAATCTCGGGCAAGTAACATACCGTTTGACAAAAGGAACAACGTATGTTGTTATGCGGTTCTGACCGATAAAAGATCTTCGTAGAATATGTAGGAGCCAATATGAACATCCAGGTTCCGCTATTGGTTATTGACCGGAGATGAGTCTCGGTCATGTCTACACAGTTCTCGAACCCGTAGGGTCCGCACGCTTAACGTTTGATGACGATCGGTATTATGAGTTTATGAGTATTGATGTACCGAAGGTAGTTCGGAGTCCCAGATGAGATCACGGACATGACGAGGAGTCTCGGAATGTCCGAGACATAAAGATTGATATATTGGACGACTATATTCGGACACCTGAAGTGTTCCGGAAAAGTTTCGGATTTATCGGGAATGCCGGAGGGGGTTACCGGAACCCCCTACGAGAGGGGATGGTCCATAGTGGGCCTAAAGGGAAAGAGAGAGGCAGCCCATAGGGCTGGCCGGCGCCCCCACCTAGGGTTCCGAGTTGGACTAGGATTGGGGGGGGGGGGCGCCACCTCTCCTATTCCTTTCCCTCTTCCTTCTTTTGGTGAATCCTACTAGGAATAGGATTGCAATCCTATTCCTAGTAGGAGTCCACTCCCTAGCCGCACCAGGAAGGGCCGGCCGGCCTCCCTCCCTTGCTCCTTTATATACGGGGGCAAGGGGGCACCCAAAGACACACAAGTTGAATTGTTTTAGCCGTGTGCGGTGCCCCCCTCCACAGAATCACACCTCGGTCATACCGTCGCGGAGCTTAGGCGAAGCCCTGCGCCGGTGAACACATCATATCCGTCACCACGCCGTCGTGCTGACGAAACTCTCCCGTGAAGCTCAACTGGATCAAGAGCTCGTGGGACGTCATCAAGCTGAACGTGTGCTGAACGCGGAGGTGCCGTACGTTCGGTGCTTGATCGGTTGGATCGCGAAGAAGTTCGACAACATCAACCGCGTCACTTGACGCTTCCGCTACCGGTCTACGAGGGTACATAGACATACTCTTCCCTCTCGTTGCTATGCATCTGGTAGATAGATCTTGCGTGATCGTAGGAAAATTTTAAAATACTACGTTCCCCAACAGTGGCATCATGAGCCAGGTCTATGCGTAGATGATATGCACGAGTAGAACACAATGAGTTGTGGGCGATACTAGTCATACTGCTTACCAGCATGTCATACTTTGCTTCGGCGGTATTGTGAGATGAAGCGGCCCGGACCGACATTACGCGTACGCTTACGCGAGACTGGTTTCACCGTTACGAGCACTCGTTGCTTAAAGGTGACTGGCGGGTGTCTGTCTCTCTCACTTTAGCTGAATCAAGTGTGGCTACGCCCGGTCCTTGTGAAGGTTAAAATAGCACATACTTGACGAAACATCGTTGTGGTTTTATATGCGTAGGTAAGAACGGTTCTTGCTAAAGCCCGTAGCAGCCACATAAAACTTGCAACAAACAAAGTAGAGGACGTCTAACTTGTTTTTGCAGGGCATGTTGTGATGTGATATGGTCAAGACATGATGAGTTATACGGTTTTGTATGAGATGATCATGTTTTGAAAAGTTATCGGCAACTGGCAGGAGCCATATGGTTGTCGCTTTATTGTATGAAATGCAATCGCCATGTAATTGCTTTACTTTATCACTAAGCGGTAGCGATAGTCGTAGAAGCAATAGTTGGCGAGACGACAACGATACTACGATGGAGATCAAGGTGTCACGCCGGTGACGAAGGTGATCATGAAGGTGCTTTGAAGATGGAGATAAAAAGCACAAGATGATGATGGCCATATCATGTCACATATTTTGATTGCATGTGATGTTTATCTTATTATGCTTCTTATTTTGCTTAGAACGACGGTAGCATTATAAGATGATCCCTTACTAAATTTCAAGGTATAAGTGTTCTCCCTGAGTATGCACCGTTGCAAAAGTTCGTCGTGCCGAGACACCACGTGATGATCGGGTGTGATAAGCTCTACGTTCAAATACAACGGGTGTAAGCCAGTTTTGCACACGCAGAATACTCGGGTTAAACTTGACGAGCCTAGCATATACAGATATGGCCTCGGAACACTGGAGACTGAAAGGTCGAGCGTGAATCATATAGTAGATATGATCAACATAAGATGTTCACCATTGAAACTACTCCATCTCACGTGATGATCGGACATGGTTTAGTTGATTTGGATCACGTGATCATTTAGATGACCAGAGGGATGTCTATCTAAGTGGGAGTTCTTTAATTTAATATGATTAAATCGAACTTTAATTTATCATGAACTTAGTCCTGGTAGTATTAGCATATCTATGTTGTAGATCAATAGCTCGCGATGTTGCTCCCCGTTTATTTTTCGTATGTTCCTAGAGAAAACCAAGTTGAAAGATGTTAGTAGCAATGATGCGGAATTGTTCCGTGATCTGAGTATTATCCTCATTGCTGCACAGAGGAATATGTCCTTGATGCACCGCTGGGTGACAGACCTATTGCAGGAGCATATGTAGACGTTATGAACGTTTTGACAAAAGCTCGGTATGATGACTACTTGATAGTTTAGTGCACCATGCTTTACGGCTTAAAACCGGGACTTCAAAAACGTTTTGAACGCCACGGAGCATATAAGATGTTCCAAGAGTTGAAATTAGTATTTCATACTCATGCCCGTGTCGAGAGGTATAAGACCTCTGACAGTACTTTGCCTACAAGATGGAGGAGAATAGCTCAACCAGTGAGCATGTGCTCAGATTGTCTGGGTACTACAATTACTTTAATCAAGTGGGAGTTAATCTTCCAGATAAGATAGTAATTGACAAAGTTCTCTAGTCACTATCACCAAGTTAGTAGAACTTCGTGATGAACTATAATATGCAAGGGATGACGAAAGGAATTCCCAACTCTTCGCGATACTAAAGTCAGCGAAGGTAGAAATCATGAAAAAACATCAAGTGTTGATGGTTAACAAGACCACTTGTTTCAAGTAAAGGGCAAAGGGATAGAAGGGGAACTTCAAGAAGAATGACAAGCAAGTTGTCACTCCCATGAAGAAACCCAAAGCTAAACTCAAGCCTGAAACTAAGTGCTTCTACTGCAAAGGAAATGGTCACCGGAAGTGGAACTGCCCTAGATACTTGGCGGATAAGAAGGATGGCAAAGTGAACAAAGGTATATTTGATATACAGATTATTGATGTGTATTTTACTAGTGTTCATAGCAACCCCTCGGTATTTGATACTGGTTCAGTTGCTAAAGAGTAGTAACTCGAAATGGGAGTTGCATAATGAACAGAAACTAGTTAAAGGATGAAGTGACGATGTGTATTGGAAGCAGTTCCAAGATTGATATGATCATCATCGCACACTCCCTATACTTTCGGGATTAGTGTTGAACCTAAATAAGTGTTATTTGGTGTTTGTGTTGAGCATGAATATGATTTGATCATATTTATTACAATACGGTTATTCATGTAAGTTAGAGAATAATTGTTGTTCTGTTTACATGAATAAAACCTTTTATGGTCATACACCCAATAAAAATGGTTTGTTGGATCTCGATCGTGTGATACACATATTCATAATATTGAAGCCAAAAGATGCAAGGTTAATAATGATAGTGCAACTTATTTGTGGCACTGCCGTTTAGGTCATATTGGTGTAAAGCGCATGAAGAAACTCCATAATGATGGACTTTTGGAATCACTTGATTATGAATCACTTGGTGCTTGCGAACCATGCCTCATGGGCAAGATGACTAAAACTCCGTTCTCCGGAACTATGGAGCGAGCAACATATTTGTTGGAAATCATACATACTGATGTATGCGGACCAATGAGTGTTGAAGCTCGCGGCGGGTATCGTTATTTTCTGACCTTCACTGATGATTTGAGCAGATATAGGTATATTTACTTAATGAAGCACAAGTCTGAAACATTTGAAAAGTTCAAAGAATTTCAGAGTGAAGTAGAGAATCATCGTAACAAGAAAATAAAGTTTCTACGATCTGATCGTGGAGGAGAATATTTGAGTTACGAGTTTGGTCTTCATTTGAAACAATGTGGAATAGTTTCACAGCTCACGCCACCCGGAACACCACAGCATAATGGTGTATCCGAACGTCGTAACCGTACTTTATTGGATATGGTGCGATCTATGATGTCTCTTACCGATTTACCACTATCGTTTTGGGTCATGCATTAGAGACAGTTGCATTCACGTTAAATAGGGCACCATCTAAATCCGTTGATACGACACCTTATGAACTTTGGTTTAGCAAGAAACCAAAGTTGTCGTTTCTTAAAGTTTGGGGCTGCGATGCTTATGTGAAAATACTTCAACCTGATAAGCTCGAACCCAAGTCGGAGAAATGTGTCTTCATAGGATACCCAAAAGAGACTGTTGGGTACACCTTCTATCACAGATCCGAAGGCAAAATATTCGTTGCTAAGAACGGATCCTTTCTAGAAAAAGAGTTTCTCTCGAAAGAAGTGAGTGGGAGGAAAGTAGAACTTGATGAGGTAATTGTACCTTCTCCCAGATTGGAAAGTAGTACATCACAGGAAATTGTTCCAGTGATTCCTACACCTATTAGTGAGGAAGTTAATGATAATGATCATGAAACTTTGGATCAAGTTTCTGCTGAACGTCGTAGATCAACCAGAGTACGTTCCGCACCAGAGTGGTACGGCAACCCAGTTCTGGAAATCATGTTACTAGACCATGATGAACCTGCGAACTATGAGGAAGCGATGATGAGCCCAGATTCCGCAAAATGGCTTGAGGCCATGAAATCTGAGATGGGATCCATGTATGAGAACAAAGTGTGGACTTTGGTTGACTTGCCCGATGATCGGCAAGCCATCGAAAATAAATGGATCTTCAAGAGGAAGACCGACGCATACGGTAATATTACTGTTTACAAAGCTCGACTTGTTGCGAAAGGTTTTCGACAAGTTCAAGGAGTTGACTACGATGAGACTTTCTCACATGTAGCGATGCTTAAGTCTGTCCGAATCATGTTAGCAATTGCCGCATTTTATGATTATGAAATCTGGCAAATGGATGTCAAAACTGCATTCCTAAATGGATATCTCAAAGAAGAGTTGTATATGATGCAACCAGAAGGTTTTGTCGATCCAAAAGGTGCTAACAAAGTATGCAAGCTCCAGCGATCCATCTATGGACTGGTGCAAGCATCTCGGAGTTGGAATATACGCTTTGATGAGGTGATCAAAGCATATGGTTTTATACAGACTTTTGGAGAAGCCTGTATTTACAAGAAGTGAGTGGGAGCACTACAACCTTTCTGATAAGTATATGTGAATGACATATTGTCGATCGGAAATGATGTAGAATTTTCTGGAAAGCATAAAGGAGTGTTTGAAAGGAGTTTTTTCAAAGAAAGACCTTGGTGAAGCTGCTTACATATTGGGCATCAAGATCTGTAGAGATAGATCAAGACGCTTGATAAGACTTTCGATGAGTACATACCTTGATAAGATTTTGAAGTAGTTCAAAATGGATCAGTCAAAGAAGAAGTTCTTGCCTGACTTATAAGGTGTGAAGTTGAGTAAGACTCAAAGCCAGACCACGGCAGAAAAATATAGAGAGAATGAAAGTCATTCCCTATGCCTCAGCCATAGGTTCTATAAAGTATGCCATGCTGTATACAAAACACGTTGTGTACCTTGCCAAGAGTTTGACAGGGAGGTACAATAGTGATCCAGGAGTAGATCACTGTACAGCGGTCAAAATTATCCTTAGGCTGGTCCCAATGGGGTGGAACTTAGGAGTAACATCACATATTTTAATACAATGTTGCTTATGTGGCACATATTTAATGAAGAGTGAGGTGCTTGTGGTAACTAGCTAAGTTACAGGAACATCACACACTTCAAGAAACAATGAGTCTATAAACTAATAAATGCATCGTTGCATGACACTACCTACATGTTCTACCCACTGTGGAGGTAGTAACATAGTCTAGATAAGTGTGTATGTTACTATCTTATGTTCCTGCCCATTGTGACCAGCCTTAGTGATTGGATGACTAAGGAAATATTTCTCGATTATGGAGGTGATAAAGAGTTCGTCGTAAAGGGTTACGCCGATGCAAGCTTTGACACTAAATCCAGATGACTCTAAGTATCAATCTGGATGCGCATTGAAAGTGGGAGCAATTAGCTAGAGTAGCTCCATGCAGAGCATTGTAGACATAGAAATTTGCAAAATACATAGGGATCTGTATATGACAGACCCGTTGACTAAACTTCTCTCACAAGCAAAACATGATCACACCTTATTACTCTTGGGTATTAATCACATAGCGATGTGAACTAGATTATTGACTCTAGTAAACCCTTTGGGTGTTGGTCACATGGTGATGTGAACTATGGGTGTCATTCACATAACGATGTGAACTATCGGTATTAAATCACATGGCGATGTGAGCTAGATTATTGACTCTAGTGCAAGTGGGAGACTGAAGGAAATATGCCCTAGAGGCAATAATAAAGTTGTTATTTATATTTCCTTATATCATGATAAATGTTTATTATTCATGCTAGAATTGTATTAACCGGAAACTTAGTACATGTGTGAATACATAGACAAAACAGAGTGTCCCTAGTATGCCTCTACTAGACTAGCTCATTGATCAAAGATGGTTATGTTTCCTAACCATAGACATGAGTTGTCATTTGATCAACGGGATCACATCATTAGGAGAATGATGTGATGGACAAGACCCATCCGTTAGCATAGCACTATGATCGTTTAGTTTTACTGCTATTGCTTTCTTCATGACTTATACATGTTCCTATGACTATGAGATTATGCAACTCCCGAATACCGTAGGAACACCCTGTGTGCTATCAAACGTCACAACGTAACTGGGTGATCATAAAGATGCTCTACAGGTGTCTCCGAAAGTATTCGTGGTGTTGGCATAGATCAAGATTAGGATTTGTCACTCCGAGTGTCGGAGAGGTATCTCTGGGCCCTCTCGGTAACACACATCACAATAAGCCTTGCAAGCAAAAGACTAATGAGTTAGTCACGAGATGATGTGTTACGGAACGAGTAAAGAGACTTGCCGGTAACGAGATTGAACTAGGTATAGAGATACCGACGATCGAATCTCGGGCAAGTAACATACCGTTTGACAAAAGGAACAACGTATGTTGTTATGCGGTTCTGACCGATAAAAGATCTTTGTAGAATATGTAGGAGCCAATATGAACATCCAGGTTCCGCTATTGGTTATTGACCGGAGATGAGTCTCGGTCATGTCTACATAGTTCTCGAACCCGTAGGGTCCGCACGCTTAACGTTTGATGACGATCGGTATTATGAGTATTGATGTACCGAAGGTAGTTCGGAGTCCCGGATGAGATCACGGACATGACGAGGAGTCTCGGAATGTCCGAGACATAAAGATTGATATATTGGACGACTATATTCGGACACCGGAAGTGTTCCGGAAAAGTTTCGGATTTATCGGGAATGCCGGAGGGGGTTACCGGAACCCCCTACGAGAGGGGATGGTCCATAGTGGGCCTAAAGGGAAAGAGAGAGGCAGCCCATAGGGCTGGCCGGCGCCCCCACCTAGGGTTCCTAGTTGGACTAGGATTGGGGGGGGGGGGCGCCACCTCTCCTATTCCTTTCCCTCTTCCTTCTTTTGGTGAATCCTACTAGGAATAGGATTGCAATCCTATTCCTAGTAGGAGTCCACTCCCTAGCCGCACCAGGAAGGGCCGGCCGGCCTCCCTCCCTTGCTCCTTTATATACGGGGGCAAGGGGGCACCCAAAGACACACAAGTTGAATTGTTTTAGCCGTGTGCGGTGCCCCCCTCCACAGAATCACACCTCGGTCATACCGTCGCGGAGCTTAGGCGAAGCCCTACGCCGGTGAACACATCATATCCGTCACCATGCCGTCGTGCTGACGAAACTCTCCCGTGAAGCTCAACTGGATCAAGAGCTCGTGGGACGTCATCAAGCTGAACGTGTGCTGAACGCGGAGGTGCCGTACGTTCGGTGCTTGATCGGTTGGATCGTGAAGAAGTTCGACAACATCAACTGCGTCACTTGACGCTTCCGCTCCTGGTCTACGAGGGTACGTAGACATACTCTTCCCTCTCGTTGCTATGCATCTGGTAGATAGATCTTGCGTGATCGTAGGAAAATTTTAAAATACTACGTTCCCCAACAAGTACCGCTTGTTGCACTCTGCGGCAGTACCGCTACCGCTCCGTGTTACTACCGCCTCGACTCGAGAGCGCTTTTTCTCGTGTCGGGTTTTGCGGCACTAGGAGCGGTAGTAGTGGCGGTAGTACCGCTCCCTGATACGTCCAAAACGTATCTATAATTTCTGCTTGCTCCATGCCTCTTTTGTGTGATATTGCTATGATATTTATGCACTTCCATACACTTTTGATCATATTTGGACTAACCTATTAACTCAGTGCACCCCAGTGCCAGTTTCTGTTTTCTGTTGTTTTTGTATTTCAGGTTTTCCCATTACGTAAATTGCCAGAAAAATCCCGGAAAAAATATATTAAAAATCAGCGTTCCGGAAGCTTCCTTGCGGCCAAAGTAGGGCCAGAGGGGGGCCACCAGGGCTCCAGGCGACCAGAGGGGGCGGCCCCCCTCCTGGCCACGCCGCCAGGGCGCCTGGGCCCCCCTGGCCTCTTCTGACGCCCCCCCTTTGGCATATATTTACACCGCGTCGCGGAAACCCTGATTCCGGAACCCTTTTCTCCAGAAGCTATTCCGATCTCCGCCGCCATCGCCACCAAGTTTCGGGGGACCAAAATTCCTGTGCCGGCACCCTGCCGGGACGGGGAAGTGCCCCCGGATTCATCTCCATCGACGTTGCTTCCTCCCTCCATGATGCGGGAGTAGTTCCTCCTCGGGGCTGAGGTTTCTACGAGTAGCTATGTGGTCAATTCTCTCTCCCATGATGTGATCTTTGTTGTGATCATAGGCTATGTTAATCTAGAGTGATCCCATGATATTTCCCCTTCCTCTATGTATTGGATTGATGTACTCACTTGTCTTTATCTAGTATAATCTCCGAGACCAAGGTGACAGCGGTCTATTGGACATAGATTAGAAGAATATTTTCATGAGTGATTTCCTCTTTTGTGTGTGGATTGAAGATTGAGAGTCTCTTGGTGCTTGTCTTTGACTATCCTTGAGATATGTTGTGGTGATTGTGGTACTCTCTTTGGATGGCCGCGGTGACATTGGGAAATCCATAGATAGAGAACTACGAACTTAGAGGTGTGCTTTTATAGCCCTACATAATTCTCGTCCTCTCTTGACCACAAAGGAATGACCTCCGGGTGCGTCTCCGTTGCATGTTTTATGGGAAATATCATGTGATTCGATTATGTTAATGTTGTTGGGAGTTGCCACTAGTGAAAGTATGAAGCCTAGGCCTTGTTTCCACCATTGCAATACCATTTGTGCTCACGTTTACCACATGTTTGCTTGCTGCCATTTTTATTTCAGATTTACAAATACATCTTTTGCCATCCATATCACTTGCCATTTAACATCTCTTCGCCGAACTAGTGCACCTATACATCTGACAAGTGTATTAGGTGTGTTGGGGACACAAGAGACTTCTTGTATCTTGATTGCAGGGTTGCTTGAAAGGGGTACGTTCAACCTCCACTTCCCTGAGTTCGATAAACCTTGGGTTACTCACTTAAGGGAAATTTGCTGCTGTCCTACAAACCTCTGCTCTTGGAGGCCCAACACTGTCTGCAGGAATAGAAGCGTGTAGTAGACATCACTCCCCAGCGGTAGTACCACTCCCCAGCGGTAGTACCGCCCTGCGACCGCGGTAGTATCGCTCTGGGTCCCAGTCCTCTTGCGCGGCAGTACCGCTGAAGGGAAACGGTAGTACCGCTTGATAAGTGGTAGTACCGCTCCCTCAAGCGGTAGTACCGCTCTCTGCGAGGCTGAGTGGGGGGGTAACGGTTGGATTGTTCCCCCCCACTATATAAAGGCATCTTCTTCCTCCTTGTTGACCTATCTCTTCCCCCCAAATACTCCATTGTTGCTCCAAGCTCCATTTTCGCCCGATCTCTCTCCCTAGTCAATCAAACTTGTTGATTTGCTCGGGATTGCTTGAGAAGGCATTGATCTACACTTCCATCAAGAGATATTTGATTCCCCCCACTAATCCCTAGCAGATCTTGTTACTCTTGGGTGTTTGAGCACCCTAGACGGTTGAGGTCACCTCGAAGCCATATTCCATTGTGGTGAAGCTTCGTGGTATCGTTGGGAGCCTCCAATTCGGTTGTGGAGATAGCCCCAACCTTGTTTGTAAAGGTTCGGTTGCCGCCTTCAAGGGCACCACTAGTGGATTCACGGCACCTTGCATCGTGTGAGGGCGTGAGGAGAATACGGTGGCCCTAGTGGCTTCTTGGGGAGCATTGTGCCTCCACACCGCTCCAACGGAGACGTACTTCCCCTCAAAGGGAAGGAACTTCGGCAACACATCCTCGTCTTCATCGGTTCCACTTGTGGTTATTTCTTTCCTTTACTTGTGCAAGCTTTACTTGTTTATCTCTTATAGCTTGCTTGTGAGGTTGTTATCTTTACTTCCTATTAGTTGTCGTCTTAGTAGCATATCTAGACAAGTTACTTTGAAGCTTATTTAAATTGGTTAAGAAAAGCTAAAAATTGTTAGTTGCCTATTTACCCCCCCCCCCCTCTAGTCAACCATATCGATCCTTTCACCATTCACTTAGAGGTGGTGAAATAACGTCAGTGTCCTTTATGACCGCTGCTTGATTTACTACTAGAAATGATAGCAAAAATACAGTGAGAGACATGCAGCGTCAGAGAATTTTAAATGACCGTAGTAGCTTGGGAAGAGAACTAAAACCAAGATCGACTTTTGAGTCTTTTTAATGTCACATTTTTATATACTATGTTTTTCCTTTTACAATGAACTTGGTCTCCCATGAAAATAGTATTTATGATAGATCTCACATGTGAGTAAAATATATTTGTTTTATGTCTCTTGGAAAGTTGCTAGTTTCACATGTAGGATGCGTGTATTTGTTTATTTGGAAAGAATGTTCGACCCATATGTGAACTTACTAGTCACCACCAACTCCAATATTTAGTAGTAGGAAAGATTTTTTGCAACTCTAAACTTTAATTTTTGAATTTGTCAAATTTCAGGCTCCATGTAGCTCGATCTCCATTCGAAATTTTCGCTTGACTACTCGAAAACACAAATACCACTATCAACCATCACATATGTATTGGATACCATATCCGATACTAATTCGTTGATGATACGTCCCGATACGTATCAACGGAGTATCGATAAATATAGACAATAAATTTAATGTAGATACGTTTTTTATACTTCCTTGATACGGCTAGCGCACTCAAAGCCCTAAGGGGCATATGTTAACCATGGATTGTCCCAATCCCAGTGTCTAAACTCCAACTACCGATCCTATTTCTCTCTTTTGTACTCACTATTGGCAGCGCCACCAAATTCAGCAGCTTGCGACAAGTTGGCGGTGGGCTACTCGTCTCCCCCTCTCAGGCTCCAACAGTGCCATTGGTAAGCCGGTGGTGGGCTTCTTTCTAAGCACCGCTCTCTCTTCCCACCACTCTCCTATAGTTTTGTATCTAATGGCAGACTAGTGATTTCCTTCTCCTCTCTTTTTCTCTCTAATTGAACTTTTTTTGCAAGAACTCTAATTGAACTTTTCTATTTGTTTGGCCATTGGTTATTGGCTTTTGTTGGAATCATGGATAAGAAGATAGAAGAGAATGGACTAATACACCCTAAATAGCTCGATGCTTAGTTGATAACATGTTCATTATTATTATTTTTCATACGCCTCTCAGATGGGAGCCAGGTTCCGGTGTTCAAGAAAGCGTTTTTAAGCGATGCTTAAGCGTGATCAAGCGATGAGCGATGGCAAAGCGCTTTGCTTTTGCCCTAAGCGGTAAATTAAGTGTTTTATATTTATATTTTCCCAAAATTTGGTTATTTTTGCACTACTTTTGCTGGTCTGTTTGTGCAATAATAGCAATATGCCATTTATCATATTATTAGGCTCTGTTCAAGAACTATTTCCTTCATACTTTGGCAAAATATTGTCCACATGATCTCTGTTAGGTTATGTCTATTTGAATTGAACTGCATTTTAGTTGTTATTTTGCTTGCTATGAGAACCTGATATATATATTTGATGTTGTGTGAACTGTTTTTCAGATGCTATTTCAATTACCTATGTGCCATGCTTCCTATTTTCATGTGTATATTATTCAAAATCTGTCAAGTTCTAGCCAATTTCAAAAAACGCTTAAGAACGATTAAGCTACCCTTACGCTTTCCGCTTTTTTGAACATTGTCAGGTTCCATTATATGAAATAACGGAACAAACAGTTATTGTTATAATAATAATTGTTGTTGTTGTTGTTGTTGTTGTTGTTGTTGTTGTTGTTGTTGTTGTTGTCATTATTATTATTATTATAAACAGTCAAATATATCCCCATATTGGCACTTTCAATAATGATGTCTGTACATATTCATATCGCCCCGATGCAGCGGTTATCTGTATCGGTGTAAAATTCAGACTCAGCAAAGATGCATGATTTGAGATGTTTCCTGCTTTATGCATGATATAAGGCTGCTATACTGGTACTCCCTCCATTCCTAAATATAAGTTTTATTTAAAGATTTCAATATGAATTACATACGGAGCAAAATGAGGGAATGCTACACTCTGAAATACATCCATATACATCCGTATGTACCTCATATTGAAATCTCTAAAAAGGGCTTATACTTAAAAATGAATGGAGTAGTCGCTAAAAGAGTGAATCATGTGAGGCTTTGTGCTGAGTGTTTTATCTTCTAAATGTCGCAGCCCTTCCCTCTGGGCGGGCCGGAATGGGCACTAACCGCTAAAGATGCACCTTAGCTCGTCGGGTGCTACGTCGCTTTCTTGGCCCTCCTGCACTGATTACTGAAGATCAACGGGTGTCAGCGCAAGCATGGGCTAAACCAGCAGCTCATTATCCATCTGTATATACTATCTGATCACATTTCGAAGCGCAATCCAGGAATTCTCAGCGGTATGTCATAGGGAAACTGGGCTGCGGTGTGGTGACTTGGTCATAACAAACTTTCGCAAAATATATGTCAAGCCACAGATTTACAAGAACAGTGATAACCAAAACAAATGCCATGAAAAGTCAGAAAGTTCCCAGCTTTTATTCAACAAAGTGCGGGCATGAATCAAATAGGCCAATACTATTGCTGTCAGGATCCAATCTACACTATTTCAATGCTATGGGAATTAACTGCATCAGAATCTGCTAAAAATGACTATACAGCAAGAGAGTTTTCCACTCTGGACCATCTCCTACCCAAACCAAACATCCACAAGAACATATCAACTATAATGGTGCCCGGCTCAGTTACAGTTGAGCAAAGCAACGAACAAAATTGTACTCCCCGAGGCTTTACAAGACGAATGCAACGCAGAGGCCACCGCACTAGTGCGACCGCATGGCATCTACTAGCAAGATGGTATTCCTCCGCCGCGATTTCCCTGCTTTCCACACGCGGAAGTCTGCAGGGAAGTACCCACTTTCCTGCCACTCCCGCATTTGAGCCATTGGGAATGGCCCATGCTCTCGCCCCAGAGGATCCTCGTACAGCCACCCTTGATCTGACTCGCCTGTCCCATTCACGGTTACGGGACCACGCGCCATGGCTTGTGACGTACGGCGTGCAGGCCCCGTGTTCCCCTCCAGATCATCAGAAGCAAGGACTGTAAGTATGGTGACCCCATTGACGGCTTCCCGTCCGTCATGTGCATGCGCAGCGATCCCATTGACGGCTTCTGGTCCATCACATTTTGCCCCTTCTGGCTCACGCTGCTCCATGTGAACATCCTCGTCGTCATCACTGACCAGATCGATGATACCTGCTTTGTCACCACCATTGTGATGACTAGGACCATTTCCACCCTCCTCGTTGTCGATATCAATGACTCCAGTAACTGCAGTAACTTCACAAGATTATTTTTTATTGGGGAATGGGAAACAGGCAGAAAAGCAGTTACTATCACATGGTTTAGGAATAGTATTTCAATGCATTTAATATGGTGGTATGGATCAAACCTCCCTCCATACAACCAGAATAGTAAACCATGTATGTGCGAACGGGTAAAATGCAAGCTAAATGCTAAGCATCTTTTTCACAGTCCACTGCGATCTACTTGCGTTATTAATAGGACCGAACTCATAAATTGATGGAAAATGGAGCTCAATATGCAGCATAAAAAAACTCTGGCAAGTTAAAATGTTCATAACTATCGAAAGGGTCGAGTAGCAAAGTTTGACCTGTGTTCAATGGAGTGTGCAATCCAGGACCAGGAGTGCCACCATTACAGAGGGCTTTGCCGGCAGCTGCAAGGATTAACATGGAGACATAAAGATCCAACTCTAACAATAGCAATTGAATGCAATCAATAAATCAGGAGCCATGGAAGAAGATAGATAATCATAAAATAAGATGACAGTTCATAGCAGACACGATCACCAATCCTCGGAAACAGATAAACTATGCCCATATGTGAATATTCTTATTTTCAGACATTATATCAGCATGTTAGACACAAGAAAGTAGAACTCTTCATAGGGATCACACAGTGCTAACTCCTCACAAGGATCATACTGAACTTCACTGGGGCAACAGCCGCGCG
>LR738711.1:890608081-890628413 GCA_902687465.1 Secale cereale | reverse complement strand
ATTGGAACTTAGTGCCACTTTGAAAAATGGAAGCTTGTTACTGTAATTCAAAAATGAGCTGGGGGGGGAGGGGGGTATGCATATGACCATATTCCATATGCATGTCATTACCTCATCAGCATCATCTTTCTCAGTCACTATTGCCATATTTAAACAGCTGCGGCAGAATCCCATGTTGAATTCATTGCTCTGCTTCACTGGGACAAAATCAACTTTTCCAAAGCAGTCTCCACAGGCAGAGGAACTTGGACAGCACAAGCATAAGTAGAGTGCATCACTTGCGCAATTAGAACATTTATGCCAATCTGAAAATAGTTAAAATTAGGCGCAAGAACCAGTACCATTATTTTACAGGACAGAAGTAAAAGAAGCATTTGATAAATTGAAGTCAGTGGGGGAGCTATATAGTGTTTGGCATAATAAAGGCTGTGAAGTGAACACCAAGAAATATGAGTTCCCATTGCAACAGATGGAGATATTGCGGCGCTGGAACACAGTTTACTATCATGCTGCACGATGATGAGACGATGATAAAACATATGCCCTGGAAGGTTAAGCATCCAGCAGTTTTTCCTTAAATGGAAGAAAAAAACAGGAACATGAAGAGCAGGGGTTTCGTTTCACAGGTGCAGGGCATGATCTAGGATCCTCGGCCGTGACCAAGGAATAATGGATGACTGAATATGGACACGCAGCCGCACAAACGTAGTGCCGATTCCCGTAGCAGGTCACGCGTGGTAAAACAAGTAGGGGCGATTATGCGCAGGCGCTCACCACAGACGTATTGGTCACTGGAATCAATGAAGTCGTCTTCCTTCCCCACGCAGCCCGGGTGGTAGCTCTTGAGGCAGTTCCTGAAAGGGCAGGGCAATTAATAGTCAGCGACGATTATCACCGGGCGATTCGCCGGCCACCGACGCGGCGCGGGTTTCCCGCGGCAACGGGCCTGGAACAGAGGAGAGAGAAAACCCTGGGGTGTGGCGAGGGGGCGCTGACCTGAAGTCGCAGACGCGGACGTCGCCGGCGTCCTTGCAGACGAAGCACTGGAACTCGGCCATGTCGTCGTCGCCGAACGTCCTCCCCCACCCGCCCATCTTCTCCTGCCCCCGCGGCGCGGCGGGCGGGCCGGCGGCGGTCGGTGGGCGGCGGGTAGGGTTTGGGGATGATTCGAGGGGGGCGGAAATGGATTGGAACGCGGCGCGGATTGGTGCGGGGATGCGAAGGGGAAACAGATTAGGAAGGTGTTAATGCGCCAGGGGAGGGGAGGGGAGGAGCCGAGCGAGCGAGAGCCGGGGTCGAGTGAGGCGAGGTGGGTTGGGGCCTTGGGGGTGGGCGGAGGAGCGTGGGGATTCAGCCGTTTCCGGTTGAGGCCGGGCGGGGGCGGCAGAGCCAAGTGTCGCCTGGCCCATCGCCGCGTGGCGGGCGGGTCGCGTCGCGTGACGTCTGACGGCTTGCGGCGCCGCATGTGCGCGGTGGGCGGTGGCTGGCGCTGCGGTGTACAGGCCCGACGCCAGCCCGTTCCGTGCAGTGCAGCCACGCGATCTGCGTTACTGCGTATCACCTGCCTCTGCCTGCCCCGATGGGGAAACAGAGACTCCGCGAGGTCTGGAACCAGGAACTGCCTAGCGTTGATCGGGCAACCTAGTCTTCTTTTTCTTTCTTTTTTTGTGATCGGGGGTCACGGTACCGGTGCGGGCAAATTTAATAATTTTGACCTGTTGGCGTAATCAATTCACGGAATGAACTGTCTGCGAAACTATTTCACAGCCATGACTTTTTTGTGTAGCGCCTGCCTCCGTGGCGCTGCACCCTACTGTGCAGCGCCTGCCTCAGGGGCGTTGCACGCTGGCTCAGGGGCGTTGCACGCCTGTCCACCGTGGCGCCTCCTGTGTAGCGCCTGCCTCAGAGTGTGCAACGCCCCTGAGGCACGCGCTGCACAGTAGGGGTGCAGCGCCTCTGAGGCAGGCGCTACAAAAAAGGTCATGGCTGTGAAATAGTTTCGCAGACAGTTCATTCTGTGAATTGATTACGCCAACGGGTCAAAATTGTTAAATTTGCCACCGGTGCGTCTTCCTCTTGCACGCTTCTCTGCTCCCTTTGCCATGCAGCGCCCGGCCGGCGAAATTCGAGCCCGGTGCGAAACTGTAAGGTGGGGCCTACCTCACTAGAAAAAAACTATGTAAATATATAACTATAGTATAATGTAGAGATCATATGGTAGAGATCATATGAACCAAAACCACGACGAGTAATTTGAAACGAAGGAAGTACAGTACATATTCTTGGTTGTAAAGTATTCGCTCAAATAACATCGTTCTTTTAGTGTTCCTTGGAATAAAATCTTCAATAATATCCCCATAATCATTCTTCTCCAATACTCCAGTACTTCACTCAATGTTATCAATATTAAAACAAACACCAACATCCGCAGTAGTTGAGTATGCAAGTTGCCATCAATATTACTAGCCTCAGTGCTGTTATGATTTTCTTCACCTCCAACATTATTTTCTATGCGTGTTAGACCATCTATAGGGCTATGATCATTTTCGACATTATTATTACGTGCATGCTCTTGATCAAGTGACTGATTATCGGAGGACACTCGCGTTTTTTTAGAACAAACTTGTCCATATTTCCAAACTAAGATTGAGTTAATTCCTCGGTCTTTTGTTTCTTCAAGCGCTTTTGATAATCAGATTCATGTTTTCTAAGTCAAGACATGACTTGGATCTTGCAATGTTAGACGCCTAGTTGATGAAAATAATAAAATTAGCTACAAACTTTTAGCAAGACTATAAGGGATCGAAATAGAAACTCACAGCCAAGCTAAGGGACAAGGCCTCACCGGATCACCGGTTGTGGATGCAACGAGGCTTGAGAAATTGAAGATGGTGCGAACCTTCCCTGCTTCCTGGATCCTGCTAGCTGTCGTTTGCTCCTGCCCTCCTCCTTTTTATGGATCTGATCGCTGGAGGGCCTAACCGCCGCACGAAGAAACGAAGGTAAGGGTCGAAGGCGAAGGGACAAGGAAGAAGGGGCGCTTCGACCTAACCGACAAAAGTCCTTCCCAAGCCCCCCCCCCCCCGCGGCTCCCGTGTCGTCCTCCTTGGGCACCTCAGGCGCGACTAGGGTTTCCCTCCGGCGCCGCCACCCCCTCCAGCGCCCCTCCCCTTGCCGCCACCAGAGGTACGCCAGCCTAGGCGGCTGCCGATGAAGGTGGCGGCGAGGCTCCTCATCGCTTCGTTCCTTGGCGAAGGACCCTGGACGTCGGGGCGGTGGCCTCGGACGGCAAGGCGGCGCCACCTTCGCGGCAGGTGGCGGGTGCGGGATGCGGCGGACGACCTCTTCGGAACCTTGGCGGAACCAATCTAGGGCTTCGGCGGAGCTATTCTGCCGGGGATACTTCCCTCCGGGAGGGGGAAATCGTCACCACCGTCATCACCAACAACTCTCTCATCTTAGGGAGGGTTATCTTCATCAACATCTTCACCAGCACCATCTCCTCTCAAACCCTAGTTCATCTCTTGTATCCAATCTTTGTATCAAAACCTCAGATTGGTACCTGTGGGTTGCTAGTAGTGTTGATTACTCCTTGTAGTTGATGCTAGTTGGTTTACTTGGTGGAAGATCATATGTTCAAATCCATTATGCATATTAATACTCCTCTGATCATGAACAATATTATGTCTTGTGAGTAGTTACGTTTGTTCCTGAGGACATGGGAGAAGTCTTGCTATAAGTAGTCATGTGAATTTGGTATTCGTTCGATATTTTGATGAAATGTATGTTGTCTCTCCTCTAGTGGTGTCATGTGAACGTCGACTACATGACACTTCACCATTGTTTGGGCCTAGAGGAAGGCATTGGGAAGTAATAAGTAGATGATGGGTTGCTAGAGTGACAGAAGCTTAAACCCTAGTTTGTGCGTTGCTTCGTAAGGGGCTGATTTGGATCCATATGTTTCATGTTATGGTTAGGTTTACCTTAATACTTATTTTGTAGTTGCGGATGCTTGCAATAGAGGTTAATCATAAGTGGGATTGTCGTGGTTCTAAGTCTGACAGTACGAGTAGGGGGTACGTAAGAGGAGGCAAGGCCCTAGCTATGGTGAGATTGTACGCAAGATGTATATGAGTTCAGGCCCTTCTCGGAGGAAGTAAAAGCCATATGTCTCGGTGCACGGAGGCGGTCGACTGGAATGTATATGGGTGTTTGAGTTACAGGGGGTGCGAACCCTCGTACTGGAGGAGGGGGTGGCTTATATAGTGCGCCAGGACCCCAGCCATGCTCCACGTTACCAAGGGTTCCATGTACATAAAGGCAGGTGTTACTGATAACGCCCGTAGTAAAGAGTAATAAAGGCATTCATGGTCGTGGATTGAATACCAGACCGTTGCTGTCCTAAGGGACCTTTGACCTTCAGGGGTCGAGTGTCTTGGAAGGGTCGAGTGAAGTTGAGTCGTCTGAACGGGGTTGTACAGTCGAGTGGATTGTCATCTTGGGCCATGTCAGTCGACTGTTCTTGTTGCCTTCGGTCTGTCTTTTGAGCTTCTGGGGTAGTGACCTTGGGTGGGGTATCTTGGTCAGGCATGTGACCCTACCCTAGGTATGTAACCTCATCAGTAGCCCCCGAATGGATTGAGGCTTGAGAAGAAGAGAGTGTTGAAGTGGGCCTTGGCTCGGGTTCGATGTCCCTGGTGTAATCTTCTCTGAGCTTGTGAACCAGGACGACTCTTCGACCTCGACTTGGTCGCCTTAATCGATTATGGAACCGTCGAGTGTACTTGTTCGTGTTGACCGTCGACTGAATCTTGCGTGGGGCACCGAGCGCCGTTGGTGCGCACAGTTTTCGGCGGGATCGGTTGCTCTCTGGTCTCCGAATTTTGTGGGATTTTGAAGTTTGGGGAAGCGCGCGGGACGGGTCGTGCTGCGGCAATCGGATCGGATATGCCCGGGATGTCTCGATCTTCGTGCTGCCTTTTTCGCCACATATCGCGTGTGCGCCTGTTGCGGATTTGACGAGATTGCTCGGGGCCACCAGTCAGCCACTCGACCGTTGCGTTATAAATGCGCGCCGTGGCCGAGGCGGGGGCACTGTGCACCCATTCTCTGTTTATTCGTCTCTGTTTCTCCGCCGCGCCTCTGCTTCTTTCTCCCCTTCCTCGGCCAACGCCGGCTCGCTCGCCATGGGCAAGGACAAGACCGCGGCGCTGGAGTGCTCGAAGAAGGCGGCGGCGACGGGGAAAGCGAAGCGGTCCAACCGCGGGGGATCGTCGTCGAGGTCCGGGCTCCCACCTGACTGGATCCAGGGGGACTGGATCAGGTCCACCATGACGGTGGAGTACATGGAGGAGCTGGAGGAGGAGGGCCTGGTAGCCCGCGACTCCTGGAGGTTGCCGGAGGGCGAGCTCGAACCCCAACCGCGGGAGGGCGAGTGCGTTCTCCTCGCGACCCACGTCGACCGAGGTTTCTCCATGCCCTCGCACCCTTTCTTCCGTGCTTTCTCAGCCCTTTACGACGCCCAGCTGCACCACTTCACGCCCAACTCCATCACTTTCTTGGCTGCATTCGTCTCGATGTGTGAGAACTTCCTCGGCTGCCGACCGCACTGGGGTTTGTTCAAACACATCTTCACTTGTCGTTCGCAAACCATCAAGAAAGCGAATCCGAGCGACGAAAAGATGCACGTCATCCAGATGTGCGGCGGGCTGGGTATCCAGCTGAGAAATATGAGTGTTTTTCCTGCTATGATCCTTCCAGAGTCGGTTCGGGGCTGGCAGTCAACTTGGTTCTACTGTAGGGATGCTCCGACTCCTGGTCAGTCGACTGGGCTTCTTCCCTTTTCCTTTAGTCGAGTCAGCCAGCCACCGTCGTTGGTTGTGAGTCGGACCGAGAGGGTTGATGACCCACAAGTGTAGGGGATCTATCGTAGTCCTTTCGATAAGTAAGAGTGTCGAACCCAACGAGGAGCAGAAGGAAATGATAGGCAATTTTCAGTAAATTTTCTGCAAGCACTGAAATTATAGGTAACAGATAGTTTTGTGATAAGATAATTGGTAGCAAGTGACAAACGGTAAAAGTAAATAAGATGCAGCAAGGTGGCCCAATCCTTTTTGTAGCAAAGGACAAGCCAGGACAAACTCTTATGCAA
This sequence comes from Secale cereale, assembly GCA_902687465.1. Classification (NCBI taxonomy): domain Eukaryota; kingdom Viridiplantae; phylum Streptophyta; class Magnoliopsida; order Poales; family Poaceae; genus Secale; species Secale cereale. The sequence goes on along the minus strand of LR738711.1, from coordinate 890,622,262 downwards.
GGTAAAGCGCTCCCGAGGACATATGGGAATTATCGTCAAGCTAGTTTTCATCACGATCATCTGATTCGCGTTCGGTACTTTGATAATCTGGTATGCGGGTGGACCGGTGCTTGGGTGCTGCCCTTACTTGGACAAGCCTCCCACTTATGATTAACCTCTAATGCAAGCATCCGCAACTACAAAAGAAGTATTAAGGTAAACCTAACCATAGCCTGAAACATATGGATCCAAATCAGCCCCTTACGAAGCAACGCATAAACTAGGGTTTAAGCTTTTGTCACTCTAGCAACCCATCATCTACTTATTACTTCCCAATGCCTTCCTCTAGGCCCAAATAATGGTGAAGTGTCATGTAGTCGACGTTCACATGACACCACTGTTGGGGAACGTAGCATAATTCAAAAAATTTCTACGTCTTCACCAAGATCCAAGTATGGAGACATCTAGCAACGAGCAACTGAGAGTGCATCTACATACCGTTATGAAGATTGCGTGCGGAAGCTTTCAACGAAGCAAGGATGAAGTAGTCGTACTCTTCACGTTCTTCGTCACCGATGATCTAGCGCCGAACGGACGGCACCTCCGCGTTCAACACACGTACGGTGCAGCAACGTCACCTCCTTCTTGATCCAGCAAGGGGGGAGGAGAAGTCGTCAGAGATCCGGCAGCACGACGGCGTGATGACGGATGCAGTGGATGTCGCAGCAGGGCTTCGCCGGGCTGCCCTGCAATGGAGTTGGGAGGTGTGACGGGAGGGGGAGAGGCGCCAGGGCTGAGGTGCGGCTGCCCTCTCCCCCCCCCACATATATATAGGGGGCCAGGGGGGGCGCCAGCCCCTTGCAGATCCAATCTGCAAGGGGGGCGGCGGCCAGGGAGGAGTCCCCCTCCCCCAAGGCAAGTGGTGGCCCCCCTTCCCCTTAGGGTTTATCCCTAGGCGCAGGGGAGGTGGGCCTCCCTTGGTGGTGCGCCAGCCCTGAGGGCTGGACACAACCCCTTGCGGCCTAGGGGCCCCACCGGGAGGGGTGGCCCCACCCGGTGGACCCCCGGGGCCCCTCCGGTGGTCCCGGGACGCTCCCGGTGACCCCCGGAGATCACCCGTTGGCCGAAACTGGACTTCCCATATATCAATCTTTACCTCCGGACCATTCCGGAACTCCTCGTGACATCCGGGATCTCATCCGGGACTCCGAACAACTTTCGGGTTTCCACGTGCATTAATCTCTACGACCCTAGCGTTACCGAACCTTAAGTGTGTAGACCCTACGGGTTCGGGAGACACGTAGACATGACCGAGACCACTCTCCGGTCAATAACCAACAGCGGGATCTGGATACCCATGTTGGTTCCCACGTGTTCCTCGATGATCTTCATCGGATGAACCACTGTGTCAAGGATTCACTCAATCCCGTATGTTATTCCCTTTGTCCATCGGTACGGTACTTGCCCGAGATTCGATCGTCGGTATTCCCGATACCTTGTTCAATCTCGTTATGGCAAGTCTCTTTACTCGATCCGTAATCCATCATCCCGTGATTAACTACTTAGTCACATTGAGCTCATTATGATGATGTCTTACCGAGTGGGCCCAGAGGTACCTCTCCGTCATACGGAGTGACAACATCCCAGTCTCGGTTCGTACCAACTCAACAGACACTTTCGGAGATACCCGATGCGTACCTTTATAGCCACCCAGTTACGTTGTGACGGTTGGCACACCCAAAGCACTCCTACAGTATCCGGGAGTTGTACAACCTCATGGTCTAAGGAATAAATACTTGACACCGAAAATCTTATGCATTACGAACTATACGATCTCGTGTTATGCTCAAGTTTGGGTCTTGTCCATCACATCATTCTCCTAATGATGTGATCCCGTTATCACTGACATCTCATGTCCATGGTCAGGAAACCGTGACCATCTGTTGATCAACGAGCTGGCTACTAGAGGCCTACCAGGGACTCATTGTGGTCTGTGTATTCACACATGTATTGCTGTTTCCGTACAATACAATTCAAGCATGAATAACAGACAATTATCATGAACAAGGAGATATAATAATAATGCTTTTATTATTGCCTCTAGGGCATATCTCCAACAGTCTCCCACTTGCACTAGAGTCAATAATCTAGTTACATTGTGATGAATCGAACACCCATAGAGTTCTGGTGTTGATCATGTTTTGCTCGTGGAAGAGGTTTAGTCAACGGGTCTGCTACATTCATATCCGTATGCACTTTACAAATATCTATGTCTCCATCCTGAACATAATTCCGGATGGAGTTGAAACGGCGCTTGATGTGCTTGGTCTTCTTGTGAAACCTGGGCTCCTTGGTAATAGCAATAGCACCAGTGTTGTCACAGAAGAGAGTCATCGGGCTTGACGCGCTTGGAATGACTCCTAGGTCGGTGATGAACTCCTTCATCCAGACTCCTTCATGTGCTGCTTCAGAAGCAGCTATGTACTCCGCTTCACATGTAGATGCTGCCACCACGCTTTGCTTGCAACTGCACCAGCTGACTGCCCCTCTATTCAAAATATACACGTATCCGGTTTGTGACTTAGAGTCATCCAGATCTGTGTCGAAGCTAGCATCGACGTAACCCTTTACGACGAGCTCTTCGTCACCTCCATAAATGAGAAACATATCCTTAGTCCTTTTCAGGTACTTCAGGATGTTCTTGACCGCTGTCCAGTGTTCCGTACCGGGATCACTTTGGTACCTCCCTACCAAACTTATGGCAAGGTTCACATCTGGTACACATCATGGCATACATGATAGAACCTATTGCCGAGGCATAGGGAATGACACTCATCTTTTCTCTATCTTCTGCCGTGGTCGGCGACTGAGTCTTACTCAATCTCATACCCTGCAAAACAGGCAAGAATCCTTTCTTTGACTGATCCATATTGAACTTCTTCAATATTTTGTCAAGGTATGTACTTTGTGAAAGACCAATGAGGCGTCTCGATCTATCTCTATAGATTTTGATGCCTAATATGTAAGCAGCTTCTCCAAGGTCCTTCATTGAAAAACTTTTGTTCAAATAGGCCTTTACATTTTCCAATAATTCTATATCATTTCCCATCAGCAATATGTCATCCACATATAATATGAGAAATGCTACAGAGCTCCCACTCACTTTCTTGTAAATACAGGCTTCTCCATAAGTCTGTATAAAGCCAAACGCTTTGATCACCTCATCAAAGCGAATATTCCAACTCCGAGATGCTTGCACCAGCCCGTAAATCGAGCGCTGGAGCTTGCATAGCTTGTTAGCGTTCTCTGGATCGACAAAACCTTCCGGTTGCATCATATACAACTCTTCCTTGAGGAAGCCATTAAGGAATGTTGTTTTGACGTCCATTTGCCATATCTCATAATCATAGAATGCGGCAATAGCTAACATGATTCTGACTGACTTCAGCATCGCTACGGGAGAGAAAGTCTCGTCGTAGTCAATCCCTTGAACTTGTCGATAACCCTTAGCGACAAGCCGAGCCTTATAGATGGTCACATTACCATCCGCGTCTGTCTTCTTCTTAAATATCCATTTATTTTCTATGGCGTGCCTATCATCAGGCAAGTCCACCAAAGTCCATACTTTGTTTTCATACATGGATTCTATCTCGGATTTCATGGCTCCTAGCCATTTATTGGAATCTGGGCCCGCCATCGCTTCTTCATAGTTCGAAGGTTCACCGTTGTCTAAAAACATGATTTCCAGTACAGGGTTGCCGTACCACTCTGGTGCGGAACGTACCCTTGTGGACCTTCGAAGTTCAGTAGTAACTTGATCTGTATCTTCATGATCATTATCATTATCTTCCTCCCTTGTCGGTGCAGGCACCTCAGGAACAGTTTCCTGCGCTGCGCTACTTTCCGGTCCAGGAGGGGTGACTATCACCTCATCAAGTTCTACTTTCCTCCCACTCACTTCTTTCGAGAGAAACTCTTTCTCCAGAAAGTATCCATTCTTGGCAACAAAGACTTTGCCTTCGGATCTGTGGTAGAAGGTGTACCCAATAGTTTCCTTTGGGTATCCTATGAAGACGCATTTCTCCGATTTGGGTTCGAGCTTTTCAGGTTGAAGTTTCTTGACATAAGCATCGCAACCCCAAACTTTCAGAAACGACAGCTTCGGTTTCTTGCCAAACCAAAGTTCATATGGAGTCGTCTCAATGGATTTTGACGGAGCCCTATTTAAAGTGAATGCGGCAGTCTCTAAAGCATAACCCCAAAAAGATAGCGGTAAATCGGTGAGGGACATCATAGATCGCACCATGTCCAACAGAGTACGATTTCGACGTTCGGACACACCGTTACGTTGAGGTGTTCCGGGCGGTGTCAATTGTGAAACAATTCCACAGCTCCTAAGGTGTGTGCCAAATTCATGACTTAAATATTCACCCCCATGATCCGATCGCAAGAACTTTATTTTTCTGTCACGTTGATTCTCAACCTCATTCTGAAATTCCTTGAACTTTTCAAAGGTCTCAGACTTGTGTTTCATCAAATAGATATACCCATATCTACTCAAGTCATCCGTGAGGGTGAGAACATAACGGTAGCCTCCGCGAGCCTCAACACTCATTGGACCGCACACATCGGTATGTATGATTTCCAGCAAGTTGGTTGCTCGCTCCATTGTTCCGGAGAACGGAGTCTTGGTCATCTTGCCCAAGAGGCATGGTTCGCACGTGTCAAATGATTCATAATCAAGAGACTCTAGAAGTCCATCCGAATGAAGCTTCTTCATACGTTTGACACCAATATGACCAAGGCGGCAATGCCACAAGTATGTGGGACTATCGTTATCAACTTTACATCTTTTGGCATCTACACTATGAATATGTGTATCACTACGTTCGAGATTCATCAAAAATAAACCATTGACCAGCGGGGCATGACCATAAAACATATCTCTCAAATAAATAGAACAACCATTATTCTCCGATTTGAAAGAATATCCATCTCGCATAAGACGAGATCCAGAAACAATGTTCATGCTCAAAGCTGGTACTAAATAACAATTATTCAGGTTCAAAACTAATCCCGAGGGTAGATGTAGAGGCAGCGTGCCGACGACGATCACATCGACCTTGGAACCATTCCCGACGCGCATCGTCACCTCATCCTTCGCCAGTCTCCGTTTATTCCGCAGCTCCTGTTTTGAGTTACAAATGTGAGCAACTGCACTGGTATCGAATACCCAGGAGCTACTACGAGTGCTGGTAAGGTACACATCAATAACATGTATATCATATATACCTTTGACGTTGCCGGCCTTCTTGTCTGCTAAGTATTTGGGGCAATTCCGCTTCCAGTGACCCGTTCCCTTGCAATAAAAGCACTCAGTCTCTGGCTTGGGTCCATACTTTGGCTTCTTCCCGGCAACAGGCTTGCCAGGCGCGGCAACTTGCTTGCCGTCCTTCTTGAAGTTCTTCTTACCCTTGCCTTTCTTGAACTTAGTGGTTTTATTGACCATCAACACTTGATGTTCTTTCTTGATGTCAACCTCCGCTGATTTCAGCATCGAATACACCTCGGGAATGGACTTCTCCATCCCCTGCATATTGAAGTTCAGCACGAAACTCTTGAAGCTTGGTGGGAGCGACTGGAGGATTCTGTCAACGACCGCTTCATCTGGGAGATTCATTCCCAGCTGAGACAAGCGATTGTGCAATCCTGAAATCTTGAGGATGTGCTCACTGACAGAACTGTTCTCCTCCATCTTACAGCTGTAGAATGCGTCGGAGACATCATATCTCTCGACTCGGGCATGAGCTTGGAAAACCATTTTCAGCTCTTCGAACATCTCGTATGCTCCATGGTGCTCAAAACGCTTTTGAAGCCCCGATTCTAAACTGTAAAGCATGCCGCACTGAACCAGGGAGTAATCATCACTACGCGACTGCCAGACGTTCAAAACGTCTTGGTCAGCATCGGGAGCAGGTGCATCACCTAGCGGTGCTTCTAGGACATAAGTTCTCTTGGCAGCTATGAGGATAATCCTCAGGTTACGGACCCAATCCGTATAGTTGCTACCATCGTCTTTCAGCTTGGTTTTCTCTAGGAACGCGTTGAAGTTGAGGGAAACTGGAGCGTGGGCCATTTGATCTACAAGAGATATTGTAAAGAATTTAGACTAAGTTCATGATAATTAAGTTCATCTTAATCAAATTATAATGAACTCCCACTCAGAATGACATCTCTCAAGTCATCCAAGTGATACACGATCCGAATCGAGTAGTCCGTGTCCGATCATCACGTGAGACGGACTAGTCAAAAACGGTGAACATCTTCATGTTGATCGTATCTTCTATACGACTCGTGTTCGACCTTTCGGTCTTCCGTGTTCCGAGGCCATGTCTGTACATGCTAGGCTCGTCAAGTGAACCCTAAGTGTATCGCGTGTGTAAATCTGTCTTACACCCGTTGTATGTGAACGTTAGAACCTATCACACCCGATCATCACGTGGTGCTTCGAAACAACGAGCTTTAGCAACGATGCACAGTCAGGGGAAACACATTACTTGAAATTTTAGTGAGAGATCATCTTATTTACTACCGTCGTTCTAAGTAAACAAGATGCTAAAACATGATAAACATCACATGCAATCAATTATAGTGACATGATATGGCCAATATCATCTTGCTCCTTGGATCTCCATCTTCGGGGCACCATGATCATCTTGTCACCGGCTCGACACCATGATCTTCATCATCATGATCTCCATCATCGTGTCTTGAGGAAGTTGTCACGCTAACTATTACTTCTACTACTATAGCTAACGTTTAGCAACGAAGTAAAGTAATTACATGGCGTTATTCAGTGACACGCAGGTCATACAATAATAAAGACAACTCCTATGGCTCCTGCCGGTTGTCAAGTTCATCGACATGCAAGTCGTGATTCCCTATTACAAAAACATAATCAATCTCATACATCACATATATCATTCATCACATCTTCGTTCTTGGCCATACCACGTCACAAAACACATGCTGCAAAAACAAGTTAGACGTCCTCTAATTGTTGTTGCAAGTTTTACGTGGCTTCTATAGGATTTCTAGCAAGAACGTTTCTTACCTACGCCAAAACCACAACGTGATTTGTCAACTTCTATTTACCCTTCATAAGGACCCTTTTCATCGAATCCGATCCGACTAAAGTAGGAGAGACAGACACCCGCCAGCCACCTTATGCATCTAGTGCATGTATGTCGGTGGAACCAGTCTCACGTAAGCATACGTGTAAGGTCGGTCCGGGCCGCTTCATCCCACAATACCGCCGAATCAAGATTGACTAGTAACGGTAAGAAAGTTGAACAAGATCATACGCCCACAACTGCTTCGTGTTCTACTCGTGCCAAGATGCTACGCATAAAACCTAGGCTCAGATGCCACTGTTGGGGAACGTAGCATAATTCAAAAAATTTCTACGTCTTCACCAAGATCCAAGTATGGAGACATCTAGCAACGAGCAACTGAGAGTGCATCTACATACCGTTATGAATATTGCGTGCGGAAGCTTTCAACGAAGCAAGGATGAAGTAGTCGTACTCTTCACGTTCTTCGTCACCGATGATCTAGCGCCGAACGGACGGCACCTCCGCGTTCAACACACGTACAGTGCAGCAACGTCACCTCCTTCTTGATCCAGCAAGGGGGGAGGAGAAGTCGTCAGAGATCCGGCAGCACGACGGCGTGATGACGGATGCAGTGGATGTCGCAGCAGGGCTTCGCCGGGCTGCCCTGCAATGGAGTTGGGAGGTGTGACGGGAGGGGGAGAGGCGCCAGGGCTGAGGTGCGGCTGCCCTCTCCCCCCCACATATATATAGGGGGCCAGGGGGGCGCCAGCCCCTTGCAGATCCAATCTGCAAGGGGGGGCGGCGGCCAGGGAGGAGTCCCCCTCCCCCAAGGCAAGTGGTGGCCCCCCTTCCCCTTAGGGTTTATCCCTAGGCGCAGGGGAGGTGGGCCTCCCTTGGTGGTGCGCCAGCCCTGAGGGCTGGACACAACCCCTTGCGGCCTAGGGGCCCCACCGGGAGGGGTGGCCCCACCCGGTGGACCCCCGGGGCCCCTCCGGTGGTCCCGGGACGCTCCAGGTGACCCCCGGAGATCACCCGTTGGCCGAAACTGGACTTCCCATATATCAATCTTTACCTCCGGACCATTCCGGAACTCCTCGTGACGTCCGGGATCTCATCCGGGACTCCGAACAACTTTCGGGTTTCCACGTGCATTAATCTCTACGACCCTAGCGTTACCGAACCTTAAGTGTGTAGACCCTACGGGTTCGGGAGACACGTAGACATGACCGAGACCACTCTCCGGTCAATAACCAACAGCGGGATCTGGATACCCATGTTGGTTCCCACGTGTTCCTCGATGATCTTCATCGGATGAACCACTGTGTCAAGGATTCACTCAATCCCGTATGTTATTCCCTTTGTCCATCGGTACGGTACTTGCCCGAGATTCGATCGTCGGTATTCCCGATACCTTGTTCAATCTCGTTATGGCAAGTCTCTTTACTCGATCCGTAATCCATCATCCCGTGATTAACTACTTAGTCACATTGAGCTCATTATGATGATGTCTTACCGAGTGGGCCCAGAGGTACCTCTCCGTCATACGGAGTGACAACATCCCAGTCTCGGTTCGTACCAACTCAACAGACACTTTCGGAGATACCCGATGCGTACCTTTATAGCCACCCAGTTACGTTGTGACGGTTGGCACACCCAAAGCACTCCTACAGTATCCGGGAGTTGTACAACCTCATGGTCTAAGGAATAAATACTTGACACCGAAAATCTTATGCATTACGAACTATACGATCTCGTGTTATGCTCAAGTTTGGGTCTTGTCCATCACATCATTCTCCTAATGATGTGATCCCGTTATCACTGACATCTCATGTCCATGGTCAGGAAACCGTGACCATCTGTTGATCAACGAGCTGGCTACTAGAGGCCTACCAGGGACTCATTGTGGTCTGTGTATTCACACATGTATCGCTGTTTCCGTACAATACAATTCAAGCATGAATAACAGACAATTATCATGAACAAGGAGATACAATAATAATGCTTTTATTATTGCCTCTAGGGCATATCTCCAACAACCACTAGAGGAGAGACAACATACATCTCATCAAAATATCGATCGAAGATCAAATTCACGTGACTACTAATAGCAAGACTTCTCCCATGTCCTCGGGAACAAAAGTAACTACTCACAAGACATAATATTGTTCATGATCAGAGGGATATTTATATGCATATTGGATCTGAACATATGATCTTCCACCAAATAAACCAACTAGCATCAACTACAAGGAGTAATCAACACTACTAGCAACCCACAAGTACCAATCTGAGGTTTGGGTACAAAGATTGGATACAAGAGATGAACTAGGGTTTGAGAGGAGATGGTGCTGGTGAAAATGTTGATGAAGATAACCCTCCCCAAGATGGGAGGGTTGTTGGTGATGACGGCGGTGATGATTTCCCCCTCCCGGAGGGAAGTATCCCCGGCAGAACAGCTCTGCCGGAGCCCTAGATTGGTTTCCGCCTCGGTTCCACCTCGAGACGGCGGCGTCTGGTCCCGAAAGCCTCCTCTTGATTTTTTCCAGGTCAAAACGCTTCATATAGGAGAAGATGGGCATCGGGGGCCCACCGACTGGCCCTCGAGGCAGGGGGGCGCGCCCCCCACCCTCGAGGCCAGCCAGTGGCCCCTCTCGTGGATTTCTTCCGCCAGATATTTTTTATATTTTCCGAAAAAATGTTCTGTGGAGTTTCGGGGCTTTTGGAGTTGTGCAGAATAGGTTTCCAGAGTTTGCTCCTTTTCTAGCCCAGAATTCCAGCTCCCGGCATTCTCCCTCTTCATGTAAACCTTGTAAAATAAGAGAGAAAAGGCATAAGTATTGTGGCAAAACATGTATGAACAGCCCATAATGTAATAAATATCAACTTATAAGCATGATGCAAAATGGACGTATCAAGGGTAGAGGTAGACATGCTAGTGGAGCGGGTCGTCCAGTTGGTCCGCAACGGGGTTACGGGGTTGGATCTGCTTGAGGTGTTCCTTATGCGGAGGATCCAGCCTCTCCAAGCTCGAGACCATCCGATGTGGCTGTACTCCGGCGTCGGCGACTCGTCTCGGGTCCACCCAGAGGAGGCCGCGGTGAAGACGGTGGCGTAGTGTTTGAAGTGCATCACGGGGAACAAGGACAACCCCAGGGGGCTCGGAAGAGTTCCTCCATTCGACGCAGACCATCTACCTGACAAGGTCTGGCCTTGACTTTCGAGTGGTTTTCATGTTTCTTGTTTGTGGTTGTCTCATGAATCCGATTGATGTTTGATTAATCTTCTTTTCCGCAGATCTATACCGAAATGTTTTCGGTGCCCAACGGGGATCAGGTCCAGGAGGGCGAAGAAGGTGCGGGCGAGGCTTCCGAGTGGAAGTCCGACGAGGAGACCGGAGAGGAGAGCGAAGACTCCAGCAGCGGTGAGGAGGTCGAGTCACCTCTCCGCGGCGAAAAGCGCTCCAAGGAGAAGCATGACCCACAGGTTGTGCGCTCCAGGGTGGGCCCCTCCAGCTCTCAAGTGCAGAAGCGGGCTCGCGTGGCCACTCCCGATCCGACTGAAAAGGCGCCCAAGCAGCCTAAGGTCGCCGCCGTCAAGCCTCGGAAGGCCCTGCCCAAGATCAAGGTGGACGTCCCAATCGCCTCCACGTAAGTGCTGCTTCGCTTCATTTCTCTTTGCTCTTTGGAAATCAACTTTGTATTCGTCGACTCACTTTCAATGAAATCTTCAGTGCTGCTGCTTCTGCGACCTCGATGGATATCGACAAGGGTCGAAATGACGAGGAGACCGCTGATGCTGCTACATCTCGTGCAGGTGCGGGTTGTAGATCACACTTTGCTTTTTGTCTGTTTGAACTAACGGTTGACTGAACTTTGTGATTGTCTTTTGAAGTGCCGCGCCATGTCATAGAGCTCCCAGATGATGACGATGACGACGATGACGAGCGCGCGAGAGTGACTCGACGACGCACAGGAAGGAAGGGCCGGAAGGCACCCTCTGGCTCTGAGGCCTAGCAACAGGGAGACGTGGCCCGGACCATGGTCTCCTTCGTCGTCCCTGTGTCGACTGTTCGCCCTTCTTCGTCGACTGGTCCGGCCGTCGATCCAGCGCCTGCTCCGCTGTCCGTTCTCTTCTCCACCCATCACGTCCCGAAGGACCCCGTGGGCGCGGCCCAAGAAGCCATTCGTCAGGCGGGGTTGATGATGGAGAGGACGAAGCGGCGTATGAGGCTAGCATGGCTGCTTACAACGCTAGCTCAGCTCTTCGGACCAATGTCCACGTTCGTCTCTTCCGACTGGTTTGCTGTATTGGTGTACTCTTCAATTTGAGAAATTTACTGCCTTGTTCGTGAGATGATGTCACACCCACACCCACTGGGTGTCTTCTCTTGTAGCTTTATTATTTGTAGTCCAACCGATAGTACCAGTGGGGGCACGTTCAGTGCGCCCAGTGGGTGTAGTCCCCGAGGCCATGGTCGACTGAAGTCGGTCGATCGTGGTCTTTAGAATACGTCTTGTCCAGTTGTTTCGAACTTTTCTTGCTCGTGCAGGACGGATCCGGCCGAGTGAGAACCAGTGGGGGCACGCTCAGTGCACCCATTGGGTGTAGTTCCCGAGACCGTGGTCGACTGGTGGTAGTCGGCCATGGTCTGAGAACAGAACCTTTCCTCTTTTTTTTGGGCTCTGGTCAGACTGATCTGGCAGAGTGAGAACTAGTGGGGGCATGCTCAGTGCACGACTGGGTGTAGTCCCCGAGACTGCGGTTGAGTGTTTGACTCGACTATAGTCTTAGAATTCTGATTTGTTGTGCCGACGCAGAGATCTTGTGAGTTCGGAGCTAAGTTTGCGGATCTCGAGAAGAAGCAGGTCCAGCTCAATCTTGATTTGCAGCTGGCTCGGGACCATTTGAAGAAGACTCAGGACGAAGCGGCTGTTAATTAACGCGAACAACTTGTCGACTGATCTTCGATAAATATGCCATGTGTATCCTTATGTTCATCTGTCTAGTGACGTCTCTTGTAGATCAAATGAAGGTGGCCCTGGAGCAGAAGGACCTTGACCCGACGACAGCGCAGCAGAGGGCGCAGGAGAAGACCGAACTGGCGGAGTAGAAGCTGGCTTCAGTTGGCATGCTCAAAGCAGAGATCACCAAGCTGAAGGGCTCTCTTGACGCGGCCAACCAGGAAGTGACTCGATTGAAGGGGGCCAAGAACGCCCTGAACGAGAAATATGAGGGCCTCTAGAACGAGCTGGAGGCTTATTTGAGTGACCTCACCAAGAAGTGGTATCTTGTGCTTGAAGGTATGCCTTTTTTGCTTGGACCGAGTCAAATTGGTCGACCCATAACTTGCTTGCTGATTCGTCGCGTTCTCTCTTGTGTAGAATTCTGCCGCAACTTCGATGAGGAAACTGGGCGGGTCGAGCCTGGTCTGGACCCTGCAACCTCTATTGTCAAGGATGAAGCTGCTATGAACATCTTGAGGTTGGAGTCTCGCCTCACGAGTACCACAGGCTATCTTGGTCGTCTGAAAGCAGTGATGTCTCGGATTCATGATGCACTCTGGAGGGGAGTCGTGCAAGAGAACGACCTCGAGTCCCTAATGACTCAACTCAATGAGATCCCCGGTCGAGTGCAGGAGTGGAAAAAGTCATCCGCCCACTGTGGAGCCGATGTAGCGCTGTCTCTGGTATGGGTGCACTGCAAGGAGGTGAAGGAGAAGAGGCTTGTTGTGCTCAAGGTCGCCAACACGAAGGAGCTCCAATTCCAATCGTTCATGGAGACTTTCTTGGAGGCTGCTACCCGTATCGCTGATGGGATTGACCTGGATGAGTTCGTTGCACCTGCGAGCCCACCTCCTCCTGGGGAGTGAATAAACTTTGATACCTTGATTCAATTTGCCTCGGAATGCCGAGTGATTCTATAACCGTTAAAATCTCATGGGCTTGGTGCCCAAGTACTCTTGCCCGAATCTTACGGGACTTTATCTAAATTTGATTCCTTTTGCATTTGCTTGTTTTGCTTCCGACTCTCTCCGACCTTTTGGATTTCGAGTCGACGTCATCTCTGTGGCATGGCTCCGACGGCTGAACCACTTGATGGTGATGTTGTACTTGTGGCGCAGCTCAGAGGACCGCAGCTGAGCCTCTGAGTGAGAGGACTGCTCTTCGCTCGGAGTAATTTTTGTAACTTAGGTGATTATGGGGTCGCAGCTAAGTCCCCGAGTGAGAGGGTTGCTCTTCACTCGGAGTAGTTTTTGTAACTTAGGCCATTACGGGATCACAGCTAAGTCCCCGAGTGAGAGGGTTGCTCTTCACTCGGAGTGATTTTTGTAAGTTAGGCGATTATGAGCTACATTGTACTTGTGGCGGAGCTCGGAGGACAGAGCCACATTGTACTTGTGGCGTAGCTCGGAGGACCGCAGCTAAGCCCGCAAGTGAGAGGGTTGCTCTTCACTCGGAGTAGTTTTTGTAACTTAGGCGATTACGAGCTACATTGTACTTGTGGCGGAGCTCGGAGGATAGAGCCACATTGTACTTGTAGCATAGCTCGGAGGACCGCAGCTAAGCCCCCGAGTGAGAGGATTGCTCTTCACTCGGAGTAGTTTTTGTTACTTAGGCGATTACGGGGTCGCATCTAAGCCCCCGAGTGAGAGGATTGCTCTTCACTCGGAGTAGTTTTTGTAACTTAGGCGATTACGAGCTACGTTGTACTTGTGGCGGAGCTCGGAGGACAGAGCCACGTTGTACTTGTGGCGTAGCTCGGAGGACCGCAGCTAAGCCCCCGAGTGGGAGGATTGCTCTTCACTCGGAGTAGTTTTTGTAACTTAGGCGATTACAGGGTCGCAGCTAAGCCCCCGAGTGAGAGGGTTGCTCTTCACTCGAAGTAGTTTTTGTAACTTAGGCGAATCGGGTTCGCGGCTAAGCCCCGGAGTGAGAGGGTTGCTCTTCACTCAGAGTAGTTTTTGTAACTTAGGCGAATCGGTTTCGCGGCTAAGCCCCCGAGTGAGAGGATTGCTCCTCACTCGGGGTAGTTTTTGTAACTTAGGTGAATCGGGTTCGCGGCTAAGTCCCCGAGTGAGAGGATTGCT
>LR738711.1:890586815-890608050 GCA_902687465.1 Secale cereale | reverse complement strand
GAATCGGGTTCGCGGCTAAGCCCCCGAGTGAGAGGGTTCTTTTCACTCGGAGTAGTTTTTGTAACTTAGGCGAATCGGGTTCGCGGCTAAGCCCCCGAGTGAGAGGATTGCTCTTCACTTGGAGTAGTTTTTGTAACTTACGCGAATCGGGTTCGCGGCTAAGCCCCCGAGTGAGAGGATTGCTCTTCACTCAGAGTAGTTTTTGTAACTTAGGCGAATCGGGTTCGCGGCTAAGCACCCACTAGGGGATTTTGAGGACCAGCATCTTAGAAACCAACAATCATTAAGGAATTGTTGCGAACTTTTCTTTGAAACAAACTGGAAAATCTTTATTACAACTCGATTGTTCGAGCGCTTTAAGTATAGAAGCGGCGGAGCAGGTCCGCTTTCCATGAACGAGGTTCATCTCTCTTCTTGGTGACGTTGTAGAGGTGATACACTCCATTGTGCAGTACCTTGGTGATGATGAAGGGGCCTTCCCAAGCCGGGGCGAGCTTGTGCGGTCGTTTTTAATGCACTCGAAGAACCAGGTCTCCTTCCCGGAATGCTCGGCTTCGGACGTTGCGAGCATGGAATCGGCGTAGGTCCTGTTGATAGATGGTCGACCGGATCAAATCCATCTCACGCTCTTCCTCCAAGAGGTCGACTGCATCTTGACGGGCTTGCTCTGCTTCGGCTTCGGAGAAGAGTTCCACTCGGGGGGGCATTGTGCAACAAATCATTCGGCAGCACGGCTTCAGCTCCATAAACCATGAAGAAGGGGGTACGGTCAGTCGACCGGTTCGGAGTTGTCCTCAGACCCCATAAGACAGATGGTAGTTCGGTCACCCAAGCTCTGGCGGCATACTTGAGGTCGCACATAAGCCGCGGCTTTAGGCCTTGGAGGATCAAACCATTCGTTCTTTCTGCCTGTCCATTCGACTACAGATGTGCTACGGAGGCGTAGTCGACTCGTGTTCCTTGGGAGGAACAGAAAGCTCTAATTCATCCGAGTCAAAGTCGGAGCCATTATCCGTGATGATGCTGTGGGGGACTCCATATCTGAATATCAATTCCCTGATGAAGCTGATGGCGGTGCTTGACCCGAGGTTCTTGATGGGCTTGGCTTCAATCCACTTGGTGAACTTGTCGACTGCTACGAGCAGGTGAGTGAATCCGCTTCTGCCAGTTTTGAAGGGCCGACCATGTCTAACCCCCAAACGGCAAAAGGCCAAACCAACGGAATGGTCTTCAAGGCAGACGCTGGCTTTTGAGACATGTTGGAGTAGAACTGGCAGCCTTCGCACTTGTCCACGATATCTTTAGCCATCTCGTTAGCTCGGGGCCAATAAAATCCAGCTCGGTACGCCTTGGCCACTATAGTCTGAGAGGAAGCGTGGTGTCCACAAGTCCCCGAGTGAATTTCATTCAGAATCAGTCGACCCTCCTCTGGGTCGATGCAGCGCTGAGCGACTCCTGTGACACTCTCCCTATAGAGTTGACCCTGAATGATGGTAAAAGCCTTGGACCGACGGACAATCTAGTGTGCTTCTTCTTCATCCTCCGGGAGTTCTTGCGTGAGCAGATATGCTATGTAAGGCACAGTCCAGTCGGGCGTGATCACCAAAACCTCCATGATCAGGTCGACCAATGCAGGTACTTCGACTTCGGTCAGATCAGATACGCTGACTGGCTACGGGGGTTCCTCCGTGAAGGGGTCTTCTTTGACTGAGGGGGTGTGCAGATGCTCCAGAAATACATTCTTGGGTATAGGCTTTCGAGTCGACCCAATTTTCGCGAGATCGTCAGCAAGCTGATTCTTGGCTATGGGCACGTGATGGAGCTCTAAACCTTCGAACTTCTTTTCAAGCTTTTGCACTGCACTGCAATAACTGGTCATTGCCGGGCTTCTGACGCCCCACTCTTTCATCACCTGGTTCACCACTAAGTCTGAATCGCCGTAGACCATCAGGCGACAGACGCCAAGTGAGATGGCCATACGCAATCCGTACAAAAGTGCTTCGTATTCAGCTTCGTTGTTCTATGAGTCAAAGTGGATTTGAAGGACGTAACTGAGCTTGTCGCCCCTGGGAGATACCAGGACCACGCCTGCACCGGATCCGTTCAACATCTTGGATCCATCAAAGAACATAGTCCAGTGGTCCGACTGAACCTGAGTCGGCATCTCTTGTTCGATCCACTCGGCCACAAAATCTGCTATTGCCTGAGACTTGATAGCTTTCTTCGCTTCAAACTTGATATCTAGCGGAAGGAGTTCAATCGCCCATTTTGCCACTCGACCGGTTGCGTCTCGGTTGTTTAGGATTTCTGATAGTGGGGCGTCGCTGACCACTGAGATTGTATGATCCGAGAAGTAATGGGCAACTTTCTTTGCGGTCAAGTAGATCCCGTACATGAGCTTCTGGCAATGCGGGTACCTTTGCTTGAAGGGAGTCAAAACTTCGGATATGTAATAGATTGGGCATTGGACTTTGTAGGCCTTGCCTTCTTCTTCCCGCTCGACCGTGAGTACAGTGCTGACAACTTATCCAGTGGCTGCAATGTATAGTAAGAGAGGCTCTTTGCTGACTGGGGCAGCAAGCACCAGCTGGGTGGACAACAGGGCTTTGAGCTCTTCAAACGTTGCTTCGGCTTCAGAATTCCACTCTAACTTTTCGGATTTCTTCATCAGTCGATAGAGAGGTAATGCCTTCTCACCGAGATGAGAAATGAATCGACTCAATGCGGCCAAGCAACCATTTAGCTTTTGGACATCGTGTACACGCTCGGGGCGTTTCATTCGGAGGATTGCACCGACCTTTTCTGGGTTGGCGTCGATTCCCCATTCGGAAACAAGGAAACCGAGTAACTTGCTGCCCGGAACTCCAAATGTACACTTCGATGGATTGAGCTTGTTATCATAGCTTCTTAAATTTGCGAATGTCTCAGCGAGGTCAGTCAACAGGTCGGAACCCTTGCGCGACTTAACCACGATGTAATCCATGTATGCTTCGACGTTCCGACTGATTTGCTTCAGCGGGCACTTTTGAATCATGCGCATGAAGGTAGCGCCGGCATTCTTGAGACCGAAAGGCATGGTGACATAACAGAAACACCCGAATGGGGTGATGAAAGTTGTCTTGATTTCATCGGGTCCAAACAGTCGGATCTGATGGTACCCGGAATACGCGTCCAGAAAGTACAAACGCTCGCACCCCGCAGTCGAGTCGACTATTTGATCGATGCGGGGGAGAGGAAAATGATCCTTCGGGCAGGCCCGATTGATATGCTTGAAATCGATGCACATGCAAAGAGACTTGTCCTTCTTGGGGACCATGACCACATTGGCAAGCCACTCGGAGTGGTAGATCTCGCGGATGAACTCAGCTGCCAGAAGCTGAGCCACCTCTTCGCCAATTGCCTTTCTCTTCTCCGCAGCGGACCGACGGAGATGTTCCTTTACGGGCTTCACTTTTGGGTTGACTTGCAAACGGTGCTCAGCCAGTCCTCTGGGTACACCTGGCATGTCAGATGGTTTCCATGCAAAGATGTCCCAGTTCTCACGGAGGAACTGGATGAGTGCTTCTTCCTATTTGCTGTCGAGTGTAGTTGAGATGTGGGTCGGTGCTGCATTGGGGTCGGTGGGGTGAATGTGTACGGGCTTCGTCTCCCCAGCCGACTGAAAAGCCGACTCGGAAGCCGGCTTCTTGGCCTGTAGCAAGTCACTCGAATCCACGTTTTTCTGGTACTCCTCCATCTCTACTGCTGCCATCTGCTCATCAGCGATCTTCGAGCCTTTCTGGAAGCATTCTTCCGCTTTCTGACGGTTCCCTGTGACGGTTATAACACCGCTGGGTCCCGACATCTTCAGCTTGAGGTATACATAACACGGTCGAGCCATGAATCTGGCGTAGGAGGGCCTACCCAGAATGGCGTGATAAGCGCTGTGGAAGTCCACCACTTCAAATGTCAGCTTCTCTTTGCGATAATTCTTTGAGTCGCCAAAGACTACGTCGAGTGAGATTTCGCCAAGTGAGTCGGCCTTCTTCCCGGGGATGACCCCATGGAACCTCATGTCGCTTTCGCGCAGCTTGGACATCGGAATGCCCATCCCACGGAGGGTTTCAGCATACAAAATATTCAAGCCACTTCCACCATCCATCAGGACCCTGGTCAAACGCGTGCCCTCGACCACTGGGTCGACCACCAGCGCCTGCCGCCTAGGGGTAGCGATGTGCGCAGGGTGATCGGACTGGTCGAATGTGATGGGGGTCTCGGACCACTTCAGATACGTGGTTGTTGCCGGGGTAACCATGTTGACTTCTCTGTTGATTACTTTCAGTCGACTCTTGCTTTCAACGTTGGCAAAAATCATCAGGGTAGAGTTGATCTGGGGGTAACCTCCATCCCCTTCTTTGTCCTCGGTCTCCTCTGATTCCTTTTCCCTCTCAGTCGACTGCTCTTTCTAGAAGCTCTAGATCAGGAGCCGGCACTGTCGAGTGGTGTGCTTGGGATAGACCAAGTTCCCCTCTTCGTCTTTCTTCGTGTGGATAGGACACCGCTGGTCGAGTACATCATTCCCAGCTTGATCTTTCACTTTCTTGGGGACCCAAGGCCCCTTGGGCTTTCCTTTGCCCTTCCCTTGGTTGACAACTGCAGCTTCGCCCTGAGCAGCTGGCTCGGCCTTGCGCTTGGGTTTCCGATTGGAGTTCTGATCATCTTGTCCGACTGGTTTCTTGCCACTGCGGAGTCGATCGGCTTCTTCGCCGTTAGCGACCGACTGGCTATCTCCATCATCCGGGACAGGGACATATCTCACGTTCGACCAAACTTCAGATTCAGTTCTCGGTATCGCACGCCCTCCTTGAAGGCGCAGACTGCTTGGTGTTCAGACACATTCTCCACCGTGTGGTGTATGGTGGTCCATCTCTGTATGTAATTCCTCAAGGTTTCATTCGGCTTCTGTACGCAATGCTGCAGCTCCGCGAGTCCTGCGGGCCGTTTGCAGGTACCTTCGAAGGTCCGAATAAACACTTGGGCCAGCTCTTCCCAACTATATATGCTCCCAGGGGCCAACTGATTCTGCCACGCCCGAGCCGAGCCGCCCAGCATCAGAGGAAGGTGCTTCATGGCTACGTCGTCGTTGCCACCTCCGACCTGCACAACTACTCGGTAATCCTCGAGCCAGGTGTCTGGTTTTGACTCGCCGGTGAACTTATTAACTCCCGCCGCCAACCTGAAGTTTGGGGGATCTTAGTGGCCCTGATGGCACTGCTAAAGCACTCTGGTCCAGAGACAGACGCCCGGCTTCCACTCGGACGGTCTCTGCCTTCCTCTTCTCTGAATGCTCTATTCCTGTCGACCAGCCCCTGCACAAGGATAGACCTTGCGTCGAAGCCGGGCCTCCGGGGATCTAGGGGAGTCCTCCGCTCGTCATCGCGTAAGCGTTTGCCCTCGTGTCGCCTCGGCGATAATGATCCGCTTCCCAGAGGAGGCGTAGGCACTCGACGACGGTCGTGGTGACCGGATCGACGGTCATACTGCTCATCATTCTGACCCGGATGCCGGTCTTGACGTGGGCCACGATCCTCACGCCTCGGGGGCGATCTTGGACTATGAGTTGACCAAACGGTGTCTGCAGCCACCGATCTGCTGTGAATCCTGTTACGCGACTGAGAAACAGCCGCGTTCTGCTCTCCGGCTGTTCGGAGCAGCGCCCGGATCTGTTGTATGCCTCTCGTAGCCTCCGATTGAGATGGTTGAATTGACTCCGCGATGCGAGCCGTGACTTCGAGGTTTTGGACAGGCGTACGGAACACCTGAGTCTTGCACGGGAACGACTGCCGCGGTCGTCGAATGGACTTGGGGACCAATCGGCGGGCTCGCTCCTCGAGTGTGCGCTGGATATTCTCCAGGCGTGCACGCTCAGCCACGGTGGCCAGGTGCGTGGCTTCCAGGGCTCGAGCCTCTGGAGTATCTCCCATGATGGGGGTGAAGAGCGCGTCCTCATTGCGGCGGCAGAGCTCGTCCCTCTGCTCGGCAGTGAGGGGTTGGGGAATGTACCTGTCGTGGTCGAATGAATGACCGTCGCCGCTGCCGCCATTGCCGCCGCGAGGGAATCCTGGCGGACTGTGGCGCGAGTCGACCATGAGGACTTCCGCCGCGGGATCGCTGCTCCCGCACTCGGAAATCGAATCTGAGAGCTCGACCGACGGATCGACCGGCCCGTAGAGGTACTCGTCGGGCTCGATGGCCGCGACTTGAGGGGTGGCCGCCTAGCGGGCCACCGTGTGTTTCACCCACCGCCGGAGCCGAGAGCGACCGGATCGCTTGCGACGGCATGCGGCGGGGACGAAGGATGATGAAGGAACCGACAGGTACTGAGTCGACGCTGCCGGAGAAGGACGCCGCAAGCACTGGCAAGGAAGTGCGCAGCCCCGCGGACGGGCAGTGCCTCGACGTCGAGGGGAGCCTCCTGGAGCCAAGCGGAGTCGTCGGCGACGAAGACGAGCGCGTTGAGTCGGATCTCGCGGCCCAGCGCCAGACCACCGCCGGAAACCATGGTGAAGGAGGTCAGAGAAAAGGTTGCAACCTCACCATAAGTCGCTAGGACACCCTGCCCCACGGTGGGTGCCAACTGTCGTGGTTCTAAGTCTGACAGTACGAGTAGGGGGTACGTAAGAGGAGGCGAGGCCCTAGCTATGGTGATATTGTACGCAAGATGTATACGAGTTCAGGCCCTTCTCGGAGGAAGTAAAAGCCCTACGTCTCGGTGCCTGGAGGCGGTCGACTAGAATGTATATGGGTGTTTGAGTTACAGGGGTGCGAACCCTCATACTGGAGGAGGGGGGCGGCTTATATAGTGCGCCAGGACCCCAGCCATGCTCCACGTTACCAAGGGTTCAATGTACATAAAGGCATGCATTACTGATAATGCCCGCAGCAAAGAGTAATAAAGGCATTCATGGTCGTGGATTGAATACCAGACCGTTGCTGTCCTAAGGGACCTTTGACCTTCAGGGGTCGAGTGTCTTGGAAGGGTCGAGTGAAGTTGAGTCGTCTGAACGGGGTTGTACAGTCGAGTGGATTGTCCTCTTGGGCCGTGTCAGTCGACTGTTCTTGTTTCCTTCGGTTTGTCTTTTGAGCTTCTGGGGTAGTGACCTTGGGTGGGGTATCTTGGTCAGGCCTGTGACCCTACCCTAGGTCTGTAACCTCATCAGGGATGCTTGTCCAAGTAAGGGCAGCATCCAAGCACCGGTCCACCCACATACCAAATTATCAAAGTAACGAACGCGAATCATATGAACGTGAGGAAAACTAGCTTGACAATAATTCCCACGTGTACTCGGGAGCGCTTTCCTTCATATAAGAGTTTGTCCAGGCTTGTCCTTTGCTACGAAAAGGATTGGGCCATCTTGCTGCACCTTATTTACTTTTACTACTTGTTACTTGCTACCAATTATCTTATCACAAAACTATCTGTTACCGATAATTCCAATGCTAGCAGAAAATACCTTACTGAAAACTGCCTATCATTTCCTTCTGCTCCTCGTTGGGTTTGACACTCTTACTTATCGAAAGGACTACGATAGATCCCCTACACTTGTGGGTCATCAAGACTCTTTTCTGGCGCCGTTGCCGGGGAGTGAAGCGCCTTTGGTAAGTGGAATTTGGTTTGGAAAATTTTATATAGTGTGCTGAAATTTACTGTCACTTGTTACTATGGCTCATAATCCTTTGAGGGGCTTGTTCGGGGAATCTTCACCCCGACCAGAAGAGCAAAGAGTTGTTCCTCAACCTACTGAACCTACTGAAAATGTTTGCTTTGAAATTCCTTCGGATAAGATAGAGAAACTGCTAGATAATCCCTTTACAGGAGATGGAACACTACATCTCGATTTGCACCTAATCTATGTGGATGAGGTTTGTGGATTATTTAAGCTTGCAGATATGCCCGAGGATGTTATCAAGAAGAAGGTATTCCCTTTATCTTTGAAGGGAGATGCATTGACATGGTTTAGGCTATGCGATGATATTGGATCATGGAACTATAATCGATTGAAGTTGGAATTTCATCAGAAGTTCTATCCTATGCATCAGGTTCATCGTGATCGTAATTATATATATAATTTTTGGCCTCGCAAAGGAGAAAGTATCGCTCAAGCTTGGGGGGGGGGGGGTGGGCTTAAGTCAATGTTATATTCATGCCCCAATCATGAGTTCTCAAGAAAAATGATCATTCAAAAATTTTATGCTCGGCTTTCTCTCCATAATCGCTCCATGCTTGATAATTCTTGTACTGGTTCTTTTATGATGAAGACTATTGAATTCAAATGGGATTTATTGGAAGGAATTAAATGCAACTCTGAAGATTGGGATCTCGACGAAGGTAAGGAGTCAGGTATGACCCCTAAGTTTGATTGTGTTGAATCTTTTATGGATACCGATGTTTTCCGTGAATTTAGCATTAAATATGGACTTGACTCTAAGATAGTAGCTTCTTTCCGTGAATCGTTTGCTACTCACGTTGATCTCCCTAAGGAGAAGTGGTTTAAATACCATCCTCCCATTGAACTTATAATGTTGATCCTATTGTTCCTACCGCTTATATTGAGAAACCGCCTTTCCCTGTTATGATAAAGGATCATTCTAAAGCTTCAATTGTGGTTCGTAAGAGTAATACTAGAACACCTACACCCTCTAAGAAAATTAAAGTTGAATTAGTGTTGCAATGGTTAAGGATCACTTGGTCAAAAATTTAGATGGGCATGTTATTTACCTCCAAGAGGAAGCTGCTAGAATTGCCAAACCCGATACTAGGAATAAACATAGACCTCTTGTAGGCATGTTTGTTATTTCTGTTAAAATAGGAGATCATTGCTATCATGGTTTATGTGACGTAGGTGCTAGTGCGAATGTAATACCCATTTCCTTATATAAATAAATTATGCGCGATATTGCACCTGCTGAGCTAGAAGGTATTGATGTCACTATTAAGCTTACCAATAGAGACACTATTTCACCAATGGGGATTGTTAGAGATGTTGAAGTCTTGTGTGGGAAAGTTAAATACCCTGCTGATTTTCTTGTTCTTGGTTCCCCACAAGATAATTTCTGCCCCATTATATTTGGTAGACCCTTCTTGAACACCGTTAATGCTAAGATAGACTGCGAAAATGATATTGTTACTGTTCGATTAGGGGATATGTCTCATGATTTTAACTTTGCTAAATTTTGTAGAAAACCCCATGATAAAGAATTGCCTAGTAAGGATGAAATTATTGGTCTTGCTTCTATTGCTGTGCCTCCTAACGATCCTTTAGAACAATATCTGCTAGACCATGAAAATGATATGTATATGAATGAGAGAAGGGAAATATATGAAATATTTTTTAAGCATGGGAACCTTATTGAAAAACAACTTTCCTGTTGAAATTCTAGGGGATCCTCCTGCACCCAAGGGTGATCCCGTGCTTGAACTCAAACCATTACCTGATACTCTTAAGTATGTTTATCTCGATGAAAAGAAGATATATCCTGTTATTATTAATGCTAACCTTTCAGAGCAGGAAGAAGAAAAAATATTGAAAATTCTGAAGAAGCACCGTGCTGCTATTGGATATACTCTGGATGATCTTAAGGGCATTAGTCCCACTATATGCCAACACAAGATAAAGTTGGAAGATGACGCAAAATCGGTTATCGATCATCAACGACGGTTAAATCCTAAGATGAAAGAAGTGGTAAGGAAAGAAATACTAAAGCTTCTAGAGGCATACATAATCTATCCAGTTGCTAATAGCCAATGGGTAAGTCCTGTCCATCGTGTCCCTAAGAAGGGAGGTATGATTGTTGTTCCTAATGATAAAGATGAATTGATCCCGCAAAGAATTGTTACAGGTTATAGGATGGTAATCGATTTGCGCAAATTAAATAAAGCCACTAAGAAAGATCATTACCCTTTGCCTTTTATTGATCAAATGCTAGAAAGGTTATCCAAACATACTCATTTTTGCTTTCTAGATGGTTATTCTTGTTTCTCTCAAATACCTGTGTCAAAAGGGGATCAAGAAAAGACCACTTTTACTTGTCCTTTCGGTACCTTTGCTTATAGACGCATGCCTTTTGGTTTATGTAATGCACCTGCTACCTTTCAAAGATGCATGATGGCTATATTCTCTGATTTTTGTGAAAAGATTGTTGAGGTTTTCATGGATGATATTTCCGTTTACGGAACTTCTTTTGATGATTGCTTGAGCAACCTTGATCGAGTTTTGCAGAGATGTGAAGAAACTAATCTTTTATTGAATTGGGAGAAGTGCCACTTTATGGTTAATGAAGGCATTGTCTTGGGGCATAAAATTACTGAAATAGGTATTGAAGTTGACAAAGCTAAAGTTGATGCTATTAAAAAGATGTCGCGTCCTAAGGACATCAAAGGTATACGAAGTTTCCTTGGTCATGCCAGGTTTTATAGGAGGTTCATTAAGGTCTTCTCCAAAATCTCCAGGCCTCTGACTAATCTCTTACAAAAAGATGTTCCTTTTGTCTTTGATGATGATTGTGTCGAAGCATTTGAAATACTTAAGAAAGCATTGATCTCTGCACCCATTGTCCAGCCTCCCGACTGGAATTTACCCTTTGAGATTATGTGCGATGTTAGGTGTTGTTCTTGGACAAAGAGTTGATAAGAAATTGAATGTTCTCCAATATACTAGTAAAACTCTAGACAGTGCCCAGAGAAATTATGCTACTACTGAGAAAGAGTTTTTAGCAGTAGTATTTGCATGTGATAAGTTTAGACCTTATATTGTTGATTCTAAAGTAACTATTCACACTGATCATGCTGCTATCAAATACCTTATGGAAAAGAAAGATGCTAAACCTAGACTTATTAGATGGGTTCTCCCGCTGCAAGAATTTGATTTGCATATTATTGATAGAAAGGGAGCTAAGAACCCCATTGTAGACAACTTGTCTAGGCTGGAGAATATTCTTGATGACCCACTGATACGTCTCCAACGTATCTATTTATTGTTCCATATGCTATTATTTATGATGTTTTGGATGTTTAATGGGCTTTATTATACAATTTTATATTATTTTTGGGACTAACCTATTGACCCAAAGGCCCAGTCGAGATTGCTGTTTTTTTGCCTATTTCAGGGTTTTATAGAAAAGGAATATCAAACGGAGTCCAAACGGAATGAAACTTCGGGAGAGATATATTTGGAGCAAAATATGCACCGGAGACTTGAGAACCACGGAGTAGGGCACACGTGGCGTCCACGAGGGTGGGGGCGCGCCCCCTGCCTCGTGGGCCCCATGTTAGGGCCCCCGGTGCCCTCCTTTGTCCTATATATATCTACGTACCCCGAAACCATCAGAACAACAGAGAAAACCCTAGTTCCACCGCTGCAACCTTCTGTTCCCATGAGATCCCATCTTGGGGCTTGTTCCGGAGCTCCATCGGAGGAGGGATCTACCACGGTGTGCTTCTACATCATCATCATCACCTCACCATGAGTTGTGAGTAGTTTACCACAGACCTTCGGGTCCATAGCTAGTATCTAGATGACTTCTTCTCTCTCTCTGGATCTCAATACCAAGTTCTCCTCGGTCTTCGAGGAGATCTATTCGATGTAATCTCTTTTTGCGGTGTGTTTGTCGAGATCCGATGAATTGTGGGTTTATGATCAAGATTATCTATGAGAAATATTTGGTTCTTTTCTGAGATCTTTATGTATGATTATAATATCCTTGCAAGTCTCTTCGAATTATTGGTTTGGTTTGGCCTACTAGATCTATAGTTCTTGCAATGGGAGAAGTGCTTGGCTTTGGGTTCAATCTTGCGGTGTCCTTTCCCAGTGACAGTAGGGGCAGCAAGGCACATATTGTATTGTTGCCATCGAGGATAAAAAGATGGGGTTTATATCACTATGTTTGAGTTTATCACTCCGTTCTTATGAATTTAATACTCTATATGCATGTTGGATAGCGGTCGATGTGTGGAGTAATAGTAATAGATGCAGAATCGTTTCGGTCTACTTGTTTCGGACGTGATGCCTATATATAATGATCATGCCTAGATAGTCTCATAATTATTCTCTTTTCTATCAATTGCTTGATGATACGTCCAAAATGCATCACTATTTTGTATCATAATTTATCCTTATTCATTGATATATTTCACATTACGATGATGTTCTTATGTTGTTTTGGCCTATTTTACACAGTTTGCAAGTTTCCGGTACCGAAGCAGCAGACGCAGGATTCAGCGGTAAAAAGTGGACGCTGAGTTGCTGAAGAAGAATACCTCCAAATTACCTGAAAATCGACGGAGGGCATTTTCCAGACGAATCACGAAGACACGCAAAAGGGCAACCAGAGGGGGGCCACAGGGTGTCCAGGCGCCCTGGGGGCGCCCCCCCTGGCCGCGCCGGGGGGCGCCTGGAGCCCCTGGCCCACCTCCGGCTGCCCCCTTTTGCCTATATACTCTCCGTTATCCGAAAACCCTAAAAACGAGAGTTTTTACGGAGTTCCGCCGCCGCTCCGTGGCGGAAACCTACAGAGGAGAAAAAGCCATCTCCGGCGGGCAGATTCCGCCGGGGAGATCACCTCCCGGAAGGGCAGATCGTCGCCATCGTCATCACCATCGTCACGGGCATCATCGAGATCATCATCAACATCATCCCCAACACCAGCACCATCTCCATCTTCATCCAAATCTCATCTCACAATTGCAACTTGTGTTGTAACTCGTACTATCTATCCTCTCTACTCCATCGGTGTTGATTACTACTTTGTGGTGAATGCTATTGAGTTTTGTTGGAGAAATATCATTATGTCCAGATTGTTTATCACCCATTTATCTCCACTGATCATGATCTCTTTTATGTCTTGTGAGTAGTCACCTTAGTTTTGAGGACATGGGAAAAGTCTTGTTGTTAGTAGTCATATGCTGTTGAAGTAATATGTGTTGTTTGATACTTAAGTTGCGTTGTTATTCTACTAGTGGTGTTGTGTGAGTCGAACACTCAACACTTCGCCTTATTAAGGACCTAGGAGAATACATTGTGTACAAAGAATGCTTACGGTGGGTTGCCGGAGTGACAGAAACCTGAACCCCAGTTCGCACGCTTTTGCATAAGGGAACAATGGATCCTCGATCGTATTGCTATGGTTAGGCTTTTGCCTTAAATACTATCTTGTATTTGCGGATGCTTGCAAGGTGTTTAATCATAAGAGTGCACTCATCTTAGTCTAGAGAGTGCACTAGCATAGATCCACCCACTCAACACTTATCAACACATAACATAGTATTGATACGGAATATGGCGAAAGCACATGACTACCTCTCCCGTGTGTCCTCAGGAACGCTTTAGCCTTTATAAGTTCAGTTGCTATGCCTCTCCTTTGCTCAGAAAGGATTGGGCCACTTGTTACTCTCAGTGCCTTTTACTTTACTTGCTTTTACTTTCCTGTTGCTTATATCAAGAAAACCCCTAAAAAGTTATCTTTCAGTGCTTGCAGTAGTTCCTTGCTCAGAATCGCTTATCAATACCTTCTGCTCCTCGTTGGGTTCGACACTCTTACTTATCGAAAACGCTACAATAGATCCCTTACAGTTGTGGGTCATCAAGTACCGTTTTCTGGCGCCGTTGCCGGGGAGCGTAGCGCTATTGGTAAAGTGAAACTGGTAAGGAAGTTTTTATAATTCTGTTTTTTATTTTTTGCTGTTGCTGCTCTTTGTCCTTATGGACAATCGTGCTATTGGATCGTTGCTTGCGGGAAGACGCCCCACACCTGTGGTGGTTGCTCCTCCCCCTACTGAAATTGTGCCCTATAAAATACCAGCTGGTATTATCGATTATGTTTTGGCTAATCGTTATGCAGGAGACAGACATCCCGGTGAACACTTGCTATATCTGTCACAACTATGTTCAGTATTTAAGCTTGCAGGTGTATCAAGGGAGTTTGTCATGAGGAAATTGTTTGCCGTATCACTTATAGATAAAGCTTCAGATTGGTATAGGCTTCTCGATAACTCACACTTGCTTGACTGGCAAGAGCTTATGTCTCTCTTTTATACTAAGTTTTATCCTCTTCATGAAATTCATCGAGACAGGAACTATATCTATAACTTTAGGTCTCGTCACGGAGAGAGCATTGCTCAAGCTTGGGGGATATTGAAGTCCCTAATGCTCAAATGTCCTATTCATGAGCTCCCCAAGGAAATTATACTTACAAATTTTTATGCCAGACTTTCTCGTCAGGATAAGGAGATGCTGGATGCCTCCTCTAGTGGGGTATTTCAGACGAAGAGTGTTGAAGAAAGGTGGGATCTCATTGAAAGGATCCAGAGGAATACCGAAGATTGGGAAATCGATAAAGGTATTGAAACCGCTATAAATTATGAACATGATTATATTGAGAGCTATGTGAAAACTGATTACTTCAATACTTTTTGCTCTAAGATTGGTCTTGATTCCCATCTAGTGACTGATTTCTGTAAGAATTTTGCCTCTCACGTTGATTCTTTTAAAAAGAAGAGAGACCAGCATCATGAACCTTTTAAAGAGCTACCTGTTGATATTCATGTTGCTGACCCTATTTTGCCTGCAGTTATATATGAACAGCCTCCTTTTCCTGCAAGGATAAGGGAGCACTCTCTTGTGACAGGCGTAATAAATAAAAGTGAGAGAAGAATTGATGAGCCTGAGGACCAGATCAGGGTCGATCCTCAAGTTGCATTGATTAAAGACCTTGTTACTAATGATGTTTTGGATTCCAATGTAAATTTTTGTGCTGTTTCCACTAACCTTGTCACAGCCAAGAATAAAGGCCCAATTTCAGGTACTCCAGTGGTATCTGTTAAAATAGGAGATCACAATTATTATGGGCTATGCGATTTGGGATCGAGTGCAAGTGCTATCCCCTATTCACTTTATGAAGAGATCATCGGTGAGATTTCCCCTTGTGAACTTGAAGAGGTTGATATTACCATTCATCTTGCAAACAGAACAACTATCTCTCCTATCGGAATTGTGAGGGACGTTGAAGTCCTATGTGGAAAGGTAAAATACCCTACCGACTTTCTAGTACTTGGTTCAGAGAGGGACAATTTTTGTCCCATTATTTTTGGTAGACCTTTTCTTAGAACTTGTGGAGCTATAATAGATTGCAAGAAAGGTAAAGTTTCTGTTGAATTCAATGGTGAGCCATATGAATTTAATTTTTCTAAGTTCTCTAAGCAGCCTCGTGGTACCGATTTACCTAGTGATTATAAAATTATTGAAAGTATTGCTTCTATTGCTATTCCCCCTAATGATCCTTTGCAGCAATATATGGAGGACCACGAGAACGATTTGCATATGCAGGAAAGAAATGAACTAGATGAAATATTCTTGAGGCAACCTGCTATCCTGAAGCACAACCTTCCGGTTGAACCTTTGGGAATTTTATCAAAACCAAAAGAAGACCCGGTGTTCGATCTTAAACCTCTTCCCGATACGCTCAAGTATGCTTATTTAGATGAAAAGAAAGTATAGCATGTTATTATCAATTCTAACCTTTCAGGATATGAAGAAGAGCGACTATTGGGAGTACTTCGTAAACACCGAGGCGCAATTGGCTATACCCTTGATGACCTTAAGGGGATTAGTCCATCTATCTGTCAACATACTATCAACCTTGAGCCTGATGCTAAACCAGTTGTTGATCATCAACGACGGTTGAACCCGAAGATGATGGATGTTGTAAGAACTGAGATTCTCAAGCTTCTAGCCGCAGGTATTGTCTACCCTATAGCTGATAGTAAGTGGGTAAGCCCGGTACATTGTGTTCCTAAGAAAGGAGGTACAACTGTGGTTCCTAATGATAAGAATGAACTAATACCTCAGCGAATTATTATTGGATATAGAATGTGTATTGATTACAGGAAGTTGAACAAGGCAACCAGGAAGGATCTCTACCCGTTGCCGTTCATCGACCAAATGCTTGAAAGGCTATCCAAAAATACCCACTTTTGTTATCTCGATGGTTATTCTGGCTTCTCTCAAATTCATGTTAACACTGCTGATCAAGAGAAGACCATTTTTACTTGTCCCTTTGGTACTTATGCTTACAGGCGTATGCCTTTTGGTTTATGTAATGCCCCTGCTACTTTTCAAAGGTGTATGTCTACTATCTTTCATGGTTTCTGTGGGGATATTATGGAAGTCTTCATGGACGATTTCTCCGTCTATGGAACTTCTTTTGACCATTGTCTCCATAACCTTAATAAAGTTTTGCAGAGATGTGAGGAGACAAATTTGGTACTCAACTGGGAGAAGTGCCACTTCATGGTTAACGAGGGAATTGTTCTTGGTCACAAGATTTCCGAAAGGGGAATTGAAGTGGACAAGGCCAAGATCGAAGCAATTGAGAGGATGCCCTATCCAAGGGACATCAAAGGTATTCGCAGTTTTCTTGGTCATGCTGGTTTCTATAGAAGATTTATTAAAAACTTTTCTATGACTTCGAGGCCCCTCACTAATCTTCTCCAGAAGGACGTTCCTTTTGTATTTGATGAGGATTGTAAGGAAGCTTTTGAAGTTCTTAAGAAAGCTTTAATAACCGCTCCTATAGTACAACCACCTGACTGGAATTTACCTTTTGAGATTATGTGTGATGCGAGTGATTTTGCTGTTGGAGCTGTTTTAGGACAAAGAGTTGATAAAAAATTGAATGTTATACATTATGCTAGTAAAACCCTTGATAGTGCTCAAAGGAATTATGCTACTACTGAGAAGGAATTCTTAGTTGTAGTTTTTGCTTGTGATAAGTTTAGGCAGTATATTGTTGATTCCAAAGTTATTATTCATACTGATCATGCTGCCATTAAATACCTTATGACAAAGAAGGATGCCAAGCCAAGGCTTATCAGATGGGTACTCCTTCTTCAAGAATTTGATTTGCAGATTGTTGATAGGAAAGGGGAAGACAATCCGGTGGCGGACAATCTTTCAAGGATGGAAGATATACCGCACGATCCCATCCCAGTCAACGATAGTTTTCCAGACG
The DNA here is from genome assembly GCA_902687465.1 of Secale cereale. NCBI lineage: Eukaryota > Viridiplantae > Streptophyta > Magnoliopsida > Poales > Poaceae > Secale > Secale cereale. The sequence continues at coordinate 890,591,007 of LR738711.1, read as the reverse complement.
AGCAACTTGCCGTTGTAAAAGTACAATCTCTTTCCGATCCTTGGTATGCAGATTATGCTAATTTTATTGTTGCAAAGTATTTGCCTCCAGGTTTAACATTTCAGCAAAGGAAGAAGTTTTTTCATGATTTGAGGCACTACTTTTGGGATGACCCACATCTTTTCAAAGAAGGTCCCAACGGGATCGTGAGAAGATGCATACCGGAAAATGAGCAGAAGGACATTCTCAGACGGTGTCATGATAGTCCCTATGGAGGACATCATGCCGGTGAGAGGACTGCACATAAGGTTCTTCAATCAGGTTTTTATTGGCCTACTCTCTTTAAGGATGCTAGAAATTATGTTTTAGCCTATGATAAATGTCAGAGAGTTGGTAACATTAGTAGAAGGAATGAGATGCCTATGAATTACTCACTAGTGATTGAACCTTTTGATTGTTGGGTTTTTGATTTTATGGGTCCTTTTCCTTCTTCGCACAAGTACACTCACATTTTAGTAGCTGTTGATTATGTGACCAAGTGGGTTGAAGCAATCCCCACTGAAAGTGCTGATCACAAGACATCTTTGAAAATGCTTAAAGATGTAATTTTTCCTAGGTTTGGTGTACCAAGGTATCTCATGACTGATGGAGGATCACACTTCACGCACGGAGCTTTTAGAAAAGCTTTAGCCCAATATGATGTCAATCATAGAATTGCTTCACCATATCATCCTCAAACAAGTGGGCAAGTTGAGCTCACCAATACAGAGATTAAGTTGATCTTGCAGAAGACAGTAAACATAAATAGAAAGGACTGGTCAAATACGTTAGGAGATGCTTTGTGGGCATATGGAACTGCTTACAAAAACCCCATGGGCATGTCCCCCTATAAGATGGTGTATGGCAAGGCTTGCCATTTGCCATTAGAGTTAGAGCACAAAGCTTTCTGGGCTGTTAGAGAGCTTAAGGCCGACCCAAAATTAGCTGGTGAGAAGCGTCTCATGAACTTGACTTCTCTAGATGAATGGAGAAGTGAAGCTTACGAGAGCGCTAAAATGTTCAAGGAAAAGGTAAAGAAGTGGCATGATAGGAAGATTCTGAAACGTGAATTTAATGTTGGTGATAAAGTTTTGTTGTTTAGATCTCGTTTCAGGTTTTCTCCAGGCAAACTACTTTCCAGGTGGGAAGGGCCATTTCATATTGAAAAAGTTTATCGGTTTGGTGCAATTAAGATTAACAATTTTGAAGGCACCAAGCCTCAAGTTGTGAATGGGCAAAGACTGAAGCATTACATAGCAGGAGACCCTGTCAATGTTGATGTGAATATAATATACACAACAACTCACGAAGAACATGTTGCGGCCCTGTTTCAGACGCCAGCAGAAGCAGAATAAAGAAAAGGTATGTATTACGGTAAGGAAACATCGCGAATCGCCATAAAAGTTCCGTATTATGAGTTTTTGCAAAATTAGTAAAATCTGAGCCTAAGTGGAGCCGGAGACGAGCTCCAGGGGGTCCAGGCGTCCCCCTGGCGCGCCCTACCTCCTGGCCGCGCCGCCAGGGCGCCTGGACACCCGGGAGTCCGTCTCCGACCCCGTTTTAGCCTGTTACCTTCCTTTCTGTGCATAAATTTTTGCTAATATCTTCCCGGATTGTTCCGGCAACGTATCTCGCGATTTCATGTGTTTTCTTTTCGATCTGTTTCTGCCAGGAATCCTTCAGCTGAATCTAGGTGCCATGGCTTCTCCAAGTTCCCCCAAGGACAAGTTCATCGTCAACATCATCAACCCTTACCTCGCTGAGGTGAAGAAGCACCCTCAGGTTGTTCGGATGGAGGACGGTGTCCTTCATCAAGAAGATCTGAAGGGACCTATCAAGGAGGGGAGCATCCAGGCCAGGCTGGAAGAAGTGGAGCAAGAAGTCTTCAAGTACAAGAAGATGATCGAGCGTGGTGTTGAAGCTAACTTTGACATCATCAACGAGCTGAAGACCTACCTCCTGAAGGAGATGAAGGAGATGTGGGAAAGCATCACCGCATCTGAAGAAAGAATTAAAGAGCTCCAAGGGCAAATTTATGATCTACATCGCCAGAACTGTGAGTATGAACTAAAGTTTATGCGCATGGGTATGGGTGCTGCATGCAGGATTTAGGAGACGAACTTCTCATATGAGACTGGAGAACCCCTTCCATGGAAGCATTTCGCCGAGGACTACGTGATCAACGCCAACAAGGATGAGGAGTGAAATCTCCTTGGGTAACGGCATTCCCTTGGCTTGTTCCAAGCTTGGGGGAGTGCCCGATATCTTTATCTTTACCTTTATCTTTTAGAGTCAAGTAGAGTCGTATCATGTCTAGGGAGGTTATTATATGAAATAGGTGTGTGCATTGAGGTCTATCACTCCTTCGGTGGAAAGATTGTATCCGTGAGTGTGGAGTCGTCTATGATGGAATATTAATGAGAAGTCTATTGGTCCCTTTGCTGCACTCGGTATTCTCTTCATGCAATCAACCTTATATGATGATTCTTATGGGGAGTATTGACCTTATATCAGGTATGGCTGTAAAAACTTTATTTAATCTTGGCAAACATAGATTTGGTCATAACAACAAGCATGATTTTCTTAAAAAATCGACATAGCCAAAACCTTTATGTTATTATGCTTGAAGTGTTATGCTGACAAGGAAGACAACTTGATGTGTTATGATTATTTCAATGTTTATGCTTTATATTGCTTTGCATATTAGTCGTCATCAATTGTCTGTTCTCTCAAAACCTTTGCTAGCCTAACCCTGTACTAAGCGGAATTATGCTTGTGCATCCATACCCTTAAGCCAATACCTTCCATATGAGTCCACCATACCTTCCTATTCGTGGTATTCCTCTACCACCTCCTAAGTATAGAATTTATGTGTTATCCTTAAATGTTCAAAATCTTTTATTTTGTGCCTCTGCTTTAGCTCATGATGAAGTAATAGTTAATTCATGGTCTTTTTGAGTTGGACAAGTTTTACCCCGGGATTGCATGTCTAATGTGCAAACCCATAATACGAGAAGGAACTGGCATAGAGTGCGCCCGGCTCATTAAAAAATATACAACAAACAAACCCTCCTTCACGCTTTGTTCATGAGAAATCAGAAAACTTTGGCAGTGATAAACAAAGGAGATTAAGAGGATGTGATCGTCCTCGTGCGGGAGCCGTTCCTCGAAACTTGTCCATCTCGAGAAGTAATTGAGTTATCTATTAGCATTCGTTGACAAATCATGCACCTCTCAAAACTTGTTTTCATTCTGTTTGATTTAAGGATAGCACATGAATTTTCCCTACTTCCCTAGAGCAGGGCCTATCTTTTAATTTTAGGTTGAGTCAGTTATTCCTGCTTCCTTCTATTCTTAAAGAGAGCAGACATTTGATGTTGACAAGGATTCATTCATATAAAGTTGCATTAAGATTTGTCATATCATATCCTTGTTGACATTATCATTTGATAAGTAAGTTGTCTGTCAAGCCCAGCCAAGGCAGACATCTTCCTTTGTGTTAACACTTTCACTTCTTGCCTGATAACATGTTCTTTCAAAAGCTTCAGTTAATCTCATCAAAACATAAAGAAAGAGCAAAAGTAGAAGCTATTAGTTGTTCTTTGACCAAAGGACATGTTTGCCATGATTTGATGAGTTTCCTTAGCCCTACTTCCGAATATAAGTGTTACCACTCTTTTATAAGGGCCTTATGAGTTGAAGATTGCTGTTGAGGATATTTGAGTTGGTGAAGAAACTGTGATGCTTCTTGTCCGTATTCTATTTATCGACACTTCACTCTCTAAACTTGTGGACAGGTTTACCGAGCTCAGTATTCGCTTGGGGACAAGCGAGGTCTAAGCTTGGGGGTGTTGATACGTCCAAAATGCATCACTATTTTGTATCATAATTTATCTTTATTCATTGATATATTTCACATTACGATGATGTTCTTATGTTGTTTTGGCCTATTTTACACAGTTTGCAACTTTCCGGTACCGAAGCAGCAGACACAGGATTCAGCGGTAAAAAGTGGACGCTGAGTTGCTGAAGAAGAATACCTCCAAATTACCTGAAAATCGATGGAGGGCATTTTCCAGACGAATCACGAAGACACGCAAAAGGGCAACCAGAGGGGGGCCACAGGGTGTCCAGGCGCCCTGGGGGCGCGCCCCCCTGGCCGCGCCGGGGGGGG
>LR738711.1:890559687-890586802 GCA_902687465.1 Secale cereale | reverse complement strand
GGCTGCCCCCTTTTGCCTATATACTCTCCGTTATCCGAAAACCCTAAAAACGAGAGTTTTTACGGAGTTCCGCCGCCGCTCCGTGGCGGAAACCTACAGAGGAGAAAAAGCCATCTCCGGCGGGCAGATTCCGCCGGGGAGATCACCTCCCGGAAGGGGAGATCGTCGCCATCGTCATCACCATCGTCACGGGCATCATCGAGATCATCATCAACATCATCCCCAACACCAGCACCATCTCCATCTTCATCCAAATCTCATCTCACAATTGCAACTTGTGTTGTAACTCGTACTATCTATCCTCTCTACTCCATCGGTGTTGATTACTACTTTGTGGTGAATGCTATTGAGTTTTGTTGGAGAAATATCATTATGTCCAGATTGTTTATCACCCATTTATCTCCACTGATCATGATCTCTTTTACGTCTCATGAGTAGTCACCTTAGTTCTTGAGGACATGGGAAAAGTCTTGTTGTTAGTAGTCATATGCTGTTGAAGTAATATGTGTTGTTTGATACTTAAGTTGCGTTGTCATTCTACTAGTGGTGTTGTGTGAGTCGAACACTCAACACTTCGCCTTATTAAGGACCTAGGAGAATACATTGTGTACAAAGAATGCTTACGGTGGGTTGCCGGAGTGACAGAAACCTGAACCCCAGTTCGCACGCTTTTGCATAAGGGAACAATGGATCCTCGATCGTATTGCTATGGTTAGGCTTTTGCCTTAAATACTATCTTGTATTTGCGGATGCTTGCAAGGTGTTTAATCATAAGAGTGCACTCATCTTAGTCTAGAGAGTGCACTAGCATAGATCCACCCACTCAACACTTATCAACACATAACATAGTATTGATACGGAATATGGCGAAAGCACATGACTACCTCTCCCGTGTGTCCTCAGGAATGATTTAGCCTTTATAAGTTCAGTTGCTAGGCCTCTCCTTTGCTCAGAAAGGATTGGGCCACTTATTACTCTCAGTGCCTTTTAATTTACTTGCTTTTACTTTCCTGTTGCTTATATCAAGAAAACCCCTAAAAATTTATCTTTCAGTGCTTGCAGTAGTTCCTTGCTCAGAATCGCTTATCAATACCTTCTGCTCCTCGTTGGGTTCGACACTCTTACTTATCGAAAACGCTGCAATAGATCCCTTATGGTTGTGGGTCATCACTTGACAGTAATTTGTTTACCCGTCGTAGAATATCGCTATCATGAGAGAAGCCACTAGAGAAAACTATGGCCCCCCCGGGTCTATTCTCAACATATCAATCTACAATCTACTTTACTTTTCCGCTTTTACTTTCTGTTCTTATATCCCAAAATACCAAAAATATCAAACTATCATCTCTATCAGATCTCACTTTCGTAAGTGACCGTAAAGGGATTGACAACCCCTTATCGCGTTGGCTGCGAAGTTCTTATTTGTTTGTGCAGGTGCGAGGGACTCGCGCATGGTCTCCTACTGGATTGATACCTTGGTTCTCAAAAACTGAGGGAAATACTTACGCTACTATGCTGCATCACCCTTTCCTCTTCGAGGGAATACAACGCAAGCTCGAGAAGTAGCAAGAAGAATTTCTGGCGCCGTTGCCGGGGAGGCTTACGCAAAAGTCATATACCAAGTACCTATCATAAACCCTTATCCTTCGCATTACATTTTTTGTGCCTCTCGTTTTCCTCTCCCCCCATTTCACCCTTGTCGTTTTATTCGCCCTTCTTCTGCCATGTGTTTACCGGTCGCTTGCTTCTTGTCTGCTTGTGTGTTGGATTGCTTGCTTGTCATCATGTCTAGCACACCTATCATTATCAATACTCTCGAGAGTGAGGTTCTTAATTTTAAACAAAAGGGAGGAAGAAAACTTAAAAGATGCCTGGTATAGAATTTGCAATGCTCAAAATAGATCTACTAGGAAGCTTTCCACTTCCGTGCTTCTTCGCAATTTTTATGTTGGCTTAACTCCTTGGAATAGATATATTTTAGATACCATTACCGGAGGGAATTTCTGGTAGCCATACTTTCGATTCTTATAATGCAATGACTGAATTATTTGGCTCACCACCTCTTATGGTTAATGGGACTGTTTTAACTTTGGAGCATGTTATGCAAATGCTAGAAATCATTGAAAACAAAGTTGCTACGGTAGAGTTGGTAGAGAACTTGGATAGAAATATCCACAATGAAATTACCCAATATGGATCCAAGGTAGGAGTTGTTCTGAAAAACTTTAAGGAAAAGGAACCCATAGTTAAAGAAAAATTAGATCAAGATTCTACTAGAATCAATAAACTTGAGGATATTATTACTAATGTGGGTTCTGCTCTTTCTGCTATGAAAACTACTTCAAATCCTTCTATCACTAAATTGTCTAAGTTCATGTATGTTCCTAAGAGCAAGGTTGAACCATCTAGTAAAGGAATCGCGGATCTTAAATCCATAAGTGTTCACCCTAATTTTCTTACTTTTGCTTAAGGCGTTACCCTGTTCTTATGAACATAATACTCTAGATGCATGCTGGATAGCGGTCGATGTGTGGAGTAATAGTAGTAGATACAGAATCATTTCGGTCTACTTGTCTCGGACATGATGCCTATATATATTGATCATGCCTAGATAGTCTCATAATTATTCGCTTTTCTATCAATTGCTCGACAGTAATTTGTTTACCCGCTGTAGAATACCGCTATCATGAGAGAAGCCACTAGAGAAACATATGGCCCCCGGGTCTATTCTCAGCATATCAATCTACAATCTACTTTACTTTTCCGCTTTTACTTTTAGTTCTTATATCCAAAAATACTAAAAATATTAAACTATCATCTCTATCAGATCTCACTTTCGTAAGTGACCGTAAAGGGATTGACAACCCCTTATCGCGTTGGCTGCGAAGTTCTTATTTGTTTGTGCAGGTGCGAGGGACTCACGCGTGGTCTCCTACTGGATTGATACCTTGGTTCTCAAAAACTGAGGGAAATACTTACGCTATTATGCTGCATCACCCTTTCCTCTTCGAGGGAATACAACGCAAGCTCGAGAAATAGCAAGAAGAATTTCTGGCGCCGTTGCCGGGGAGGCTTACGCAAAAGTCATATACCAAGTACCTACCACAAACCCTTATCCTTCGCATTACCTTTATTTGCCTCTCGTTTTCCTCTCCCCCACTTCACCCTTGCCGTTTTATTTGCCCTTCTTTTGCCGTGTGTTCACTGTCCGCTTTACCTTGCCGTTATGGCTAGTCCCTTATCCGCTCCTTTGTCTCCCGAGTTTGAAGTTCTTCACTTCAAGCAAAAGCAAGGAGAAAACTTAAAAGATGCTTGGTTTAGGATGATGGAATCTTATCGTAAGTGCACATTAGAGGTGAATTTTGGAATCTTGCTTCGCAATTTTTATGTTGGATTAAATATATCCCACAAACAACTCTTGGATTGCGTTGCCAAAGGGAATTTTATCGAAGTTGATCCTAGTATTGCACATGAAATTATAGAGGGAATAGTGGGAACACTACCTCCACAAAAAGGGTCACATCCAACCCAGGAAGGGACACAAGTTTTTGAGAAAATTTGCAAAGTAACAAAAATATTACAAAAGTCTCTTGAACCTCTTAAAAGTGTTAGTGGGAATCTCCACCGCATGAATATGTTGATTACCCTGTGTAATAATAGCGGTTGGATTCTTTAGATCTAAAGATTTCCGAATATGAAGGGAAACATAAAGAACCTCCCGGATTCGAGTTTGACACCATTAAAAAGGTGAAGATCAAAGATGGAAATACCTAGATCTATCCATGTATCGTGCCTAGCTAGGGGCGTAAACGATAGCGCTTGTTGGGAGGCAACCCAATTTTATATTTTTTGTTTTTGCTTCTGTTTAGGAATAAATATTGCATCTAGCTTCTGTTTAGATGTAGTTTTGTGTTTTAATTAGTGTCTGTGCCAAGTAGAACCTTTGGGAAGACTTGTGTGAAGTTTATATGATCTTGCTGTGAAAAACAGAATCGTTAGCGCTCTCTAGAATGGTCACCAGATTTTACCGGAGGGTGCTATTTAGTTGATTCTTTTTGCAGGTGATTAATAGACAAATTCCTCACGTTTACCAATTTATTTCAATTCTTTTGGAGTTACAGAAGTATGCGAAAGTTACAGATTACTACAGACTGCTCTGTTTTGACAGATTCTGTTTTTCGTGTGTTGTTTGCTTATTTTGATGAATCTATGAGTAGTATTGGGGAGTATGAATCATAGAGAAGTTGGAATACAGTAGATTTAACACCAATATAAACAAAGAACGAGTTCATTACAGTACCTTTGAGTAGTGGTTTGTTTTCTTATACTAACGGAGCTCACAAGATTTTTGTCTAAGTTTTGTGTTGTGAAGTTTTCAAGTTTTGAGTATTGCTTTGATGGACTATGGAACAAAGAGTGGCAAGAGCCTAAGCTTGGGGATTCCCAAGGCACCCCAAGGTAAAATTCAAGGACAACCAAAATCCTAAGCTTGGGGATGCCCCGGGAAGGCATCCCCTCTTTCGTCTTCATCTATCGGTAACTATACTCGGAGCTATATTTTTATTCACCACATGATATGTGTTTTACTTGGACTGTCGTGTGTTATTTGAGTCTTTGCTTTTTAGTTTTCCACAATTATCCTTGCTGGACACACCTTTTTGAGAGAGATAAATATGGCCTAGGAATTGTTAGAACACTCTATGAGCTTCACTTATATCTTTTGAGTAGAATATTTTTTGCTCTAGTGCTTCACTTATATCTTTTAGAGCACGGTGGTAATTTTATTTTGAAGAAATCGTCGATCTCTCATGCTTCACTTATATCCTTTAGAGAGTCTATTAAAACAGCATGGTAATGTGCTTTGGCTATAAAACTAGCCTTCACATGATAGGCATCCAAGATGAATGTAGTAAAAACTTTCATACTAAGTGCATTGAATATGATGAGAAGTTGGATGCTTGATAATTGTTTTGAGATATGAGGATAGTGATATTAGAGTCATGCTAGTAGAGTTATTATGAAATTGAGAAATACTTGTGTTAAGGTTAGTGATTCCCGTAGCATGCACGTATGGTGAACCGCTATGCGACGAAGTTAGAGCATGATGTATTTGTAGAGTGTCATCCTTTGTGTGGAGATCGGGGGCGTGCGATGGTTAACTCCTACCAACCTCCCCCCTAGGAGCATGTGTTGATTGCTTTGTTTTGATGACTCATAAATTTTTGCAATAAGTATATGAGTTCTTATGACTAATGTTGAGTCCATGGATATTACGCACTCTCACCCTTCCACCATTGCTAGCCTCTCTTGTACCGTGCAACTTTTGCCGGTGCCATACACCCACTATATACCTTCCTCAAAACAGCAACCATATATCTTCCTCAAAACAGCCACCATACCTACCTATCATGGCATTTCCATAGCCATTCCGAGATATATTGCCATGCAACTTTCCATCGTTCCGTTCATATGACACGTTTCATATTGTCATATTGCCATGTATGATCATGTAGTTGACATCGTATTTGTGGCAAAGCCACCATGCATAACTTTTCATACATGTCACTCTTGATTCATTACACATCCCGGTACACCGCCGGAGGCATTCATATAGGGTCATACTTTATTCTAGTATCGAGTTGTAATATCGAGTTGTAATTCAATGTAAGTGTGATGATCATCATTATTAGAGCATTGTCCCATGTGAGGAAAGGCCGAACAAAAGAAAAGGCCCCTCCAAAAAAAGGAAAAGGACAATTGCTACTATCTTTTTCCACACTTGTGCTTCAAAGTAGCACCATGTTCTTCATGATAGAGAGTCTCATGTTTAGTCACTTTCATATACTAGTGGGAATTTTCATTATAGAACTTGGCTTGTATATTCCAACGATGGGCTTCCTCAAATGCCCTAGGTCTTCGTGAGCAAGCAAGTTGTATGCACACCCACTTAGTTTCTTTTGTTGAGCTTTCATACATTTTTAGCTCTAGTGCATCCGTTGCATGGCAATCCCTACTCACTCACATTGATATCTATTGATGAGAATCTCCATAGCCCGTTGATACGCCTAGTCGATGTGAGACTATCTCCCTCCTTTTTGTCTTCTCCACAACCACCACTCTATTCCACCCATAGTGCTATATCCTAGCTCACACTCATGTGTTGCGTGAAAGTTGAAATGTTTGAAAAAATAGAGTATGAAAACAAGTGCTTGGCTGAAACCGGGGCTGTGCATGATATGAATATTTTGTGTGATGAAGAGGGAGCATAGCCAGACTATATGATTTTGTAGGGATAACTTTCTTTAGCCATAGTATTTTGAGAAGACATGATTGCTTTGTTAGTATGCTTGAAGTATTATTATTTCTTATGTCAATATAAACTTTTGTCTTGAATCTTTCGGATCTGAACATTCATGCCACAATTAAGAGAACTACATTGAAAATTATGTTGGTTAGCATTCCACATCAAAAATTCTGTTTTTATCATTTACCTACTCGAGGACGAGCATGAATTAAGCTTGGGGATGCTTGATACGTCTCCAACGTATCTATAATTTTTTTATTGTTCCATGCTATTATTTATGATGTTTTGGATGTTTAATGGGCTTTATTATACACTTTTATATTATTTTTGGGACTAACCTATTAACCCAAAGGCCCAGTCCAGATTGCTGTTTTTTTGCCTATTTCAGGGTTTTACAGAAAAGGAATATCAAACGGAGTCCAAACGGAATGAAACTTTGGGAGAGATATTTTTGGAGCAAAATATGCACGGGAGACTTGAGAACCACGTAGTAGGGCACATGTGGCGTCCACGAGGGTGCCCCCCTACAGGGCACGCCCCCTGCCTCGTGGGCCCCACGTTTGGCCCCCGGTGCCCTCCTTCATCCTATATATATCTACGTACCCCGAAACCATCGGAACAATAGAGAGAACCCTAGTTCCACCGCCGCAACCTTCTGTTCCCGTGAGATCCCATCTTGGGGCCTGTTCCGCCGGAGGAGGGATCTACCACGAAGTGCTTCTACATCATCATCATCGCCTCACCATGAGTTGTGAGTAGTTTACCACAGACCTTTGGGTCTATAGCTAGTATCTAGATGGCTTCTTCTCTCTCTTTGGATCTCAATACCAAGTTCTCCTCGGTCTTCGAGGAGATCTATTCGATGTAATCTCTTTTTGCGGTGTGTTTGTCGAGATCCGATGAATTGTGGGTTTATGATCAAGATTATCTATGAGAAATATTTGGTTCTTTTCTGAACTCTTTATGTATGATTATAGTATCCTTGTAAGTCTCTTCGAATTATTGGTTTGGTTTGGCCTACTAGATCTATAGTTCTTGCAATGGGAGGAGTGCTTGGCTTTGGGTTCAATCTTGCGGTGTCCTTTCCCAGTGACAGTAGGGGCAGCAAGGCACATATTGTATTGTTGCCATCGAGGATAAAAAGATGGGGTTTATATCATGTTATTTGAGTTTATCCCTCTACATCATGTCATCTTGCTTAAGGCGTTACTCTGTTCTTCTGAATTTAATACTCTATATGCATGCTGGATAGCGGTCGATGTGTGGAGTAATAGTAGTACATGCAGAATCGTTTCGGTCTACTTGTCTCGGACGTGATGCCTATATATAATATCATGCCTAGATAGTCTCGTAATTATTCGCTTTTCTATCAATTGCTCGTCAGTAATTTGTTTACCCGCCGTAGAATACCGCTATCATGAGAGAAGCCACTAGCGAAACCTATGGCCCCCGGGTCTATTCTCAACATATCAATCTACAATCTACTTTACTATTCCGCTTTTACTTTTTGTTCTTATATCCAAAAATACCAAAAATATTAAACTATCATCTCTATCAGATCTCACTTTCATAAGTGACCGTAAAGGGATTGACAACCCCTTATCGCATTGGCTGCGAAGTTCTTATTTGTTTGTGCAGGTGCAAGGGACTCCCGCGTGGTCTCCTACTGGATTGATACCTTGGTTCTCAAAAACTGAGGGAAATACTTACGCTATTGTGCTGCATCACCCTTTCCTCTTCGAGGGAATACAACGCAAGCTCGAGAAGTAGCACCCACTACCTATTGATGATAGCTTTCCTGATGAACAATTAGCTGTCATAAATACTTCTCGTACTGCTCCATGGTATGCTGATTATGCTAATTACATTGTTGCTAAGTTTATACCACCTAGTTTCACATACCAGCAAAAGAAAAAGTTCTTCTATGATTTGAGACATTACTTTTGGGATGACCCACACCTTTATAAAGAAGGAGTAGATGGTATTATTAGACGTTGTGTAGCTGAGCATGAACATGAACAGATCCTATGCAAGTGCCACTCCGAAGCCTATGGAGGACACCATGCTGCAGATAAAACTGCACATAAGGTATTGCAATCTGGTTTTTTATTGGCCTACTCTCTTCAAGGATGCTCGTAAGTTTGTCTTATCTTGTGATGAATGTCAAAGAATTGGTAATATTAGTAGACGTCAAGAAATGCCTATGAATTTTTCACTTGTTATTGAACCATTTGATGTCTGGGGCTTTGATTATATGGGACCGTTTCCTTCCTCTAATGGGTATACACATATTTTAGTTGCTGTTGATTACGTTACTAAGTGGGTAGAAGCTATTCCAACTAGTAGTGCTGATCACAACACCTCCATTAAGATGCTTAAAAAAGTTATTTTTCCGAGGTTTGGAGTCCCTAGATACTTAATGACTGATGGTGTTCACACTTTATTCATGGTGCTTTCCGTAAAATGCTTGCTAAGTATGATGTTAACCATAGAATTGCATCCCCTTATCACCCATAGTCTAGCGGTCAAGTAGAACTAAGTAATAGAGAGCTGAAATTAATTTTGCAAAAGGCAGTTAATAGGTCTAGAAAGAATTGGTCCAAGAAACCTGATGATGCATTATGGGCCTATAGAACTGCATACAAAAATCCTATGGGTATGTCTCCATATAAAATGGTTTATGGAAAAGCATGTCACTTACCTCTTGTTCTAGAACATAAGGCATATTGGGCTATTAAAGAGATCAATTGTGATTTCAAACTTGCCGGCGAGAAGACGTTGTTTGACATTAGCTCGCTTGATGAATGGAGAACCCAAGCTTATGAGAATGCCAAGCTGTTTAAAGCAAATCTTGAAAGATGGCATGATAAAAGGATACAAAAGTGTGAGTTTAACGTAGGTGATTATGTCTTGCTATACAACTCTCGTTTAAGATTTTTTGCAGGAAAACTTTTCTCTAAATGGGAAGGTCCTTACGTTATCGAGGAGGTCTATCGTTCCGGTGCCATAAAGATCAACAACTTGAAAGGCATAAATCCAAAGGTGGTGAACGGTCAAAGAATTAAACATTATATCTCAGGTAATCCTATATATGTTGAAACCAATGTTATTGTAACCGTAACCCCGGAGGAATACATAAGGGACACTTTCCAGAATGATTCAGACCCCGAAAAGGAAGAGGTATGTGGTACGGTAAATAAACTGACCCCAAAACAATTCTAATGGCAAATTTTCACCGTTTTGGAATATTTAGAAAAATAGAAAAATAAGAGGCATTCCGGAAAGGACACGAGGCGTCCACGAGGGTGGAGGGCGCGCCCCTGCCTCGTGGGCACCTCGTGTGCCTCCCGGACTCCGATTTCTTGCACGTTACTTCTTTTGGTCGGTAAAAATTCACTATATATTCTCATGAAGGTTTTGACCACCGTATCACGCAAAAATCCTTTCTTTTTTTCGAGTTATTTCCTGCCAGGGTTGACAAGGTCGGGCATCATGTCGTCCTCCTCCTCCAACAATGAGGGCAACGATGCTTTGCTAATGAAGATAGAGCTGAAGAGGGAAGAACCCGGGGAGATCAACAAGGAGAATAGGATCAAGAAGGCTATGGAAGATCACGCTCCGGCAACAAGAGAAGAAGACATCCCTCAACCCCTTCCAAACCTTTTTACTTCAACTGAGATTGAAGCTTTCAAGATGATTGAGTTAGCTCAAATACAAAACAAGTATCTCACAAGTGAAAATATTTTGCTGAAGGAGCATATCGCCACACTCAAAGGTATTATCCGCAAGTTGGAGGATCTCCTACGCTCGATGTATGATGATCCGGCATCACTGCTTTCAACTCCATCACCACCACCTCCGAAGAAGGAGACATAATCATATGGGTATGGGCACTCCCCTTGGCAACTACCAAGCTTGGGGGAGTTGCCCCGGTATCGTATCACCATCACACTCCTATCTTTACTGCTTTTCTTAGTTCGATACTTTTGGTAATATCTTGATCTAGTAGAATAAAGTTAGCATGATCTAGTTGTGAGCTTTTGCTTTTTGATCTTTACCTTTGTAATCGAGTCCGTGAGCTATATAATAAAGATTAGTGTTGAGTCAAGGGGTTGATTTCCTCGCTATGGGCATGAGAGAGTAAAATAAAATATAAAAAGTATCAAAGAGATCATATTGATCTTATGGAAGGTAATGACTTCACATATAAAGAGTATGATGAATAAAAGTTGTTGAGAGTTGACAAACATAGTTTTGGTCATCGTTGCAATTAATAGGAAGTAATAAAGAAAGAGAGGTTTCACATGCAAATATACTATCTTCGACATCTTTTATGATTGTGAGCACTCATTAAAATATGACATGCTAAAGAGTTGATGTTGGACAAGGAAGACAACATAATGGGGTATGTTTTCCTATATCCGAAATAAAGTAGATTGTCATGGATCATCCAACATGTTGAGCTTGCCTTTCCCCTTCATGCTAGCCAAAACTCCTCGCACCAAGTAGAGATACTACTTGTGCTTCCATACATCCTTAAGCCCAGTTTTGCCATGAGAGTCCATCATACCTACCTATGGATTGAGTAAGACCCTTCAAGTAAGTTGTCATTGTTGCAAACTCTCTGAAATATGTATGATCTATTAGTGTGGAGAAAATAAGCTTTATACGATCTTGTGATATGGAAGTAATAAAATCGACGGACTGCATAATAAAGGTCCCTATCACAAGTGTCAATATAAGAGCATCTCCAACGGGCGCTGAAAAAGGCGCGCGCGCGCGCTAAATCGGCGTTTTCGCGCGCGCGGGAAAAAAACCGCGCTCCAGCGGCGGCGGGAAAGACGCGTGCGCGGGAACCGCTTGCGCGCGCGCGTGAAACGGCGGCCTCCCGCGTGCCTTTTTTGCGGCGGCGCGCCCCGCGCGCGCTATAAAACGCCGCGCGCCCGAACGGTCCTCGCCGCACCTCTCCCTCTCCCTCTCTCCTCCTCTCTCTCGCGCCCGCCGACCCCTACCGCCGCACCGGAGCACCGCCGCCGCCCCCGACGCGCCACCATGCCGCCGCGCCGCCGTTCTTCCTCGGGCTACCGCAGCGTCCGCGAGCGCCCGAACGGCGGCGGTTTCTACGCCGAGATACGCTCCGGCGATCTCCGGCTCCCCCTCGGCACCTACGAGACGGCGCACGAGGCCGCCCGGGCGTACGACGCGGCGGCGTGGCGCCTAGGCAGGCCGCGTCGTCAGATGAACTTCGACGACGCCCGCACCCTCGAGCAGGCGTTGGAGCTCGCCCCGCCGCCTCGTCTGCACACCACACGAGATCGTGCGGAGCACACGGCGGCGCAGAACCGCCTCCTCGTCGCCCAGGAGGACGAGCGACGCATGGCGGAGTGGCGCCGCCTCCACCCGGAGGACGTCATCGCCGAGCATCAGTTCTGGGAACGTCGCCGCGAGGACAGGCGTCGTCGGAGGGAGTTGGCGTGTCAGCAGAGCGCCATCCGCGATGCCGGCGGCCAATCCATCTTCGGTGATGAAGATGACCGCTGGTTCGACATTTGGCTGTCGACCTCCTCCGACGACAACAACGAAGGCGATGATGATGACTGGAGCGATTAGTTTTTTTTATGTTTTCGAACTATATATCTATCTATCTAGAAC
Organism: Secale cereale; assembly: GCA_902687465.1. Classification (NCBI taxonomy): domain Eukaryota; kingdom Viridiplantae; phylum Streptophyta; class Magnoliopsida; order Poales; family Poaceae; genus Secale; species Secale cereale. Next base: position 890,574,846 of record LR738711.1, on the reverse strand, counting down.
TATCTATCTATGTTTTATCTATGTTTTATTTAGAACTATGTTTTTTATCTATGTTTGAACTATCTATCTTTGTATCTTTTTATTTTAATGCAATTTTTAGTATGAAAAAAAAAGTGTGCGCGCGCTGTATTTTTTGGGCACCGCTGGAGCAGCACGCGCGCGCTGCAAAATAGCGCTGCTGCTGGAGCCAGCACTGCGCCGCGGCAAAACAGGCGTTGCGCGCGCTATATGGTTTTTTTGGGCGTGCCGCTTAGCGCGCCTGTTGGAGATGCTCTAAAGTGACGTTCTTTTGCACTAAGATTTTGTGCATCCAACCATAAAAGCACATGACAACCTCTGCTTCCCTCTGCGAAGGGCCTATCTATTATTCTTGCCTTATAAGAGTCAAGGCGAAAATCACCTTTCCTTTTTACATTTTATCCTTTGGCAATCACATTGTGCTAGAAAGATCCTGACATATATACCCTATTGGATGTAAGTCATTATGGTCTATTACTGTTGGCATTACCCTTGAGGTAAAAGGTTGGGAGGCAATGCTATAAGCCCCTATCTTTATCTGTGTCCGATTGAAACTCCATACCCATAAGTATTGCATGAGTGTGAGCAATTGTGAAAGACTAGATGATAGTTGAGTATGTGGGCTTGCTGAAAAGCTCTTATATTGACTCTTTCCGATGTTATGATAAATTGCAATTGCTTCAATGACTGAGATCATAGTTTGCTCGTTTTCAATGAAGTTTCTGATTCATACTTGACATTGTGAATGAATTGTTACCTTAGCATAAGAGTCATATGACTATATACATATATATGTGTGTGTTGCTGTTATGAGAATGATCATGATGCCCTCATGTCCGTATTTAATTGTTATCGACACCTCTATCTCTAAACACGTGGACATATTTTTCGATATCGGCTTTCGCTTGAGGACAAGCGAGGTCTAAGATTGGGGGAGTTGATACGTCCATTTTGCATCATGCTTTTATGTTGATATTTATTGCACTATGGGTTGTTATTACACGTTATGTCACAATACTTATGCCTTTTCTCTCTTATTTTACAAGGTTTACATGAAGAAGGAGAATGCCGACAGCTGGAATTCTGGGCTGGAAAAGTAGCAAACATTGGAGACCTATTCTACACAACTCAAAAATCTCCGAAACTCCACGAAACACCGTTTCGGAAAATATAAAAAATATCTGGCGAAAGAGATCTGCCAGGGGGGCCACCACCTGTCCACAAGGGTGGGGGGCGCGCCCCCCTGCCTCGTGGGCCAACCGGTGACCCCCCCTGTTGGAAATATGCCCTAGAGGCAATAATAAATTGGTTATTATTATATTTCCTTGTTCACGATAATCGTTTATTATCCATGCTAGAATTGTATTGAAAGGAAACTCAGATACATGTGTGGATACATAGACAAAGACCATGTCCCTAGTAAGCCTCTAGACGACTAGCTCGTTGATCAATAGATGGTTACGGTTTCCTAACCATGGACATTGGATGTCATTGATAACGGGATCACATCATTAGGAGAATGATGTGATGGACAAGACCCAATCCTAAGCCTAGCACAGATCGTGTAGTTCGTATGCTAAAGCTTTTCTATATGTCAAGTATCTTTTCCTTAGACCATGAGATTGTGCAACTCCCGGATACCGTAGGAATGCTTTGGGTATACCAAACGTCACAACGTAACTGGGTGGCTATAAAGGTGCACTACAGGTATCTCCGAAAGTGTCTGTTGGGTTGGCACGAATCGAGACTGGGATTTGTCACTCCGTATGACGGAGAGGTATCTCTGGGCCCACTCGGTAGGACATCATCATAATGTGCACAATATGTGATCAAGGAGTTGATCACGGGATGATGTGTTACGGAACGAGTAAAGAGACTTGCCGGTAACGAGATTGAGCAAGGTATCGGTATACCGACGATCGAATCTCGGGCAAGTACTATACCGATAGACAAAGGGAATCGTATACGGGATTGATTGAATCCTTGACATCGTGGTTCATCCGATGAGATCATCGTGGAACATGTGGGAGCCAACATGGGTATCCAGATCCCGCTGTTGGTTATTGGTCGGAGAGTTGTCTCGGTCATGTCTACATGGTTCCCGAGCCCGTAGGGTCTACACACTTAAGGTTCGATGACGCTAGGGTTATAGGGAAAGTATGTACGCGGTTACCGAATGTTGTTCGGAGTCCCGGATGAGATCCCGGACGTCACGAGGAGTTCCGGAATAGTCCGGAGGTAAAGATTCATATATGGGAAGTCCTGTTTTGGTCACCGGAAAAGTTTCGGGCGATATCGGTAATGTACCGGGACCACCGGGAGGGTCCCGGGGGTCCACCAGGTGGGGCCACCAGCCCCTGAAGGCTGCGTGGGCTAAGTGTGGGAGGGGACCAGCCCCAAGGGGGCTGGTGCGCCCCCCCACCAAGTCCATAGGCGCATGGAGAGTGGAGGGGGGCAAACCCTAGGTCCAGATGGGCCTTAAGGCCCACCCTAGGGCGCCCCCTCTCTCTCCCCCCCCCTTGGCCGCACCCTAGATGGGTTTCTAGGGCTGGCCGCACCCCTAGGGGTGGGAAACCCTAAAGGGGGCGCAGCCCTCCCTTCCCCCTATATATATGTGAGGTTTTGGGGCTGCTAGACACACGAGAACATCTCCCTCTTGGCGCAGCCCTACCCCTCTCCCTCCTCGTCTCTCGCAGCGCTTGGCGAAGCCCTGCTGGAGTCCCGCGCTCCTCCACCACCACCACGCCGTCGTGCTGCTGTTGGATGGAGTTTTCCCCAACCTCTCCCTCTCTCCTTGCTGGATCAAGGCGTGGGAGACGTCACCGGGCTGCACGTGTGTTGAATGCGGAGGCGCCGTTGTTCGGCGCTTAGATCGGAATCAACCGCGATCTGAATCGCAGCGAGTACGACTCCTTCATCCGCGTTCTTGCAACGCTTCCGCATCGCGATCTACAAGGGTATGTGGATCCGACTCTTCCCTCGTAGATGCATCTCCTAGATTGATCTTGGTGAGCGTAGGAAAATTTTTGTTTCCCATGCAACGTTCCCCAACAGTGGCATCATGAGCTAGGATCTTGCGTAGATGTTTTCATGAGTAGAACACAAAGGGGTTTGTGGGCGTTGATGTTTAGATTGCTTCCCTCTTTGGTCTTTCTTGATTCAGCGGCATTATGGGATGAAGCGGCCCAGACCAACTTTACATGTCCACGTACATGAGACCGGTTCCATCGACAGACATGCGACTTTTGTTGCATAAGATGGCTGGCGGGTGTCTGTCTCTCCTATCTTAGTTGAATCGGATTCGACGAAGGCGGTCCTTGTAGAAGGTTAAATAGCAACTTAAATATCACCATTGTGGCTTTGCGTAGGTACGAAGCGTTCTTGCTAGATACCCATAGCAGCCACGTAAAACATGCAACAACAAATTAGAGGACGTCTAACTTGTTTTTGCAGGGTATGTATGTGATATGATATGGCCAAAGACATGATGAGATATATTTGATGTATGAGATGATCATGTTGTAATAGTTAATATCGACTTGCATGTCGATGTATACGGCAACCGGCAGGAGCCATAGGGTTGTCTTTAATTTTTGTATGACCTGCGTGTCAATCATTAAGCGCTATGTAATGCTTTACTTTATCGCTAAACGGTAGCAATAGTAGTAAGAGCATGGTGGGCGCGCGACAACCCCGATGGCGACACGATGATGGAGATCATGATGATGGGGATCATGGTGTTACGCCGGTGACGATGGAGATCATGCCGGTGCTTTGGAGATGGAGATCAAAAGCACGAGTTGATGGCCATATCATGTCACTTATCATTTGCATGTGATGTTAATCCTTTTATGCATCTTATTTTGCTTAGGACGACGGTAGCATTATAAGATGATCCCTCACTAAAATTTCAAGATAAAATTGTGTCCCCCCCGAGTGTGCGCCGTTGCGAAGGTTCGTCGTTTCGAAGCACCACGTGATGATCGGGTGTGATAGACTCTACGTTCGCATACAACGGGTGCAAGCCAGTTTTGCACATGCAGAACACTCGGGTTAGACTTGACGGGCCTAGCATGTACAGACATGGCCTCGGAACACGGAAGACCGAAAGGTCGATCATGAGTCATATAGTAGATATGATCAACATGAAGATGTTCACCATTGACACCACCTCATCTCACATGATGATCGGACTTGGGTTGGTGGATTTGGATCATGTCACGCTCGGATGACCAGAGGGATGTCAATTTGAGTGGGATTTATAAGTAATTTGATTAGTTAAAACTCACTTGTCATGAACAATAGTCTAAGTTGTCTTTGCAAATTATGTAGTAGACCAATAACTGCGTTGTAGCTCCCTGTTTAATACGATCCTAGAGAAAGACTAAGTTTAAAGATATTGTAAGCAATGATGCGGACTGGGTCCGTAGTCCGAGGAGTGTCCTCACTGCTGCACAGAAAGCTTACGTCTTTGATGCACCGCTCGATGTGCAAACCCCTACAACGTTGTCTGTGGATGTTGTGAACACCTGACAGAGACGTCCTGATGACTACTTGATAGTTTAGTGCACCATACTTTACGGCTTAGAATCGGGATTCCAATGACGTTTTGAACGCCATAGAACATATGAGATGTTCTAAGAGCTGAAATTGGGATTTCAGGCTCATGCCCGTGTTGAGAGGTATGAGACCTCTGACAAGTTCTTTTGCCAAAAAGATGGAGGAGAATGGCTCAACTAATGAGCATGTGCTCGGAATGTCTGGGTGCTGAAATCACTTGAACCAAGTGGGAGTTAATCTCCCAGGTGAGATAGTGGTTGACGGAATTCTCTAGACACTATCACCATGCTACTAGAACTTCGTGATGAACTATGACATGCAAAGGATGGTGATAATCCCGGTGCTGTCAGCGGTTCTTAGTACCGCAAAAGTAGAGATCAAGAAGGAGCATCAAGTGTTGATGGTTTAACAAGACCACTGGTTTCAAAAGGGTAAGGGCTAGAAGGGAAACTTCATGAATGGCAAACCTGTTGTCGCTCTGATGAAGGAACCCATGGTTGAACCCAAACCTCGAGACTAAGTGCTTCTATTGTAAGGGGAACGGTCACATGGTAGCGGAACCACCCCAAATACATGGTAGATATGATAGCTGGCAACTTCAACAAAGTGTATTTGATATACGTGTTATTGATGTGTACCTTAGTAGTACTCCTTGTAGCACCTGGGTATTGGATACCGGTTCAGTTGCTATTATTAGTGACTTGAAGCAAAAGCTACGGACTGAACGGAGACTAGCTAAGGGCGAGGTGACGATGTGTGTTGGAAGTGTTTCCAAGGTTGATGAGATCACCATCACACACTTCCTCTATTTTCGAGATTAGTGTTGAACCTAGATAAATGTTATCAGGTGTCTACGTTGAGCATGAAAATGATTAGATCATGTTCATTGCAATACGGTTATTCATTTAAGTCAGAGAATAATGGTTATTCTGTTTACATGAATAATACCTTTATGGTCATGCACCCAATGGTTTGTTGAATCTCGATCATGGTAATACACATGATGATAATATTAATGCCAAAAGATGTAGAGTTAATAATGATAGTACCACTTTCTTGTGGCACTGCCGCTTAGGTCATTTTGGCATAGAATGCATGAAGAAACTCCATGCTGATGGATGTTTTGAGTCACTTGATTTTGAATCGCTTGACACATGCGAGCCATGCCTCATGGGCAGGATGACTGAGGTCCCGTTTTCAGGTACAATGAAACGGGTAAGTGACTTATTGGAAATCATACATGCTGATGTATGTGATCCAATGAGAATTAAGGCGTGTGGTGGATATCGTTATTTTCTCATCTTCACTGACGATTTGAGTAGATATGGTATATTTACTTAATAAAGCAAAAGTCTGAAACGTTTGAAAGGTTCAAAAATTTCAGGGTGAAGATTAAGAATCATCATAACAAGAAGATCATGTTCCTACGATCTGATCAAGGGGATATTATCTGAATTATGAGTTTGGCAATCACTTAAGACATTGTGGAATTGTTTCACAGTTGAAGCCCCCTGGAACACCACAGCGTGATGGTGTGTCCGGACATCGTAATCGAACCTTATGAGATATGGTGCGATCTATGGTGTATCTTACCGATCTACCGCTGTTATTTTGAGGTTATGCATTAGAGACAGCTGCATTCACTTTAGATAGGGCACCATCTAAGTCCGTTGAGACAACGCCGTATGAACTAAGGTTTGGCAAGAAACCAAAGTTGTCGTTTTCTTAATGTTTGGGGCTGCGATGCTTATGGCTTCAGCCAGGAAAGGCTCGAACCCAAAGCGGACAAATACATCTTCATAGAATACCCAAAGGTAACATTTGAGTATACCTTCTATCTCAGATCCAAGGACAAAAATGTTTGTCACTCAGAACGGGTCCTTTCTCGAGAAAGAGTTTCTCTCGAAAGAATTGAGTGGGAGGAAGATAGAACTTGATAAGGTTTTCGAACCCTCACTTCAACCGGAGAGTAGTGCAACATGGAAAGATGTTTCTGTGGAACCTACGACAGTTGAAGAGGATACTAATGATAGTGATCATGAAGCTCCAGATCAAGTTCCTATCGAACCTCGTGGGTCGACAAGGATATGTACTACTCCTGAGTGGTACGGTGATCCTGTCTTAGAGGTCATGTTGTTGGACAACGATGAACCTACGAACTATGGAGAAGCGATGGTGGGCCCATATTCCGACAAATGGTTAGAAGCCGATAAATCCGAGATAGGATCCATGTATCAAAACAAAGTATGGACTTTGGTGGACTTGCCCTATGATCGGCAAGCCATTGAGACAAATGGATCTTTAAGACTAAGACGGACGTAGACGGTAATGTCACCGTCTATGAAGCTCGACTTGTGGCAAAGAGTTTTTCACAAGTTCAAGGAGTTGACTACGATGAGATTTTCTCACCCGTAGCGATGCTTAAGTCCGTCGGAATCATGTTAGCATTAGCTGCATTTATGAAATCTGGCAGATGGATGACAAAACAAGTTTCCTTACCAGTTTTCGTAAGGAAAGGTTGTATATGATACAATCAGAAAGGTTTTGTCGATCCTAAGGATGCTAAAAGATATGCTAGCTCCAGCGATCCTTCTATGGACTAGAGCAAGCATCTCGGAGTCGGAATATATGCTTTGATGGAGTGATCAAAGTTTTTGGGTATGCAAAGTTTGTTAGAAACTTGCATTTACAATAAAGTGAGTGGGAGCACTACAACATTTCTGATAAGTATATGTGAATGACATATGGTTGATCCGAAATGACGTAGAATTTCTGGAAAGAGTAAAGGGTTGTTTGAAAGGTATTTTTCAAAGGAAGACCTGGATAAAGTTGCTTACATAATTGGGCATCAAGATCTATAGAGATAGATCAAGACGCCTGATGATACTTTCAAAAGAAACGCACACCTTTGACATGATTTTGAAGGAGTTCAAAATAGGTCAGTCAAAGAAGGAGTTCTTGCCTGATTTGTAAGGTGTGAAGTTGAGTAAGACTCAAAGCTTGACCACGGCAGAAGAAAGAGGAAGGACGAAGGTCGTCCCCTATGGTTTTGTCATAGGCTCTATACGATATGCCATGCTGAGTACCACACCTGATGTGTGCCTTGCCACATGTCTGGCAAGAGGGTACAAAGGTGATCCAGGAGTGGATTACTAGATAGTGGTCAAAATTATCCTTAGAGGAATAAGGAAATGTTTCTCGGTTATGGAGGTGATAAAGAGTTCGACGTAAAGAGTTACGTCGATGCAAGCTTAACACCTATCCGGATAACTCTAAGTGGAGATACCGGATACGTATAATGGAGCAACAGTTTGGAATAGCTCCAAGTGGAATGTGGTAGCAGCATCTACGATATGACATAAAGTTTTGTGAAGTACATAGGGATCTTAATATTGCAGACCCGTTGACTACAACCTCTCTCGCGAGCATAACATGATCAAACCCAGAACTCATTGAGTGTTAATCACATATTGATGTGAACTAGATTACTGACTCTAGTAAAATCTTTGGATGTTGGTCACATGATGATGTGACCTGTGAGTGTTAATCACATGGCGATGTGAACTAGATTATTGACTCTAGTGCAAGTGGGAGACTGTTGGAAATATGCCCTAGAGGCAATAATAAATTGGTTATTATTATATTTCCTTGTTCACGATAATCGTTTATTATCCATGCTAGAATTGTATTGAAAGGAAACTCACATACATGTGTGGATACATAGACAAAAACCATGTCCCTAGTAAGCCTCTAGACGACTAGCTCGTTGATCAATAGATGGTTACGGTTTCCTAACCATGGACATTGGATGTCGTTGATAACGGGATCACATCATTAGGAGAATGATGTGATGGACAAGACCCAATCCTAAGCCTAGCACAGATCGTGTAGTTCGTATGCTAAAGCTTTTCTATATGTCAAGTATCTTTTCCTTAGACCATGAGATTGTGCAACTCCCGGATACCGTAGGAATGCTTTGGGTATACCAAACGTCACAACGTAACTGGGTGGCTATAAAGGTGCACTACAGGTATCTCCGAAAGTGTCTGTTGGGTTGCCACGAATCGAGACTGGGATTTGTCACTCCGTATGACGGAGAGGTATCTCTGGGCCCACTCGGTAGGACATCATCATAATGTGCACAATATGTTATCAAGGAGTTGATCACGGGATGATGTGTTACGGAACGAGTAAAGAGACTTGCCGGTAACGAGATTGAGCAAGGTATCGGTATACCGACGATCGAATCTCGGGCAAGTGCTATACCGATAGACAAAGGGAATCGTATACGGGATTGATTGAATCCTTGACATCGTGGTTCATCCGATGAGATCATCGTGGAACATGTGGGAGCCAACATGGGTATCCAGATCCCGCTGTTGATTATTGGTTGGAGAGTTGTCTCGGTCATGTCTACATGGTTCCCGAGCCCGTAGGGTCTACACACTTAAGGTTCGATGACGCTAGGGTTATAGGGAAAGTATGTACGCGGTTACCGAATGTTGTTCGGAGTCCCGGATGAGATCCCGGACGTCACGAGGAGTTCCGGAATAGTCCGGAGGTAAAGATTCATATATGGGAAGTCCTGTTTTGGTCACCGGAAAAGTTTCGGGCGATATCGGTAATGTACCGGGACCACCGGGAGGGTCCCGGGGGTCCACCAGGTGGGGCCACCAGCCCCTGAAGGCTGTGTGGGCTAAGTATGGGAGGGGACCAGCCCCAAGGGGGCTGTTGCGCCCCCCCACCAAGTCCATAGGCGCATGGAGAGTGGAGGGGGGCAAACCCTAGGTCCAGATGGGCCTTAAGGCCCACCCTAGGGCGCCCCCTCTCTCTCCCCCCCCTTGGCCGCACCCTAGATGGGTTTCTAGGGCTGGACGCACCCCTAGGGGTGGGAAACCCTAAAGGGGGCGCAGCCCTCCCTTCCCCCTATATATATGTGAGGTTTTGGGGCTGCTAGACACACGAGAACATCTCCCTCTTGGCGCAGCCCTACCCCTCTCCCTCCTCGTCTCTCGCAGCGCTTGGCGAAGCCCTGCTAGAGTCCCGCGCTCCTCCACCACCACCATGCCGTCGTGCTGCTGTTGGATGGAGTCTTCCCCAACCTCTCCCTCTCTCCTTGCTGGATCAAGGCGTGGGAGACGTCACCGGGCTGCACGTGTGTTGAACGCGGAGGCGCCGTTGTTCGGCGCTTAGATCGGAATCAACCGCGATCTGAATCGCAGCGAGTACGATTCCTTCATCCGCGTTCTTGCAACGCTTCCGCATCGCGATCTACAAGGGTATGTGGATCCGACTCTTCCCTCGTAGATGCATCTCCTAGATTGATCTTGGTGAGCGAAGGAAAATTTTTGTTTCCCATGCAACGTTCCCCAACACCCCCCCGATGCCCATCTTCTCCTATATGAGGTGTTTTGACCTGGAAAAACTCATAAGAAGTCTTTCAGGACCATACGCCGCCGTCTCGAGGCGGAACCTTGGCGGAACAAATCTAGGGCTCCGGCGGAGCTGTTCTGTCGGGGATACTTCCCTCCGGGAGGGGGAAATCGTCACGGCCGTCATCACCAACAACTCTCCCATCTTGAGGAGGGTTATCTTCATCAACATCTTTACCAACACCATCTCCTCTCAAACCCTAGTTCATCTCTTGTATCCAATCTTTGTATCAAAACCTCAGATTGGTACCTGTGGGTTGCTAGTAGTGTTGATTACTCCTTGTAGTTGATGCTAGTTGGTTTAATTGGTGGAACATCAGATGTTCAAATCCATTATGCATATTAATACTCCTCTGATCATGAACAATATTATGTCTTGTGAGTAGTTACGTTTGTTCCTGTGGACATGGGAGAAGTCTTGCTATAAATTGTCATGTGAATTTGGTATTCCTTCGATATTTTGATGAGATGTATGTTGTCTCTCCTCTAGTGGTGTCATGTGAACGTCGACTACATGACACTTCATCATTGTTTGGGCCTAGAGGAAGGCATTGGGAAGTAATAAGTAGATGATGGGTTGCTAGAGTGACAGAAGCTTAAACCCTAGTTTGTGCGTTGCTTCGTAAGGGGCTGATTTGGATCCATGTGTTTCATGATATGGTTAGGTTTACCTTAATACTTCTTTTGTAGTTGCGGATGCTTGAAATAGAGGTTAATCATAAGTGGGATGCTTGTCCAAGTAAGGGCTGCACCCAAGCACCGGTCCACCCACATTCCAAATTATCAAAGTAACGAACGCGAATCATATGAACGTGATGAAAACTAGCTTGACGATAATTCCCATGTGGCCTCGGGAGCGCTTTCCCTCATATAAGAGTTTGTCCAGGCTTGTCCTTTGCTACAAAAAGGATTGGGCCATCTTGTTGCACCTTATTTACTTTTACTACTTGTTACTTGCTACCAATTATCTTATCACAAAACTATCTGTTACCGATAATTTCAGTGCTTGCAGAAAATACCTTACTGAAAACTGCCTATCATTTCCTTCTGCTCCTCGTTGGGTTTGACACTCTTACTTATCGAAAGGACTAGATAGATCCCCTACACTTGTGGGTCATCAGACTACGTCTGGGGTAATCCCTTGGCCGGTTCTCCGGCCACGGCGGCGACGGCGCGTGCGTGCGTGGTTTTTCTCCCTGGAGGCGCCGCCGAGGACCCGTTTCTTTCCACCCCCGTCCCAGATCCCGGGTGAAAGCCCAAAACCTGTCTCGGGTTGGGCAGCGGTGGCGCCCTGCTCCTCGTTATCTTCCTGGAGACGCTGCCTAGGGCTCCCCGGTTCTTCGGTAGAGTGGTTGTGTGGTTGGAGAGCGCTCGTCGGCGACAAGCCAAAGGGGTGATTTTTTTCGTGTAGGGTGTGTGTTCCTGCAGGTGTATGCCTTGTCGGAGTGCTGCTCTGCGGCGGCATGGTCGTGGTGTGTCATGGTGGCTCTGCTCCTGAGCCGGATTGGAGGGGGATAGGGTTCCTCACCCCGTTGACAGCTCCACGACGTGCATCGTAGATGCCTCTCCCCTTGTGCGGACACTGGAGCGGCACCTGGTGCTTCCAACTTTCGCCTCTAGTGCTCTGCAGTGCTTCTTCAACGATCCTCCCGACAGCTTTCCTTCTGTTTCTCGGTGTCCAAGGAAGGTGGCAGTGCAGCAGATGTGGTGTGTCTTCGGTGTGGTGAGGACCGATAGTTTTCTTGCCCTGGTGTGTCGGCCGGCGCCTGCTCTAGCTCTCGGATGAGCTCCCAATGATCCGATGGTGCGGCGCCTTCGAGCCTAGGCGAGAGGATAGGGTTCCTCTTCGGCGTTGGAAGACAGGTGCTCGTTTTGTCAGATGCTACATGGTCAAGCGACCCTCGGTGCCTCCATGCTACCGACTGATCCTCGATGCTTCTTTGTTTTTCTGTCTTTGGTCCCGGGATGCAGCAGGCTTCAACATTACTAGCAGGATTTTCTCGTGTATTTTCTTGGTGTGCAGTAGTATGCGTTGCGTTGTAAGTTGCTCAGTCAGCTGACATGTATATTTCGGTCGCTCATGCTTGGTGGCCATGTGTAATCCTGGTCGGTTGATGGTTTTGTTAATTCAAAGTCAGGCTCTTCTTGAGCCTTCGTTCAAAAAAAAGGGGTGCTTCAATCGTTGGGTCTCGTCGCGATCGCTAGGTTTGTTTTTCCTGAGTGGATCTCGATCGTTGGGTCTCGTCGCGATCGCTAGGTTTGTTTTTCCTGAGTGGATCTTGATCGTTGAGTCTCGATCGCTAGGACACACGATGTTGTACGCGTATGCCATCGCGCGAGGAGGCCCGGGTTAGCGGTCAGCAGCGGGAGCATGCCTGGAGGCCCATGTATCACTACGAAGACTAGTAGAACTACAAACAAATTTTGAGGTCCCAAAAACCTGGGGCATGTGCGCCCGCACAGGTTGCACACCCTAGGACAGGGAATGTTCCCATGCCGCCATGCGTGTGGAGCTCCCAGTCCTCTCGCAACAAAGAAACATGCTGCATGGTGATCATTCCTTTATTAAAGGATATTAGGGCGAATCTAACGCGCATACGCGTTTTGTCCGTGCAAATACGTTTGGACCGAAACGGACATAAATCATGACCGAAACAGACATAAATCACGACCCAACGTGCTGACGCAAACGGACATCCGTCTGTTTTTCGTCCGATTACAACCCATTTTTTGTCCAAATTTTGGCAGGGTTTGCGTCGGCGCGGACACTGCCTTCGTGCACACGACGCCCGCCCTTGTCCTCCTCCTGGCCCATATGTCGGTGACACAATGCCCATTCTCGCTCCCACCTCGGCCACGCCGCCATCGCCGCCAACTCCCACTCCAGGCAGTGCGACATCCACACACTTCCCCCCACCTCGACGGTGCATCTGATGCCCGCTCTTTCTGGCGTTGGTGGTCTCTTTTCGCAGTCGTCTTAGCGCCTCCATGACCACGTTACCACATCGACTCCGCCACCGCCTGCCTACCTCCAAGCCTACCGGTCTCGCTCCGCGGCAGCCTCCACTTTGACAACACTGTTGCATGTGCGATGGAGAGGCGCGGGGATCTTCACCGATCGGCTTCTCCACCACACCCGTAAGGTGTTTGGCGCTTCGCCCGCGAGGGACCATGGATAGTGGGGATGAGTTCTTTTTCAACAAATTTATGTGTTCATCGAACGGTTCATCGTTGGACGATGAAGAATTTGTGGTTGCGACCATGGTCGTCAATGTCCACATTGCTAGGCAGCGGACGAGTTCAAGGAATCGATCTCTGGCCATGATCCGACATTGAATCATAACAGAGAGACTGGCCATTGCCTACTCTTTGCCATTACTTCCAGTGAACATCACCACTCTTCAATCCCAAGCTATCCTGACTCCGCTTTCGGATGCCTAGGCGTGCGGTCAACCGTATCCAGGAGGTGGTGATGGCGTATGATGATTATTTTATATACAAGGAGGATGCCCTTGGAAAGGACGGCTTCTCCTCTTATAAAAAATGCATTGCAACGATTCGGATGTTTGCATATGGAATTCCTGGTGATCTAGTTGATGAGTATGTCCGTATGAGTTAGTCCACGTGTCTTGCATCAATGTACAAGTTCTGCAAGGTTGTGGTACCAGTGTATGGCCCGGAGTACCTGAAAGAGCCAAATGTTGCGAATACACCCCGGTTGTTGGCGATCAATGCAAATAGGGGCTTTTTGGGGGATGCTTGGTAGCATAAACTATGTGTACTGGAAGTAGAAGAACTGCCCATCTGCTTGGCAGGGCATGTCAAAGATTGCATTGTCATACTTGAAGCTATGACCTCACAAGATATATGGATTCGACACTCTTTTTCGGCATGGCTGGTTCTCACAAGAATATCAACATGCTTCAGCACTCTCCGATGTTCGGAAGGCTTGCAGAAGGCAACTGTCCAGAGGTCAACTTTGAGATCAATTGCTATCACTACAACAAGGGATACTACCTAGATGATGGTATTTACCCTAGTGGACAACTCTTGTTAAGACAATCTTCAATTCAAAAGGAGAGAAGATGGTTAAGTCTGCTCGAGCACAAGAGAGTGCTGGGAAGGATGAAGAGTGTGCTTTTGTTGTGCTTCAATGTCGATGGGCCATCGTTCGGTTTCATGCTATAACTTGGAGCGCCAAGAAATTATGGAAGGTGATGACTACTTGTGTGATCAAGCTCAACATGATCATAGAGGATGAGCGTGAGGATGAAATCTTCGACCAGGGGTTTCAATTTCAAGGTGAAAATGGTGTGCCTGAGCATGGAGGGTCGGCAATGTTTGCACCGTTCACCCAATTTTATCATAAAATACATGATTGAGCAACTCACATTCAACTCCAAGATGATTTGCTTGAGAATATGTGGACTCACCTTGACAACCAATATATCTATCGGCTCTTTTTCTCTTTAACATACTTGTGACAATTTAAATTCCATTTAGTTTGTGAACTATGAGGTTTTTATTTGGTTGTAATAAACTATTGTGATTTTTTACTTTGGGCAATGTTTAGATATGTATGCATAAATTGTGTAAAAATATGGCCGCATACTGGCCGCGCGGATGAAGTGCGTCGGCCGGTTGGCTGCACTGACCATCAAAACATGGATAAGGCCCGACACCGTCCCCTACACTCGATCCAAACAAACAAAAAAGGAACCAAATCGGTGTCTGATTCGTCGGCCAGTTGGAGTTGCCATAATGAAGAAAAATGTTTACCTCGAGTTGTCATTCAACCAAAAAAAAACCATATAGGGTGATCATTCCTTTGTTGTAGGGAAGTAAAGGGAAAAAAATGCTTGCAATTCAACTATAACTTGACCCTACAGAAAAATTGGCAAAAAATAAATTGTGGCCACGATATATGGTTTTTACTTATTTATTGCAGGAAAGTAAAGGGAAAAAATGCAGGCAAATCCACTATACTTTGACCCTCTAAAGAAATGGCAAAAATAATGTGGTCGGCAGGATTCGAACCTGCCATAAAAAAAAGGGGGCAAAAATGCTTGCAATTCTACTATAACTTGACCCTCCAGAAAAATAGCAAAAAAAGTATGGCCACGATATATGGTTTCCATTTCTTTATTGC